>JAVUPR010000479.1:0-382500 GCA_036785695.1 Gentiana straminea
AAGAAAAAACACAAATTTCTACTCGTTATAAAGGGAAAACACAAATTTCCGGGATGTCAACTCGTTATCGGGAAAAAAACATTTTTTACTTGCCGGGACAACTCGTTTCCGGAGAAAAATTCAAATTTGAACTCATTAATAAGAAGAAAACATGAATTCGAACTCGTTACCAAAGAAAAACACCAATTTCTACTCATTAATAAAGGGAAAACACAAATTTCCGCGATGTCAACTCGTTATCGGGGAAAAAAACATTTTTACGCAAAGACAACTCGTTACCAGAGAAAAACACAAATTTGAACTCGTTAATAAGAAGAAAACATGAATTCGAACTCGTTACCAAAGAAAAAACACAAATTTCTACTCGTTATAAAGGGAAAACACAAATTTCCGGCAATGTCAACTCGTTATCATGGAAAAAAAACATTTTTTCTGCAAGGACAACTCGTTACCAGAGAAAAACACAAATTTGAACTCGTTAATAAGAAGAAACATGAATTCGAACTCGTTAACAAAGAAAAAACACAAATTTCTACTCGTTATAAAGGGAAAACACAAATTTCCGACGATGTCAACTCGTTATCGGGAAAAAAACATTTTTTACGCCAAGGACAACTCGTTACCGAGAGAAAAACACAAATTTGAACTCGTTAATAAGAAGAAAACATGAATTCGAACTCGTTACCAAAGAAAAACACCAATTTCTACTCGTTATAAAGGGAAAACACAAATTTCCGGCGATGTCAACTCGTTATCAGGGAAAAAAACATTTTTTCGCAAAGACAACTCGTTACCAGAGGAAAACACAAATTTGAACTCGTTAATAAGAAGAAAACATGAATTCGAACTCGTTACCAAAGAAAAAACACAAATTTCTACTCGTTATAAAGGGAAAACACAAATTTCCGGCGATGTCAACTCGTTATCGGGGAAAAAAACATTTTTACGCAAGACAACTCGTTACCGAGAGAAAAACACAAATTTGAACTCGTTAATAAGAAGAAAACATGAATTCGAACTCGTTATCAAGAAAAAACACAAATTTCTACTCGTTATAAATTGAAAACACAAATTTCCGGTGATGTCAACTCGTTATCAGGGAAAAAAACATTTTTTCTTCAAGGACAACTCGTTACCGAGAGAAAAACACAAATTTGAACTCGTTAATAAGAAGAAAACATGAATTCGAACTCGTTACCAAAGAAAAACACAAATTTCTACTCGTTATAAAGAAAACACAAATTTCCGGCGATGTCAACTCGTTATCGGGGAAAAAAACATTTTTTACGCAAAGACAACTCGTTACCGAGAAAAACACAAATTTGAACTCGTTAATAAAGAAGAAAACATGAATTCGAACTCGTTACCAAAGACAAAACACAAATTTCTACTCGTTATAAAGGGAAAACACAAATTTCCGGCGATGTCAACTCGTTATCAGGGAAAAAAACATTTTTTCTGCAAGGACAACTCGTTACCAGAGAAAAACGCAAATTTGAACTCGTTAATTAGATGAAAAGATGAATTCGAACTCGTTACCAAAAAAAAAAAACACGAATTTCTACTCGCTATAAATGGAAAACACAATTTCCGGGATGTCAACTCGTTATCGGGGAAAAAAACATTTTTCGGCCAAGACAACTCGTTACCAGATAAAAACACAAATTTGAACTCGTTAATAAGAAGAAAACATCAATTCAAACTCGTTACCAAAGAAAAAACACCAATTTCTACTCGTTATAAACAGAAAACACAAATTTCCAGGGATATCAACTCGTTATCAGGGAAAAAACATTTTTTCTACAAAGACAACACGTTACCAGAGAAAAACACAAATTTGAACTCGTTAATAAGAAGAAAACATGAATTGGAACTCGTTATCAAAGAAAAAACACAAATTTCTACTCGTTATAAACGAGAAAACACAAATTTCCGGGGATGTCAACTCGTTATCGGGAAAAAAACATTTTTTCGCGGGACAACTCGTTTCCGGAGAAAAATTCAAATTTGAACTCATTAATAAGAAGAAAACATGAATTCGAACTCGTTACCAAAGAAAAACACCAATTTCTACTCATTAAAAAGGGAAAACACAAATTTCCGACGATGTCAACTCGTTATCAGGGAAAAAACATTTATCTGCAAAGACAACTCGTTACCAGAGAAAAACACAAATTTGAACTCGTTAATAAGAAGAAAACATGAATTCGAACTCGTTACCAAAGAAAAAACAAAAATTTCTACTCGTTATAAAGGGAAAACACAAATTTCCGGCAATGTCAACTCGTTATACGGGAAAAAAAACATTTTTTCTTCAAGGACAACTCGTTACCAGAGAAAAACATAAATTTGAACTTGTTAATAAGAAGAGAACATGAATTCGAACTCGTTAACAAAGAAAAAACACAAATTTCTATTCGTTATAAAGGGAAAACACAAATTTTCGGCGATGTCAACTCGTTATCAGTGAGAAAAACATTTTTTCTTCAAGGAAAACTGGTTACCAGAGAAAAACACAAATTTGAACTCGTTAATAAGAAGAAAACATGAATTCGAACTCGTTACCAAAGAAAAACACCAATTTCTACCCGTTATAAAGGGAAAACACAAATTTCCGGCGATGTCAACTCGTTATCAGGGAAAAAAACAATTTTTCTGCAAGGACAACTCGTTTCCAGATAAAAACACAAATTTGAACTTGTTAATAAGAAGAAAACATTAATTCAAAATCGTTACCAAAGAAAAAACACCAATTTCTACTCGTTATAAAGGGAAAAAACACAAATTTCCGGCGATATCAACTCGTTATCAGGGAAAAAAATATTTTTTCTGCAAGGACAACTCGTTACCAGATAAAAACACAAATTTGAACTCGTTAATAAGAAGAAAACATGAATTCGAACTCGTTATCAAAGAAAAAACACAAATTTCTACTCGTTATAAAGGGAAAACACAAATTTCCGGCGATGTCAACTCCTTATCAGAGAAAAAACATTTTTTCTTCAAGGACAACTCGTTAGCAGAGAAAAACAAAAATTTGAACTCGTTAATAAGAAGAAAACATGAATTGGAACTCGTTATCAAAGAAAAAACACAAATTTTACTCGTTATAAAGGGAAAACACAAATTTCCGGCGATGTCAACTCGTTATCCGGGAAAAAACATTTTTTCTGTAAGGACAACTCGTTACCAGAGAAAAACACAAATTTGAACTCGTTAATAAGAAGAAAACATAAATTCGAACTCGTTATCAAAGAAAAAAACACAAATTTCTACTCGTTATAAATTGAAAACACAAATTTCCGGCGATGTCAACTCGTTATCAGGGAAAAAAACATTTTTTCTTCAAGGACAACTCGTTACCAGAGAAAAACACAAATTTGAACTCGTTAATAAGAAGAAAACATGAATTCGAACTCGTTACCAAAGAAAAACACAAATTTCTACTCGCTATAAATGGAAAACACAAATTTCCGGGGATGTGAACTCGTTATCGGGGAAAAAAACATGTTTTCGGCCAAGACAACTCGTTTCCAGATAAAAACACAAATTTGAACTCGTTAATAAGAAGAAAACATCAATTCAAACTCGTTACCAAAGAAAAAACACCAATTTCTACTCGTTATAAAAGAAAACACAAATTTCCGGGGATGTCAACTCGTTATCAGGGAAAAAAACATTTTTTCTACAAAGACAACACGTTACCAGAGAAAAACACAAATTTGAACTCGTTAATAAGAAGAAAACATGAATTCGAACTCGTTAACAAAGAAAAAACACAAATTTCTACTCGTTATAAACAGAAAACACAAATTTCCAGAGATGTCAACTCGTTATCGGGGAAAAAAAACATTTTTTCTGCCAGGACAACTCGTTTCCGGAGAAAAATTCAAATTTGAACTCATTAATAAGAAGAAAACATGAATTCGAACTCGTTACCAAAGAAAAACACCAATTTCTACTCATTAAAAGGGAAAACACAAATTTCCGACGATGTCAACTCGTTATCGGGGAAAAAACATTTTTCCGCAAAGACAACTCGTTACCCAGAGAAAAACACAAATTTGAACTCGTTAATAAGAAGAAAACATGAATTTGAACTCGTTACCAAAGAAAAAACACAAATTTCTACTCGTTATAAAGGGAAAACACAAATTTCCGGCAATGTCAACTCGTTATCAGGGAAAACAAACATTTTTTCTGCAAGGACAACTCGTTACCAGAGAAAAACATAAATATGAACTTGTTAATAAGAAGAGAACATGAATTCGAACTCGTTAACAAAGAAAAAACACAAATTTCTATTCGTTATAAAGGGAAAACACAAATTTTCGGCGATGTCAACTCGTTATCAGTGAGAAAAACATTTTTTCTTCAAGGAAACTGGTTACCGAGAGAAAAACACAAATTTGAACTCGTTAATAAGAAGAAAACATGAATTCGAACTCGTTACCAAAGAAAAACACCAATTTCTACTCGTTATAAAGGGAAAACACAAATTTCCGGCAATGTCAACTCGTTATCAGGGAAAAAACATTTTTCTACGCAAAGACAACTCGTTACCAGAGAAAAACACAAATTTGAACTCGTTAATAAGAAGAAAACATGAATTCAAACTCGTTACCAAAGAAAAAACACAAATTTCTAGTCGTTATAAAGGGAAAACACAAATTTCCGGCGAAGTCAACTCGTTATAAGGGAAAAAAACATTTTTTCTGCCAGGACAACTCGTTACCAGAGAAAAACACAAATTTGAACTCGTTAATAAGAAGAAAACGTGAATTCGAACTCGTTACCAAAGAAAAAACACAAATTTCTACTCGTTATAAAGGGAAAACACAAATTTCCGGCGATGTCAACTCGTTATCAGGGAAAAAAACATTTTTTCTGCAAGTACAACTCGTTACCAGAGAAAAACACAAATTTGAACACGTTAATATGAAGAAAACATGAATTCGAACTCGTTATCAAAGAAAAAACACAAATTTCTACTCGTTATAAAGGGAAAACACAAATTTCCGGCGATGTCAACTCGTTATCAGGGAAAAAACATTTTTTCTTCAAGGACAACTCGTTAGCAGAGAAAAACACAAATTTGAACTCGTTAATAAGAAGAAAACATGAATTCGCACTCGTTATCCAAGAAAAAATACAAATTTCTACTCGTTATAAAGGGAAAACACAAATTTCCGGCGATGTCAACTCCTTATCAGGGAAAAAACATTTTTTCTGCAAGGACAACTCGTTACCAGAGAAACACACAAATTTGAACTTGTTAGTAAGAAGAAAACATGAATTCGAACTCGTTATCAATGAAAAAACACAAATTTCTACTCGTTATAAATTGAAAACACAAATTTCCGGCGATGTCAATTCGTTATCAGGTAAAAAAACATTTTTTCTTCAAGGACAACTCGTTACCAGAGAAAAAGACAAATTTGAACTCGTTAATAAGAAGAAAACATGAATTCGAACTCGTTACCAAAGAAAAACACAAATTTCTACTCGTTATAAAGAGAAAACACAAATTTCCGGCGATGTCAACTCGTTATCAGGGAAAAAAACATTTTTCTGCAAAGACAACTCGTTACCAGAGAAAAACGCAAATTTGAACTCGTTAATAAAAAGAAAACATGTATTCGAACTCGTTACCAAAGACAAAACACAAATTTCTACTCGTTATAAACGGAAAACACAAATTTCCGGGGATGTCAACTCTTTATCAGGGAAAAAAACATTTTTTTTCTGCAAAGACAACTCGTTTCCAGATAAAAACACAAATTTGAACTTGTTAATAAGAAGAAAACATTAATTCAAAATCGTTACCAAAGAAAAAACACCAATTTCTACTCGTTATAAAGGGAAAACACAAATTTCCGGCGATGTCAACTCGTTATCAGGGAAAAAAACATTTTTTCTGCAAGCACAACTCGTTACCAGAGAAAAACGCAAATTTGAACTCGTTAATTAGATGAAAACGATGAATTCGAACTCGTTACCAAAGAAAAAAAACACGAATTTCTACTCGCTATAAATGGAAAACACCAATTTCCGGGGATGTCAACTCGTTATCAGGGAAAAAAACATTTTTTCTACAAAGACAACACGTTACCAGAGAAAAACACAAATTTGAACTCGTTAATAAGAAGAAAACATGAATTCGAACTCGTTAACAAAGAAAAAACACAAATTTCTACTCGTTATAAACAGAAAACACAAATTTCCAGAGATGTCAACTCGTTATCGGGGAAAAAAACATTTTTTTACGCCGGGACAACTCGTTTCCGGAGAAAAATTCAAATTTGAACTCATTAATAAGAAGAAAACATGAATTCGAACTCGTTACCAAAGAAAAACACCAATTTCTACTCGTTATAAAAAGGAAAACACAAATTTCCGACGATGTCAACTCGTTATCGGGGAAAAAACATTTTTTCGCAAAGACAACTCGTTACCGAGAGAAAAACACAAATTTGAACTCGTTAATAAGAAGAAAACATGAATTTGAACTCGTTACCAAAGAAAAAACACAAATTTCTACTCGTTATAAAGGGAAAACACAAATTTCCGGCAATGTCAACTCGTTATCAGGGAAAAAAACATTTTTTCTGCAAGGACAACTCGTTACCAGAGAAAAACATAAATATGAACTTGTTAATAAGAAGAGAACATGAATTCGAACTCGTTAACAAAGAAAAAACACAAATTTCTATTCGTTATAAAGGGAAAACACAAATTTTCGGCGATGTCAACTCGTTATCAGTGAGAAAAACATTTTTTCTTCAAGGAAAACTGGTTACCAGAGAAAAACACAAATTTGAACTCGTTAATAAGAAGAAAACATGAATTCGAACTCGTTACCAAAGAAAAACACCAATTTCTACTCGTTATAAAGGGAAAACACAAATTTCCGGCAATGTCAACTCGTTATCAGGGAAAAAACATTTTTCTGCAAAGACAACTCGTTAACAGAGAAAAACACAAATTTGAACTCGTTAATAAGAAGAAAACATGAATTCAAACTCGTTACCAAAGAAAAAACACAAATTTCTAGTCGTTATAAAGGGAAAACACAAATTTCCGGCGAAGTCAACTCGTTATCAGGGAAAAAAAACATTTTTTACGCAAGGACAACTCGTTACCGAGAGAAAAACACAAATTTGAACTCGTTAATAAGAAGAAAACGTGAATTCGAACTCGTTACCAAAGAAAAAACACAAATTTCTACTCGTTATAAAGGGAAAACACAAATTTCCGGCGATGTCAACTCGTTATCAGGGAAAAAAACATTTTTTCGCAAGTACAACTCGTTACCAGAGAAAAACACAAATTTGAACTCGTTAATATGAAGAAAACATGAATTCGAACTCGTTATCAAAGAAAAAACACAAATTTCTACTCGTTATAAAGGGAAAACACAAATTTCCGGCGATGTCAACTCGTTATCAGGGAAAAAACATTTTTTCTTCAAGGACAACTCGTTAGCGGAGAAAAACACAAATTTGAACTCGTTAATAAGAAGAAAACATGAATTCGCACTCGTTATCCAAGAAAAAATACAAATTTCTACTCGTTATAAAGGGAAAACACAAATTTCCGGCGATTTCAACTCGTTATCAGGGAAAAAACATTTTTTTACGCAAGGACAACTCGTTACCGAGAGAAAAACACAAATTTGAACTTGTTAGTAAGAAGAAAACATGAATTCGAACTCGTTATCAATGAAAAAACACAAATTTCTACTCGTTATAAATTGAAAACACAAATTTCCGGCGATGTCAATTCGTTATCAGATGAAAAAAACATTTTTTCTTCAAGGACAACTCGTTACCAGAGAAAAACACAAATTTGAACTCGTTAATAAGAAGAAAACATGAATTCGAACTCGTTACCAAAGAAAAACACAAATTTCTACTCGTTATAAAGAGAAAACACAAATTTCCGGCGATGTCAACTCGTTATCAGGGAAAAAAACATTTTTCTACAAAGACAACTCGTTACCAGAGAAAAACACAAATTTGAACTCGTTAATAAAAAGAAAACATGTATTCGAACTCGTTACCAAAGACAAAACACAAATTTCTACTCGTTATAAACGGAAAACACAAATTTCCGGGGATGTCAACTCTTTATCAGGGAAAAAAACATTTTTTTTCTGCAAAGACAACTCGTTTCCAGATAAAAACACAAATTTGAACTTGTTAATAAGAAGAAAACATGAATTCGAACTCGTTACCAAAGAAAAAACACCAATTTCTACTCGTTATAAAGGGAAAACACAAATTTCCGGCGATGTCAACTCGTTATCGGGGAAAAAAACATTTTTTTTACGCAAGGACAACTCGTTACCGAGAGAAAAACACAAATTTGAACTCGTTAATAAGAAGAAAACATGAATTCGAACTCGTTACCAAAGAAAAAAAACACAAATTTCTACTCGTTATAAATGGAAAACACAAATTTCCGGGGATGTCAACTCGTTATCGGGGAAAAAAACATTTTTCGGCCAAGACAACTCGTTACCAGATAAAAACACAAATTTGAACTCGTTAATAAGAAGAAAACATGAATTCAAACTCGTTACCAAAGAAAAAACACCAATTTCTACTCGTTATAAAGGGAAAACACAAATTTCCGGGGATGTCAACTCGTTATCGGGGAAAAAACATTTTTTCTACAAAGACAACTCGTTACCGAGAGAAAAACACAAATTTGAACTCGTTAATAAGAAGAAAACATGAATTCGAACTCGTTAACAAAGAAAAAACACAAATTTCTACTCGTTATAAAGGGAAAACACAAATTTCCGGGATGTCAACTCGTTATCGGGAAAAAAACATTTTTTTTCGCAAGGAAGGACAACTCGTTTCCGAGAGAAAAACACAAATTTGAACTCGTTAATAAGAAGAAAACATGAATTCGAACTCGTTACCAAAGAAAAAACACAAATTTCTACTCGTTATAAAGGGAAAACACAAATTTCCGGCGATGTCAACTCGTTATCGGGGAAAAAAACATTTTTTTCGCAAAGACAACTCGTTACCGAGAGAAAAACACAAATTTGAACTCGTTAATAAGAAGAAAACATGAATTCGAACTCGTTACCAAAGAAAAAACACAAATTTCTACTCGTTATAAAGGGAAAACACAAATTTCCGGCAATGTCAACTCGTTATCGGGAAAAAAAACATTTTTTCTTCAAGGACAACTCGTTACCAGAGAAAAACACAAATTTGAACTCGTTAATAAGAAGAAAACATGAATTCGAACTCGTTAACAAAGAAAAAACACAAATTTCTACTCGTTATAAAGGGAAAACACAAATTTCCGGCGATGTCAACTCGTTATCAGTGAAAAAAACATTTTTTCTTCAAGGACAACTCGTTACCGAGAGAAAAACACAAATTTGAACTCGTTAATAAGAAGAAAACATGAATTCGAACTCGTTACCAAAGAAAAACACAAATTTCTACTCGTTATAAAGGGAAAACACAAATTTCCGGCGATGTCAACTCGTTATCGGGGAAAAAAACATTTTTTTACGCAAAGACAACTCGTTCCGAGATAAAAACACAAATTTGAACTTGTTAATAAGAAGAAAACATTAATTCAAAATCGTTACCAAAGAAAAAACACCAATTTCTACTCGTTATAAAGGGAAAACACAAATTTCCGGCGATGTCAACTCGTTATCAGGGAAAAAAACATTTTTTCTGCAAGGACAACTCGTTACCAGAGAAAAACGCAAATTTGAACTCGTTAATTAGATGAAAAGATGAATTCGAACTCGTTACCAAAGAAAAAAAACACGAATTTCTACTCGCTATAAATGGAAAACACCAATTTCCGGGGATGTCAACTCGTTATCAGGGAAAAAAACATGTTTTCGGCCAAGACAACTCGTTTCCAGATAAAAACACAAATTTGAACTCGTTAATAAGAAGAAAACATCAATTCAAACTCGTTACCAAAGAAAAAACACCAATTTCTACTCGTTATAAACAGAAAACACAAATTTCCGGGGATATCAACTCGTTATCAGGGAAAAAACATTTTTTCTACAAAGACAACACGTTACCAGAGAAAAACACAAATTTGAACTCGTTAATAAGAAGAAAACATGAATTCGAACTCGTTAACAAAGAAAAAACACAAATTTCTACTCGTTATAAACAGAAAACACAAATTTCCAGGGATGTCAACTCGTTATCTGGGAAAAAAACATTTTTTCTGCCAGGACAACTCGTTTCCGGAGAAAAATTCAAATTTGAACTCATTAATAAGAAGAAAACATGAATTCGAACTCGTTACCAAAGAAAAACACCAATTTCTACTCATTAAAAAGGGAAAACACAAATTTCCGACGATGTCAACTCGTTATCAGGGAAAAAAACATTTATCTGCAAAGACAACTCGTTACCAGAGAAAAACACAAATTTGAACTCGTTAATAAGAAGAAAACATGAATTCGAACTCGTTACCAAAGAAAAAACAAAAATTTCTACTCGTTATAAAGGGAAAACACAAATTTCCGGCAATGTCAACTCGTTATCTGGGAAAAAAAACATTTTTTCTTCAAGGACAACTCGTTACCAGAGAAAAACATAAATTTGAACTTGTTAATAAGAAGAGAACATGAATTCGAACTCGTTAACAAAGAAAAAACACAAATTTCTATTCGTTATAAAGGGAAAACACAAATTTTCGGCGATGTCAACTCGTTATCAGTGAGAAAAACATTTTTTCTTCAAGGAAAACTGGTTACCAGAGAAAAACACAAATTTGAACTCGTTAATAAGAAGAAAACATGAATTCGAACTCGTTACCAAAGAAAAACACCAATTTCTACCCGTTATAAAGGGAAAACACAAATTTCCGGCGATGTCAACTCGTTATCAGGGAAAAAAACAATTTTTCTGCAAGGACAACTCGTTTCCAGATAAAAACACAAATTTGAACTTGTTAATAAGAAGAAAACATTAATTCAAAATCGTTACCAAAGAAAAAACACCAATTTCTACTCGTTATAAAGGGAAAAAACACAAATTTCCGGCGATGTCAACTCGTTATCAGGGAAAAAAATATTTTTTCTGCAAGGACAACTCGTTACCAGATAAAAACACAAATTTGAACTCGTTAATAAGAAGAAAACATGAATTCGAACTCGTTATCAAAGAAAAAACACAAATTTCTACTCGTTATAAAGGGAAAACACAAATTTCCGGCGATGTCAACTCCTTATCAGGGAAAAAACATTTTTTCTTCAAGGACAATTCGTTAGCAGAGAAAAACACAAATTTGAACTCGTTAATAAGAAGAAAACATGAATTGGAACTCGTTATCAAAGAAAAAACACAAATTTCTACTCGTTATAAAGGGAAAACACAAATTTCCGGCGATGTCAACTCGTTATCCGGGAAAAAACATTTTTTCTGCAAGGACAACTCGTTACCAGAGAAAAACACAAATTTGAACTCGTTAATAAGAAGAAAACATAAATTCGAACTCGTTATCAATGAAAAAAACACAAATTTCTACTCATTATAAATTGAAAACACAAATTTCCGGCGATGTCAACTCGTTATCAGGGAAAAAAACATTTTTTCTTCAAGGACAACTCGTTACCAGAGAAAAACACAAATTTGAACTCGTTAATAAGAAGAAAACATGAATTCGAACTCGTTACCAAAGAAAAACACAAATTTCTACTCGCTATAAATGGAAAACACAAATTTCCGGGGATGTGAACTCGTTATCGGGGAAAAAAACATGTTTTCAGCCAAGACAACTCGTTTCCAGATAAAAACACAAATTTGAACTCGTTAATAAGAAGAAAACATCAATTCAAACTCGTTACCAAAGAAAAAACACCAATTTCTACTCGTTATAAACAGAAAACACAAATTTCCGGGGATGTCAACTCGTTATCAGGGAAAAAAACATTTTTTCTACAAAGACAACACGTTACCAGAGAAAAACACAAATTTGAACTCGTTAATAAGAAGAAAACATGAATTCGAACTCGTTAACAAAGAAAAAACACAAATTTCTACTCGTTATAAACAGAAAACACAAATTTCCAGAGATGTCAACTCGTTATCGGGGAAAAAAACATTTTTTTACGAAGGACAACTCGTTTCCGGAGAAAAATTCAAATTTGAACTCATTAATAAGAAGAAAACATGAATTCGAACTCGTTACCAAAGAAAAACACCAATTTCTACTCATTAAAAGGGAAAACACAAATTTCCGACGATGTCAACTCGTTATCGGGGAAAAAACATTTTTTACGCAAAGACAACTCGTTACCGAGAGAAAAACAAAAATTTGAACTCGTTAATAAGAAGAAAACATGAATTTGAACTCGTTACCAAAGAAAAAACACAAATTTCTACTCGTTATAAAGGGAAAACACAAATTTCCGGCAATGTCAACTCGTTATCAGGGAAAAAAAACATTTTTTCTGCAAGGACAACTCGTTACCAGAGAAAAACATAAATATGAACTTGTTAATAAGAAGAGAACATGAATTCGAACTCGTTAACAAAGAAAAAACACAAATTTCTATTCGTTATAAAGGGAAAACACAAATTTTCGGCGATGTCAACTAGTTATCAGTGAGAAAAACATTTTTTCTTCTAGGAAAACTGGTTACCAGAGAAAAACACAAATTTGAACTCGTTAATAAGAAGAAAACATGAATTCGAACTCGTTACCAAAGAAAAACACCAATTTCTACTCGTTATAAAGGGAAAACACAAATTTCCGGCAATGTCAACTCGTTATCAGGGAAAAAACATTTTTCTGCAAAGACAACTCGTTAACAGAGAAAAACACAAATTTGAACTCGTTAATAAGAAGAAAACATGAATTCAAACTCGTTACCAAAGAAAAAACACAAATTTCTAGTCGTTATAAAGGGAAAACACAAATTTCCGGCGAAGTCAACTCGTTATCGGGGAAAAAAACATTTTTTCTGCAAGGACAACTCGTTACCAGAGAAAAACACAAATTTGAACTCGTTAATAAGAAGAAAACGTGAATTCGAACTCGTTACCAAAGAAAAAACACAAATTTCTACTCGTTATAAAGGGAAAACACAAATTTCCGGCGATGTCAACTCGTTATCAGGGAAAAAAACATTTTTTCTGCAAGTACAACTCGTTACCAGAGAAAAACACAACTTTGAACTCGTTAATATGAAGAAAACATGAATTCGAACTCGTTATCAAAGAAAAAACACAAATTTCTACTCGTTATAAAGGGAAAACACAAATTTCCGGCGATGTCAACTCGTTATCAGGGAAAAAACATTTTTTCTTCAAGGACAACTCGTTAGCGGAGAAAAACACAAATTTGAACTTGTTAATAAGAAGAAAACATGAATTCGCACGCGTTATCCAAGAAAAAAATACAAATTTCTACTCGTTATAAAGGGAAAACACAAATTTCCGGTGATGTCAACTCGTTATCAGGGAAAAAACATTTTTTCTGCAAGGACAACTCGTTACCAGAGAAACACACAAATTTGAACTTGTTAGTAAGAAGAAAACATGAATTCGAACTCGTTATCAATGAAAAAACACAAATTTCTACTCGTTATAAATTGAAAACACAAATTTCCGGCGATGTCAATTCGTTATCAGGTAAAAAAACATTTTTTCTTCAAGGACAACTCGTTACCAGAGAAAAACACAAATTTGAACTCGTTAATAAGAAGAAAACATGAATTCGAACTCGTTACCAAAGAAAAACACAAATTTCTACTCGTTATAAAGGGAAAACACAAATTTCCGGCGATGTCAACTCGTTATCAGGGAAAAAAACATTTTTCTGCAAAGACAACTCGTTACCAGAGAAAAACACAAATTTGAACTCGTTAATAAAAAGAAAACATGTATTCGAACTCGTTACCAAAGACAAAACACAAATTTCTACTCATTATAAACGAAAAACACAAATTTCCGGGGATGTCAACTCGTTATCAGGGAAAAAAACATTTTTTCTGCAAGGACAACTCGTTACCAGAGAAAAACACAAATTTGAACTCGTTAATAAGAAGAAAACATGAATTCGAACTCGTTACCAAAGAAAAAACACAATTTCTACTCGTTATAAAGGAAAACACAAATTTCCGGCGATGTCAACTCGTTATTTGGGAAAAAAAACATTTTTTTTCTGCCAAGACAACTCGTTTCCGGAGAAAAATTCAAATTTGAACTCATTAATATGAAGAAAACATGAATTCGAACTCGTTACCAAAGAAAAACACCAATTTCTACTCATTAAAAGGAAAACACAAATTTCCGACGATGTCAACTCGTTATCGGGGAAAAAAACATTTTTACGCAAAGACAACTCGTTACCGAGAGAAAAACACAAATTTGAACTCGTTAATAAGAAGAAAACATGAATTCGAACTCGTTACCAAAGAAAAAACACAAATTTCTACTCGTTATAAAGGGAAAACACAAATTTCCGGCGATGTCAACTCGTTATCGGGAAAAAAACATTTTTTACGCAAGGACAACTCGTTACCGAGAGAAAAACACAAATTTGAACTCGTTAATAAGAAGAAAACATGAATTCGAACTCGTTAACAAAGAAAAAACACAAATTTCTATTCGTTATAAAGGGAAAACACAAATTTTCGGCGATGTCAACTCGTTATCGGGAAAAAAACATTTTTTTTCTTCAAGGACAACTCGTTACCGGAGAAAAACAAAAATTTGAACTCGTTAATAAGAAGAAAACTTGAATTCAAACTCGTTACCAAAGAAAAACAACAATTTCTACTCGTTATAAAGGGAAAACACAAATTTCCGGCGATGTCAACTCGTTATCAGGGAAAAAAACATTTTTCTTTAAAGACAACTCGTTACCAGAGAAAAACACAAATTTGAACTCGTTAATAAGAAGAAAACATGAATTCGAACTCGTTACCAAAGAAAAAACACAAATTTCTACTCGTTATAAAGGAAAACACAAATTTCCGGCGATGTCAACTCGTTATCGGGGAAAAAAACATTTTTTTTACGCAAGGACAACTCGTTACCGAGAGAAAAACACAAATTTGAACTCGTTAATAAGAAGAAAACATGAATTCGAACTCGTTACCAAAGAAAAAACACAAATTTCTATTCGTTATAAAGGGAAAACACAAATTTCCGGCGATGTCAACTCGTTATCGGGGAAAAAAACATTTTTTACGCAAGGACAACTCGTTACCGAGAGAAAAACACAAATTTGAACTCGTTAATAAGAAGAAAACATGAATTCGAACTCGTTACCAAAGAAAAAACACAAATTTCTACTCGTTATAAAGGGAAAACACAAATTTCCGGCGATGTCAACTCGTTATCAGGGAAAAAACATTTTTTCTTCAAGGACAACTCGTTACCAGAGAAAAACACAAATTTGAACTCGTTAATAAGAAGAAAACATGAATTCGAACTCGTTACCAAAGAAAAAACATAAATTTCTACTCGTTATAAAGGGAAAACACAAATTTCCGGCGATTCAACATTTTTTCTGCAAGGACAACTCGTTACCAGAGAAAAACACAAATTTGAACTCGTTAATAAGAAGAAAACATGAATTCGAACTCGTTACCAATGAAAAAACACAAATTTCTACTCGTTATAAACGGAAAACACAAATTTCCGGCGATGTCAACTCGTTATCAGGGGAAAAAAACATTTTTCTGCAAAGACAACTCATTACCAGAGAAAAACACAAATTTGAACTCGTTAATAAAAAGAAAACATGTATTCGAACTCGTTACCAAATACAAAACACAAATTTCTACTCGTTATAAACGGAAAACACAAATTTCCGGGGATGTCAACTCGTTATCAGGGAAAAAAACATTTTTTTTGCAAGGACAACTCGTTTCCAGATAAAAACACAAATTTGAACTTGTTAATAAGAAGAAAACATTAATTCAAAATCGTTACCAAAGAAAAAACACCAATTTCTACTCGTTATAAAGGGAAAACACAAATTTCCGGCGATGTCAACTCGTTATCAGGGAAAAAAACATTTTTTCTGCAAGGACAACTCGTTACCAGAGAAAAACGCAAATTTGAACTCGTTAATAAGAAGAAAACATGAATTCGAACTCGTTACCAAAGAAAAAACACGAATTTCTACTCGCTATAAATGGAAAACACAAATTTCCGGGGATGTCAACTCGTTATCAGGGAAAAAACATGTTTTCGGCCAAGACAACTAGTTTCCAGATAAAAACACAAATTTGAACTCGTTAATAAGAAGAAAACATCAATTCAAACTCGTTACCAAAGAAAAAACACCAATTTCTACTCGTTATAAACAGAAAACACAAATTTCCGGGGATGTCAACTCGTTATCTGGGAAAAAAACATTTTTCTGCAAAGACAACTCGTTACCAGAGAAAAACACAAATTTGAACTCTTTAATAAAAAGAAAACATGTATTCGAACTCGTTACCAAATACAAAACACAAATTTCTACTCGTTATAAACGGAAAACACAAATTTCCGGGGATGTCAACTCGTTATCTGGGAAAAAAACATTTTTTTCTACAAACACAACACGTTACCAGAGAAAAACACAAATTTGAACTCGTTAATAAGAAGAAAACATGAATTCGAACTCGTTAACAAATAAAAAACACAAATTTCTACTCGTTATAAACAGAAAACACAAATTTCCAGGGATGTCAACTCGTTATCTGGGAAAAAAACATTTTTTCTGCCAGGACATCTCGTTTCCGGAGAAAAATTAAAATTTGAACTCATTAATAAGAAGAAAACATGAATTCGAACTCGTTACCAAAGAAAAACACCAATTTCTACTCATTAAAAAGGGAAAACACAAATTTCCGACGATGTCAACTCGTTATCAGGGAAAAAAACATTTTTCTGCAAAGACAACTCGTTACCAGAGAAAAACACTAATTTGAACTCGTTAATAAGAAGAAAACATGAATTTGAACTCGTTACCAAAGAAAAAACACAAATTTCTACTCGTTATAAAGGGAAAACACAAATTTCCGGCAATGTCAACTCGTTATCAGGGAAAAAAACATTTTTTCTGCTAGGACAACTCGTTACCAGAGAAAAACATAAATTGGAACTTGTTAATAAGAAGAGAACATGAATTCGAACTCGTTAACAAAGAAAAAACACAAATTTCTATTCGTTATAAAGGGAAAACACAAATTTTCGGTGATGTCAACTCGTTATCAGTGAGAAAAACATTTTTTCTTCAAGGAAAACTCGTTACCAGAGAAAAACACAAATTTGAACTCGTTAATAAGAAGAAAACATGAATTCGAACTCGTTACCAAAGAAAAACACCAATTTCTACTCGTTATAAAGGGAAAACACAAATTTCCGGCAATGTTAACTCGTTATCAGGGAAAAAAACATTTTTCTGCAAAGACAACTCGTTACCGGAGAAAAACACAAATTGGAACTCGTTAATAAGAAGAAAACATGAATTCGAACTCGTTACCAAAGAAAAACACCAATTTCTACTCGTTATAAAGGAAAACACAAATTTCCGGCAATGTCAACTCGTTATCAGGGCAAAAAACATTTTTCTGCAAGGACAACTCGTTACCAGAGAAAAACGCAAATTTGAACTCGTTAATAAGAAGAAAACATGAATTCGAACTCGTTACCAAAGAAAAAACATGAATTTCTACTCGCTATAAATGGAAAACACAAATTTCCGGGGATGTCAACTCGTTATCAGGGAAAAAAACATGCTTTCGGCCAAGACAACTAGTTTCCAGATAAAAACACAAATTTGAACTCGTTAATAAGAAGAAAACATCAATTCAAACTCGTTACCAAAGAAAAAACACCAATTTCTACTCGTTATAAACAGAAAACACAAATTTCCGGGGATGTCAACTCGTTATCAGGGAAAAAAACATTTTTTCTACAAAGACAACACGTTACCAGAGAAAAACACAAATTTGAACTCGTTAATAAGAAGAAAACATGAATTCGAACTCGTTAACAAAGAAAAAACACAAATTTCTACTCGTTATAAACAGAAAACACAAATTTCCAGGGATGTCAACTCGTTATCTGGGAAAAAAACATTTTTTCTGCCAGGACAACTCGTTTCCGGAGAAAAATTCCAATTTGAACTCAGTAATAAGAAGAAAACATGAATTCGAACTCGTTACCAAAGAAAAACACCAATTTCTACTCAATAAAAAGGGAAAACACAAATTTCCGACGATGTCAACTCGTTATCGGGGAAAAAAACATTTTTCTGCAAAGACAACTCGTTACCAGAGAAAAACACAAATTTGAACTCGTTAATAAGAAGAAAACATGAATTCGAACTCGTTACCGAAGAAAAAACACAAATTTCTACTCGTTATAAAGGGAAAACACAAATTTCCGGCAATGTCAACTCGTTATCAGGGAAAAAAACATTTTTTCTGCAAGGACAACTCGTTACCAGAGAAAAACATAAATTTGAACTTGTTAATAAGAAGAGAACATGAATTCGAACTCGTTAACAAAGAAAAAACACAAATTTCTATTCGTTATAAAGGGAAAACACAAATTTTCGGCGATGTCAACTCGTTATCAGTGAGAAAAACATTTTTTCTTCAAGGAAAACTCATTACCAGATACAAAACACAAATTTCTACTCGTTATAAACGGAAAACACAAATTTCCGGGGATGTCAACTCGTTATCTGGGAAAAAAACATTTTTTTCTACAAACACAACACGTTACCAGAGAAAAACACAAATTTGAACTCGTTAATAAGAAGAAAACATGAATTCGAACTCGTTAACAAATAAAAAACACAAATTTCTACTCGTTATAAACAGAAAACACAAATTTCCAGGGATGTCAACTCGTTATCTGGGAAAAAAACATTTTTTCTGCCAGGACATCTCGTTTCCGGAGAAAAATTAAAATTTGAACTCATTAATAAGAAGAAAACATGAATTCGAACTCGTTACCAAAGAAAAACACCAATTTCTACTCATTAAAAGGGAAAACACAAATTTCCGACGATGTCAACTCGTTATCGGGGAAAAAAACATTTTTTCGCAAAGACAACTCGTTACCAGAGAAAAACACTAATTTGAACTCGTTAATAAGAAGAAAACATGAATTTGAACTCGTTACCAAAGAAAAAACACAATTTTCTACTCGTTATAAAGGGAAAACACAAATTTCCGGCAATGTCAACTCGTTATCAGGGAAAAAAAACATTTTTTCTGCGAAGACAACTCGTTACCAGAGAAAAACACAAATTGGAACTTGTTAATAAGAAGAGAACATGAATTCGAACTCGTTAACAAAGAAAAAACACAAATTTCTATTCGTTATAAAGGGAAAACACAAATTTTCGGTGATGTCAACTCGTTATCAGTGAGAAAAACATTTTTTCTTCAAGGAAAACTCGTTACCAGAGAAAAACACAAATTTGAACTCGTTAATAAGAAGAAAACATGAATTCGAACTCGTTACCAAAGAAAAACACAAATTTCTACTCGTTATAAAGGGAAAACACAAATTTCCGGCAATGTTAACTCGTTATCAGGGAAAAAAACATTTTTCTGCAAAGACAACTCGTTACCAGAGAAAAACACAAATTTGAACTCGTTAATAAGAAGAAAACATGAATTCGAACTCGTTACCAAAGAAAAAACACAAATTTCTACTCGTTATAATGGGAAAACACAAATTTATGGCGATGTCAACTCGTTATCAGGGAAAAAAACATTTTTTCTGCAAGGACAACTCGTTACCAGAGAAAAACACAAATTTGAACTCGTTAATAAGAAGAAAACATGAATTCGAACTCGTTACCAAAGAAAAAACACAAATTTCTACTCGTTATAAAGGGAAAACACAAATTTCCGGCGATGTCAACTCGTTATCGGGAAAAAAGCATTTTTTTCGCAAGGACAACTCGTTACCGAGAGAAAAACACAAATTTGAACTCGTTAATAAGAAGAAAACATGAATTCGAACTCGTTATCAAAGAAAAAACACAAATTTCTACTCGTTATAAAGGGAAAACACAAATTTCCGGCGATGTCAACTCGTTATCAGGGAAAAAACATTTTTTCTTCAAGGACAACTCGTTAGCAGAGAAAAACACAAATATGAACTCGTTAATAAGAAGAAAACATGAATTCGAACTCATTATCAAAGAAAAAACACAAATTTCTACTCGTTATAAAGGGAAAACACAAATTTCCGGCGATGTCAACTCGTTATCAGGGAAAAAACATTTTTTCTGCAAGGACAACTCGTTACCAAAGAAAAACACAAATTTGAACTCGTTAATAAGAAGAAAACATGAATTCGAACTCGTTATCAATGAAAAAACACAAATTTCTACTCGTTATAAATTGAAAACACAAATTTCCGGCGATGTCAACTCGTTATCAGGGAAAAAACATTTTTTCTGCAAGGACAACTCGTTACCAAAGAAAAACACAAATTTGAACTCGTTAATAAGAAGAAAACATGAATTCGAACTCGTTATCAAAGACAAAACACAAATTTCTACTCGTTATAAACGGAAAACACAAATTTCTGGGGATGTCAACTCGTTATCAGGGAAAAAAACATTTTTTCTACAAGGACAACTCGTTTCCAGATAAAAACACAAATTTGAACTTGTTAATAAGAAGAAAACATTAATTCAAAATCGTTACCAAAGAAAAAACACCAATTTCTACTAGTTATAAAGGGAAAACACAAATTCCGACGATGTCAACTCGTTATCAGGGAAAAAAACATTTTTTCTGCAAGGACAACTCGTTACCAGAGAAAAACGCAAATTTGAACTCGTTAATAAGAAGAAAACATGAATTCGAACTCGTTACCAAAGAAAAAACACGAATTTCTACTCGCTATAAATGGAAAACACAAATTTCCGGGGATGTCAACTCGTTATCAGGTAAAAAAACATTTTTTCTTCAAAGACAACACGTTACCAGAGAAAAACACAAATTTGAACTCGTTAATAAGAAGAAAACATGAATTCGAACTCGTTAACAAAGAAAAAACACAAATTTCTACTCGTTATAAACAGAAAACACAAATTTCCAGGGATGTCAACTCGTTATTGGGAAAAAAACATTTTTTCTGCCAGGACAACTCGTTTCCGGAGAAAAATTCAAATTTGAACTCGTTAATATGAAGAAAACACGAATTCAAACTCGTTACCAAAGAAAAAACACAAATATCTAGTCGTTATAAAGGGAAAACACAAATTTCCGGCGATGTCAACTTGTTATCAGGGAAAAAAACATTTTTTCTACAAGGACAACTCGTCATCAGAGAAAAACGCAAATTTGAACTCGTTAATAAGAAGAAAACATGAATTCGAACTCGTTACCAAAGAAAAAACACAAATTTCTACTCGTTATAAAGGGAAAACACAAATTTCCGGCGATGTCAACTCGTTATCAGGGAAAAAACATTTTTTCTCCAAAGACAACTCGTTACAAGAGAAAAACACAAATTTGAACTCGTTAATAAGAAGAAAACATTAATTCAAACTCGTTACCAAAGAAAAAACACCAATTTCTACTCGTTACCAAAGAAAAAACACAAATTTCTACTCGTTATAAACGGAAAACACAAATTTCCGGGGATGTCAACTCGTTATCAAGGGAAAAAACATTTTTTCTGCAAGGACAACTCGTTTCCAGAGAAAAACACAAATTTGAACTCGTTAATAAGAAGAAAACACGAATTCGAACTCGTTACCAAAGAAAAAACACAAATTTCTACTCGTTATAAAGGGAAAACACAAATTTCCGGCGATGTCAACTCGTTATCAGGGAAAATAACATTTTTTATGCAAAGACAACTCGTTACCAGAGAAAAACACAAATTTGAACTCGTTAATAAGAAGAAAACATGAATTCGAACCCGTTACCAAAGAAAAAACACAAATTTCTACTCTTTATAAAGGTAAAACACAAATTTCCGGCGATGTCAACTCGTTATCAGGGAAAAAAACATTTTTTCTTCGAGGACAACTCGTTACCAAGAAAAAAAAAACACAAATTTGAACTCGTTAATAAGAAGAAAACATGAATTCGAACTCGTTACCAAAGAAAAAACACAAATTTCTACTCGTTATAAAGAGAAAACACAAATTTCCGGCGATGTGAACTCGTTATCTGAGAAAAAAACATTTTTTTCTTCAAGGACAACTCGTTACCAGAGAAAAACACAAATTTGTACTCGTTAATAAGAAGAAAACATGAATTCGAACTCGTTACCAAAGAAAAACACCAATTTCTACTCGTTATAAAGGGAAAACACAAATTTACGGCGATGTCAACTCGTTATTAGGGAAAAAAACATTTTTCTGTGAAGACAACTCGTTACCAGAGAAAAACACAAATTTGAACTCATTAATAAGAAGAAAACATGAATTCGAACTCGTTACCAAAGAAAAAACACAAATTTCTACTCGTTATAAAGGGAAAACACAAATTTCTAGCGATGTCAACACGTTATCAGGGAAAAAAACATTTTTTCTGCAAAGACAACTCGTTACCAGAGAAAAACACAAATTTGAACTCGTTAATAAGAAGAAAACATGAATTCGAACTCGTTACCAAAGAAAAACACAAATTTCTACTCGTTATAAAGGGAAAACACAAATTTAAGGCGATGTCAACACGTTATCTGGGGAAAAAAACATTTTTTCTTCAAGGACAACTCGTTTCCAGAGAAAAACACAAATTCGAACTCATTAATAAGAAGAAAACATGAATTCGAACTCGTTACCAAAGAAAAACACCAATTTCTACTCATTATAAAGGGAAAACACAAATTTCCGGCGATGTCAACTCGTTATCAGGGAAAAAAACATTTTTATGCAAAGACAACTCGTTACCAGAGAAAAATACAAATTTGAACTCGTTAATAAGAAGAAAAAATGAATTCGAACTCGTTACCAAAGAAAAAACACAAATTTCTACTCGTTATAAAGGGAAAACACAAATTTCCGGCAATGTGAACTCGTTATCGGGGAAAAAAACATTTTTTCTGCAAGGACAACTCGTTACCCGAGAAAAACATAAATTTGAACTCGTTAATAAGAAGAGAACATGAATTCGAACTCGTTACCAAAGAAAAAACACAAATTTCTACTCGTTATAAAGGGAAAACACAAATTTTCGGCGATGTCAACTCGTTATCAGGGAAAAAAAACATTTTTCTGCAAAGACAACTCGTTACCAGAGAAAAACAAAAATTTGAACTCATTAATAAGAAGAAAACATGAATTCGAACTCGTTACCAAAGAAAAAACACAAATTTCTACTCGTTATAAAGGGAAAACCCAAATTTCCGGCGATGTCAACTCGTTATAAGGGAAAAAAACATTTTTTCTGCAAGGACAACTCGTTACCAGAGAAAAACACAAATTTAAACTCGTTAATAAGAAGAAAACATGAATTCGAACTCGTTACCAAAGAAAAAACACAAATTTCTACACGTTATAAAGGGAAAACACAAATTTCCGGCGATGTCAACTCGTTATCGGGGAAAAAAACATTTTTTCTGCAAGGACAACTCGTTACTAGAGAAAAACACAAATTTGAACTCGTTAATAAGAAGAAAACATGAATTCGAACTCGTTATCAAAGAAAAAACACAAATTTCTACTCGTTATAAAGGGAAAACACAAATTTCCGGCGATGTCAACTCTTTATCAGGGAAAAAACATTTTTTCTGCAAGGACAACTCGTTACCAAAGAAAAACACAATTTTGAACTCGTTAATAAGAAGAAAACATGAATTCGAACTCGTTACCAATGAAAAAACACAAATTTCTACTCGTTATAAATTGAAAACACAAATTTCCGGCGATGTCAACTCGTTATCAGGGAAAAAAACATTTTTTCTTCAAGGACAACTCGTTACCAGAGAAAAACACAAATTTGAACTCGTTAATAAGAAGAAAACATGAATTCGAACTCGTTACCAAAGAAAAACACAAATTTCTACTCGTTATAAAGGGAAAACACAAATTTCCGGCGATGTCAACTCGTTATCAGGGAAAAAAACATTTTTCTGCAAAGACAACTCGTTACCAGAGAAAAACACAAATTTGAACTCGTTAATAAAAAGAAAACATGTATTCGAACTCGTTACCAAAGACAAAACACAAATTTCTACTCGTTATAAACGGAAAATACAAATTTCCGGGGATGTCAACTCGTTATCGGGGAAAAAAACATTTTTTCTGCAAGGACAACTCGTTTCCGGATAAAAACACAAATTTGAACTTGTTAATAAGAAGAAAACATTAATTCAAAATCGTTACCAAAGAAAAAACACCAATTTCTACTAGTTATAAAGGGAAAACACAAATTTCCGACGATGTCAATTCGTTATCAGGGAAAAAAACATTTTTTCTGCAAGGACAACTCGTTACCAGAGAAAAACAAAAATTTGAACTCGTTAATAAGAAGAAAACATGAATTCGAACTCATTACCAAAGAAAAAACACGAATTTCTACTCGCTATAAATGGAAAACACAAATTTCCGGGGATGTCAACTCGTTATCAGGGAAAAAAACATGTTTTCGGCCAAGACAACTCGTTTCCAGATAAAAACATAAATTTGAACTCGTTAATAAGAAGAAAACATCAATTCAAACTCGTTACCAAAGAAAAAACACCAATTTCTACTCGTTATAAACAGAAAACACAAATTTCCGAGGATGTCAACTCGTTATCAGGGAAAAAAAATTTTCTTCAAAGACAACACTTTACCAGAGAAAAACAAAAATTTGAACTCGTTAATTAGAAGAAAACATGAATTCGAACTCCTTAACAAAGAAAAAACACAAATTTCTACTCGTTATAAACAGAAAACACAAATTTCCAGAGATGTCAACTCGTTATCTGGGAAAAAAACATTTTTTTCTGCCAGGACAACTCGTTTCCGAAGAAAAATTCAAATTTGAACTCGTTAATATGAAGAAAACACGAATTCAAACTCGTTACCAAAGAAAAAACACAAATTTCTAGTCGTTATAAAGGGAAAACACAAATTTCCGGCGATGTCAACTTGTTATCAGGGAAAAAAACATTTTTTCTATAAGGACAACTCGTTATCAGAGAAAAACGCAAATTTGAACTCGTTAATAAGAAGAAAACATGTATTCGAACTCGTTACCAAAGAAAAAACACAAATTTCTACTCGTTATAAATGGAAAACACAAATTTCCGGCGATGTCAACTCGTTATCAGGGAAAAAAAACATTTTTTCTGCAAAGACAACTCGTTACCAGAGAAAAACACAAATTTGAACTCGTTAATAAGAAGAAAACATTAATTCAAACTCGTTACCAAAGAAAAAACACCAATTTCTACTCGTTACCAAAGAAAAAACATAAATTTCTACTCGTTATAAACGGAAAACACAAATTTCTGGGGATGTCAACTCGTTATCAAGGGAAAAAACATTTTTCTGCAAGGACAACTCGTTTCCAGAGAAAAACACAAATTTGAACTCGTTAATAAGTAGAAAACAAGAATTCGAACTCGTTACCAAAGAAAAAACACAAATTTCTACTCGTTATAAAGGGAAAACACAAATTTCCGGCGATGTCAACTCGTTATCAGGGAAAATAACATTTTTTAAGCAAAGACAACTCGTTACCAGAGAAAAACAAAAATTTGAACTCGTTAATAAGAAGAAAACACGAATTCGAACCCGTTACCAAAGAAAAAACACAAATTTCTACTCTTTATAAAGGTAAAACACAAATTTCCGGCGATGTCAACTCATTATCAGGGAAAAAAACATTTTTTCTTCAAGGACAACTCGTTACCAAGAAAAAAAAAAAACACAAATTTGAACTCATTAATAAGAAGAAAACATGAATTCGAACTCGTTACCAAAGAAAAAACATCAATTTCTACTCGTTATAAACAGAAAACACAAATTTCCGAGGAGGTCAACTCGTTATCAGAGAAAAAAACATTTTTTTCTTCAAGGACAACTCGTTACCAGAGAAAAACACAAATTTGTACTCGTTAATAAGAAGAAAACATGAATTCGAACTCGTTACCAAAGAAAAACTCCAATTTCTACTCGTTATAAAGGGAAAACACAAATTTCCGGCGATGTCAACACGTTATCAGGGAAAAAACATTTTTCTGCAAAGACAACTCGTTACCAGAGAAAAACACAAATTTGAACTCGTTAATAAGAAGAAAACATGAATTTGAACTCGTTACCAAAGAAAAAACACAAATTTCTACTCGTTATAAAGGGAAAACACAAATTTCCGGCAATGTCAACTCGTTATCAGGGAAAAAAAACATTTTTTCTGCAAGGACAACTCGTTACCAGAGAAAAACATAAATTTGAACTCGTTAATAAGAAGAGAACATGAATTCGAACTCGTTACCAAAGAAAAAACACAAATTTCTACTCGTTATAAAGGGAAAACACAAATTTTCGGCGATGTCAACTTGTTATCAGGGAAAAAAAGCATTTTTCTGCAAAGACAACTCGTTACCAGAGAAAAACAAAAATTTGAACTCATTAATAAGAAGAAAACATGAATTCGAACTCGTTACCAAAGAAAAAACACAAATTTCTACTCGTTATAAAGGAAAACCCAAATTTCCGGCGATGTCAACTCGTTATCAGTGAAAAAAACATTTTTTCTGCAAGGACAACTCGTTACCAACGAAAAACACAAATTTGAACTCGTTAATAAGAAGAAAACATGAATTCGAACTCGTTACCAAAGAAAAAACACAAATTTCTACTCGTTATAAAAGGAAAACACAAATTTCCGGCGATGTCAACTCGTTATCAGGGAAAAAACATTTTTTCTGCAAGGACAACTCATTACTAGAGAAAAACACAAATTTGAACTCGTTAATTAGAAGAAAACATGAATTCGAACTCGTTATCAAAGAAAAAACACAAATTTCTACTCGTTATAAAGGGAAAACGCAAATTTCCGGCGATGTCAACTCGTTATCAGGGAAAAAAACATTTTTTCTTGAAAGACAACTCGTTACCAGAGAAAAACACAAATTTGAACTCGTTAATAAGAAGAAAACATTAATTCAAACTCGTTACCAAAGAAAAACACAAATTTCTACTCGTTATAAAGGGAAAACACAAATTTCCGGCGATGTCAACTCGTTATCAGGGAAAAAAACATTTTTCTGCAAAGACAACTCGTTACCAGAGAAAAACAAAAATTTGAACTCGTTCATAAAAAGAAAACATGTATTCGAACTCGTTACCAAAGACAAAACACAAATTTCTACTCGTTATAAACGGAAAACACAAATTTCCGGGCATGTCAACTCGTTATCAGGGAAAAAAAAACATTTTTTTTGCAAGGACAACTCGTTTCCAGATAAAAACACAAATTTGAACTTGTTAATAAGAAGAAAACATTAATTCAAAATCGTTACCAAAGAAAAAACACCAATTTCTACTCGTTATAAAGGAAAACACAAATTTCCGGCGAAGTCAACTCGTTATCAGGGAAAAAACATTTTTTCTGCAAGGACAACTCGTTACCTAGAGAAAAACGCAAATTTGAACTCGTTAATAAGATGAGAACATGAATTCGAACTCGTTACCAAAGAAAAAACACGAATTTCTCTCGCTATAAATGGAAAACACAAATTTCCGGGGATGTCAACTCGTTATCAGGGAAAAAAACATGTTTTCGGCCAAGACAACTCGTTTCCAGATAAAAACACAAATTTGAACTCGTTAATAAGAAGAAAACATCAATTCAAACTCGTTACCAAAGAAAAAAACCAATTTCTACTCGTTATAAACAGAAAACACAAATTTCCGGGGATGTCAACTCGTTATCAGGGACAAAAACATTTTTTCTACAAAGACAACACGTTACCAGAGAAAAACACAAATTTGAACTCGTTAATAAGAAGAAAACATGAATTCGAACTCGTTAACAAAGAAAAAACACAAATTTCTACTCGTTATAAACAGAAAACATAAATTTCCAGGGATGTCAACTCGTTATCTGGGAAAAAAACATTTTTTCTGCGCAAGGACAACTCGTTTCCGGAGAAAAATACAAATTTGAACTCGTAAATATGAAGAAAACACGAATTCGAAACTCGTTACCAAAGAAAAAACACAAATTTCTACTCGTTATAAAGGGAAAACACAAATTTCCGGCGATGTCAACTTGTTATCAGGGAAAAAAACATTTTTCTGCAAGGACAACTCGTTACCAGAGAAAAACGCAAATTTGAACTCGTTAATAAGAAGAAAACATGAATTCGAACTCGTTACCAAAGAAAAAACACAAATTTCTACTCGTTATAAAGGGAAAACACAAATTTCCGGCGATGTCAATTCGTTATCAAGGAAAAAAACATTTTTTCTACATAGACAACTCGTTACCAGAGAAAAACACAAATTTGAACTCGTTAATAAGAAGAAAACATTAATTCAAACTCGTTACCAAAGAAAAAACACCAATTTCTACTCGTTACCAAAGAAAAAACATAAATTTCTACTCGTTATAAACGGAAAACACAAATTTCTGGGGATGTCAACTCGTTATCAAGGGAAAAAACATTTTTTCTGCAAGGACAACTCGTTTCCAGAGAAAAACACAAATTTCAACTCGTTAATAAGAAGAAAACACGAATTCGAACTCGTTACCAAAGAAAAAACACAAATTTCTACTCGTTATAAAGAGAAAACACAAATTTCCGGCGATGTCAACTCGTTATCAGAGAAAAAAACATTTTTTTCTTCAAGGACAACTCGTTACCAGAGAAAAACACAAATTTGTACTCGTTAATAAGAAGAAAACATGAATTCGAACTCGTTACCAAAGAAAAACACCAATTTCTACTCGTTATAAAGGGAAAACACAAATTTCCGGCGATGTCAACTCGTTATCAGGGAAAAAAACATTTTTCTGCGAAGGCAACTCGTTACCAGAGAACAACCCAAATTTGAACTCATTTATAAGAAGAAAACATGAATTCGAACTCGTTACAAAAGAAAAAACACAAATTTCTACTCGTTATAAAGGGAAAACACAAATTTCTAGCGATGTCAACACGTTATGAGGGAAAAAAACATTTTTTCTGCAAAGACAACTCGTTACCAGAGAAAAACACAAATTTGAACTCGTTAATAAGAAGAAAACATGAATTCAAACTCGTTACCAAAGAAAAACACAAATTTCTACTCGTTATAAAGGGAAAACACAAATTTCAGGCGATGTCAACACGTTATCTGGGAAAAAAACATTTTTTCTTCAAGGAAAACTCGTTACAAGAGAAAAACACAAATTTGAACTCATTAATAAGAAGAAAACAGGAATTCGAACTCGTTACAAAAGAAAAACACCAATTTCTACTCATTATAAAGGAAAAACACAAATTTCCGGCGATGTCAATTCGTTATCAGGGAAAAAAACATTTTTCTGCAAAGACAACTCGTTACCAGAGAAAAACATAAATTTGAACTCGTTAATAAGAAGAAAACATGAATTCGAACTCGTTACCAAAGAAAAAACACAAATTTCTACTCGTTATAAAGGGAAAACACAAATTTCCGGCAATGTCAACTCGTTATCAGGGAAAAAAAAACATTTTTTCTGCAAGGACAACTCGTTACTAGAGAAAAAAATAAATTTGAACTCGTTAATAAGAAGAGAACATGAATTCGAACTCGTTACCAAAGAAAAAACACAAATTTCTACTCGTTATAAAGGGAAAACACAAATTTCGGGCGATGTCAACTCGTTATCAGGGAAAAAAAACATTTTTCTGCAAAGACAACTCGTTACTAGAGAAAAACACAAATTTGAACTCATTAATAAGAAGAAAACATGAATTCGAACTCGTTACCAAAGAAAAAACACAAATTTCTACTCGTTATAAAGGGAAATCCCAAATTTCCGGCGATGTCAACTCGTTATCAGGGAAAAAAACATTTTTTCTGCAAGGACAACTCATTACCAGAGAAAAACAAAAATTTGAACTCATTAATAAGAAGAAAACATGAATTCGAACTCGTTACCAAAGAAAAAACACAAATTTCTACTCGTTATAAAGGGAAAACCCAAATTTCCGGCGATGTCAACTCGTTATCAGGGAAAAAAACATTTTTCTGCAAAGACAACTCATTACCAGAGAAAAACGAAAATTTGAACTCGTTAATAAGAACAAAACATGAATTCGAACTCGTTACCAAAGAAAAAACACCAATTTCTACTCGTTATAAAGGGAAAACACAAATTTCCGGCGATGTCAACTCGTTATCAGGGAAAAAAATTTTCTTTCTGCAAAGACAACTCGTTATCCAGAGAAAAACACAAATTTGAACTTGTTAATAAGAAGAAAACATGAATTCGAACTCGTTAACAAAGAAAAAACACAAATTTCTATTCGTTATAAAGGGAAAACACAAATTTCCGGCGATGTCAACTCGTTATCAGGGAAAAAAACATTTTTTCTTCAAGGACAACTCGTTACCAGAGAAAAACACAAATTTGAACTCGTTGATAAGAAGAAAACATGAATTCGAACTCGTTACCAAAGAAAAACACCAATTTCTACTCGTTATAAAGGGAAAACACAAATTTCCGTCGATGTCAACTCGTTATCAGGGAAAAAAACATTTTTCTGCAAAGCCAACTCGTTACCAAAGAAAAACACAAATTTGAACTCGTTAATAAGAAGAAAACATGAATTCGAACTCGTTACCAAAGAAAAAACACAAATTTCTACTCGTTATAAAGGGAAATCCCAAATTTCCGGCGATGTCAACTCGTTATCAGGGAAAAAAACATTTTTTCTGCAAGGACAACTCGTTACCAGAGAAAAACACAAATTTGAACTCGTTAATAAGAAGAAAACATGAATTCGAACTCGTTACCAAAGAAAAAACACAAATTTCTACTCGTTATAAAAGGAAAACACAAATTTCCGGCGATGTCAACTCGTTATCAGGGAAAAAAACATTTTTCTGCAAAGAAAACTCATTACCAGAGAAAAACGAAAATTTGAACTCGTTAATAAGAACAAAACATGAATTCGAACTCGTTACCAAAGAAAAAACACCAATTTCTACTCGTTATAAAGGGAAAACACAAATTTCCGGCGATGTCAACTCGTTATCAGGGAAAAAAAATATCTTTCTGCAAAGACAACTCGTTACCAGAGAAAAACACAAATTTGAACTAGTTAATAAGAAGAAAACATGAATTCGAACTCGTTAACAAAGAAAAAACACAAATTTCTATTCGTTATAAAGGGAAAACACAAATTTCCGGCGATATCAACTCGTTATCGGGAAAAAAACATTTTTTCTTCAAAGACAACTCATTACCAGAGAAAAACACAAATTTGAACTCGTTAAAAAGAAGAAAACATGAATTCGAACTCGTTACAAAAAAAAACACCAATTTCTACTCGTTATAAAGGGAAAACACAAATTTCCGTCGATGTCAAATCTTTATTAGGGAAAAAAAACATTTTTCAGCAAAGCCAACTCGTTACCAAAGAAAAACACAAATTTGAACTCGTTAATAAGAAGAAAAGATGAATTCGAACTCGTTACCAAAGAAAAAACACAAATTTCTATTCGTTATAAAAGGAAAACACAAATTTCCGGCGATGTCAACTCATTATCAGGGAAAAAAACATTTTTTCTTCAAGGACAACTCGTTACCAGAGAAAAACACAAATTTGAACTCGTTAATAAGAAGAAAACATGAATTCGAACTCGTTACCAAAGAAAAACACCAATTTCTACTCGTTATAAAGGGAAAACACAAATTTCCGGCGATGTCAACTCGTTATCAGGGAAAAAACATTTTTCTGCAAAGCCAACTCGTTACCAAAGAAAAAAAAAATTGAACTCGTTAATAAGAAGAAATCATGAATTCGAACTCGTTACCAAAGAAAAAACACAAATTTCTACTCGTTATAAAAGGAAAACACAAATTTCCGGCGATGTCAACTCGTTATCAGGGAAAAAAACATTTTTCCTGCAAGGACAACTCGTTACCAGAGAAAATTACAAATTTGAACTCGTTAATAAGAAGAAAACATGAATTCGAACTCGTTACCAAAGAAAAACACCAATTTCTACTCGTTATAAAGGGAAAACACAAATTTCCGGCGATGTCAACTCGTTATCAGGGAAAAAACATTTTTCTGCAAAGCCAACTCGTTACCAAAGAAAAACAAAAATTTGAACTCGTTAATAAGAAGAAATCATGAATTCGAACTCGTTACCAAAGAAAAAACACAAATTTCTACTCGTTATAAAAGGAAAACACAAATTTCCGGCGATGTCAACTCGTTATCAGGGAAAAAAACATTTTTCCTGCAAGGACAACTCGTTACCAGAGAAAATTACAAATTTGAACTCGTTAATAAGAAGAAAACATGAATTCGAACTCGTTATCAAAGAAAAAACACAAATTTCTACTCGTTATAAAAGGAAAACACAAATTTCCGGCGATGTCAACTCGTTATCAGGGAAAAAAGCATTTTTCTGCAAAGACAACTCGTTACCAAAGAAAAACACAAATTTGAACTCGTTAATAAGAAGAAAACATGAATTCGAACTCGTTACCAAAGAAAAAACACAAATTTCTACTCGTTATAAAGGGAAATCCCAAATTTCCGGCGATGTCAACTCGTTATCAGGGAAAAAAACATTTTTCCTGCAAGGACAACTCGTTACCAGAGAAAATTACAAATTTGAACTCGTTAATAAGAAGAAAACATGAATTCGAACTCGTTATCAAAGAAAAAACACAAATTTCTACTCGTTATAAAAGGAAAACACAAATTTCCGGCGATGTCAACTCGTTATCGGGAAAAAAAACATTTTTCTGCAAAGACAACTCGTTACCAAAGAAAAACACAAATTTGAACTCGTTAATAAGAAGAAAACATGAATTCGAACTCGTTACCAAAGAAAAAACACAAATTTCTACTCGTTATAAAGGGAAAACCAAAATTTCCGGCGATGTCAACTCGTTATCAGGGAAAAAAACATTTTTTCTGCAAGGATAACTCGTTACAAGATAAAAACACAAATTTGAACTCGTTAATAAGAAGAAAACATGAATTCGAACTCGTTACCAAAGAAAAAACACAAATTTCTACTCTTTATAAAGGGAAAACTCAAATTTCCGGCGATGTCAACTCGTTATCAGGGAAAAAAACATTTTTCTGCAAAGACAATTCATTACCAGAGAAAAACACAAATTTTAACTCGTTAATAAGAAGAAAACATGAATTCGAACTCGTTACCAAAGAAAAAACACAAATTTCTACTCGTTATAAAGGGAAAACACAAATTTCCGGCGATGTCAATTTCTTATCAGGGAAAAAAACATTTTTTTTCCAAGGACAACTCGTTACCAGAGAAAAACACAAATTTGAACTTGTTAATAAGAAGAAAACATGAATTCGAACTCGTTAACAAATAAAAAACACAAATTTCTATTCGTTATAAAGGGAAAACACAAATTTCCGGCGATGTCAACTCGTTATCAGGGAAAAAAACATTTTTTCTTCAAGGACAACTCGTTACCAGAGAAAAACACAAATTTGAACTCGTTAATAAGAAGAAAACATGTATTCGAACTCGTTACCAACGAAAAAAACCAATTTCTACTCGTTATAAAGGGAAAACACAAATTTCCGGGGATGTCAACTCGTTATCAGGGAAAAAAACATTTTTCCGCAAAGACAACTCGTTACCAGAGAAAAACACAAATTTGAACTCGTTAATAAGAAGAAAACATGAATTCGAACTCGTTACCAAAAAAAAAACACAAATTTCTACTCGTTATAAAAGGAAAACACAAATTTCCGGCGATGTCAACTCGTTATCGGGGAAAAAAACATTTTTCTGCAAAGAAAACTCTTTACCAGAGAAAAACGAAAATTTGAACTCGTTAATAAGAACAAAACATGAATTCGAACTCGTTACCAAAGAAAAAACACCAATTTCTTCTCGTTATAAAGGGAAAACACAAATTTCCGGCGATGTCAACTCGTTATCAGGGAAAAAAAATATCTTTCTGCAAAGACAACTCGTTACCAGAGAAAAACACAAATTTGAACTAGTTAATAAGAAGAAAACATGAATTCGAACTCGTTAACAAAGAAAAAACACAAATTTCTATTCGTTATAAAGGGAAAACACAAATTTCCGGCGATATCAACTCGTTATCAGGGAAAAAAACATTTTTTCTTCAAAGACAACTCATTACCAGAGAAAAACACAAATTTGAACTCGTTAAAAAGAAGAAAACATGAATTCGAACTCGTTACCAAAAAAAAACACCAATTTCTACTCGTTATAAAGGGAAAACACAAATTTCCGTCGATGTCAAATCTTTATTAGGGAAAAAAACATTTTTCAGCAAAGCCAACTCATTACCAAAGAAAAACACAAATTTGAACTCGTTAATAAGAAGAAAAGATGAATTCGAACTCGTTACCAAAGAAAAAACACAAATTTCTATTCGTTATAAAGGGAAAACACAAATTTCCGGCGATGTCAACTCATTATCAGGGAAAAAAACATTTTTTCTTCAAGGACAACTCGTTACCAGAGAAAAACACAAATTTGAACTCGTTAATAAGAAGAAAACTTGAATTCGAACTCGTTACCAAAGAAAAAAATACAAATTTGTACTCATTATAAACGGAAAACACAAATTTCCGGCGATGTCAACTCGTTATCAGGGAAAAAAACATTTTTTCTGCAAGGACAACTCGTTACCAGAGAAAAACCACAAATTTGAACTCGTTAATAAGAAGAAAACATGAATTCGAACCCGTTACCAAAGAAAAACACCAATTTCTACTCGTTATAAAGGGAAAACACAAATTTCCGGCGATGTCAACTCGTTATCAGGGAAAAAAACATTTTTTTCGCAAGGACAACTCGTTACCAAGAAAAAACACAAATTTGAACTCGTTAATAAGAAGAAAACATGAATTCGAACTCGTTACCAAAGAAAAAACACAAATTTCTACTCGTTATAAAGGGAAAACACAAATTTCCGGCGATGTCAACTCGTTATCGGGAAAAAAACATTTTTTCTGCAAAGACAACTCGTTACCAGAGAAAAACACAAATTTGAACTCGTTAATAAGAAGAAAACATGAATTCGAACTCGTTACCAAAGAAAAAACACAAATTTCTACTCGTTATAAAGGGAAAACACAAATTTCCGGCGATGTCAACTCGTTATCAGGGAAAAAAACATTTTTTTTCCAAGGACAACTCGTTACCAGAGAAAAACACAAATTTGAACTCGTTAATAAGAAGAAAACATGAATTCGAACTCGTTAACAAAGAAAAAACACAAATTTCTATTCGTTATAATAGGAAAACACAAATTTCCGGCGATGTCAACTCGTTATCGGGAAAAAAACATTTTTTCTTCAAGGACAACTCGTTACCGAGAAGAAACACAAATTTGAACTCGTTAATAAGAAGAAAACATGAATTCGAACTCGTTACCAAAGAAAAAACACAAATTTCTACTCGTTATAAAGGAAAACACAAATTTCCGGCGATGTCAACTCGTTATCAGGGAAAAAAACATTTTTCTGCAAGGACAACTCGTTACCAGAGAAAAACACAAATTTGAACTCGTTAATAAGAAGAAAACATGAATTCGAACTCGTTACCAAAGAAAAACACAAATTTCTACTCGTTATAAAGGGAAAACACAAATTTCCGGCGATGTCAACTCGTTATCAGGGAAAAAAACATTTTTTCTGCAAGGATAACTCGTTACAAGATAAAAACACAAATTTGAACTCGTTAATAAGAAGAAAACATGAATTCGAACTCGTTACCAAAGAAAAAACACAAATTTCTACTCTTTATAAAGGGAAAACACAAATTTCCGGCGATGTCAACTCGTTATCAGGGAAAAAAACATTTTTTTGCAAAGACAATTCATTACCAGAGAAAAACACAAATTTTAACTCGTTAATAAGAAGAAAACATGAATTCGAACTCGTTACCAAAGAAAAAACACAAATTTCTACTCGTTATAAAGGGAAAACACAAATTTCCGGCGATGTCAATTTCTTATCAGGGAAAAAAACATTTTTTTTTCCAAGGACAACTCGTTACCAGAGAAAAACACAAATTTGAACTTTTTAATAAGAAGAAAACATGAATTCGAACTCGTTAACAAATAAAAAACACAAATTTCTATTCGTTATAAAGGGAAAACACAAATTTCCGGCGATGTCAACTCGTTATCAGGGAAAAAAACATTTTTTCTTCAAGGACAACTCGTTACCAGAGAAAAACACAAATTTGAACTCGTTAATAAGAAGAAAACATGTATTCGAACTCGTTACCAACGAAAAAAACCAATTTCTACTCGTTATAAAGGGAAAACACAAATTTCCGGGGATGTCAACTCGTTATCAGGGAAAAAAACATTTTTTCCGCAAAGACAACTCGTTACCAGAGAAAAACACAAATTTGAACTCGTTAATAAGAAGAAAACATGAATTCGAACTCGTTATCAAAGAAAAAACACAAATTTCTACTCGTTATAAAGGAAAACACAAATTTCGGCGATGTCAACTCGTTATCGGGGAAAAAAACATTTTTTCTTCAAGGACAACTCGTTACCAGAGAAAAACACAAATTTGAACTCGTTAATAAGAAGAAAACATGAATTCGAACTCGTTACCAAAGAAAAAAACCAATTTCTACTCGTTATAAAGGGAAAACACAAATTTCCGGGGATGTCAACTCGTTATCTGGGAAAAAAACATTTTTCTGCAAAGACAACTGATTACCAGAGAAAAACACAAATTTGAACTCGTTAATAAGAAGAAAACATGAATTCGAACTCGTTACCAAAGAAAAAACACAATTTTTTACTCGTTATAAAGGGAAAACAGAAATTTCCGGCGATGTCAACACGTTATCTGGGAAAAAATTTTTTTTTTTCTTCAAGGAAAACTCGTTACAAGAGAAAAACACAAATTTGAAGTCATTAATAAGAAGAAAACAGGAATTCGAACTCGTTACAAAAGAAAAACACCAATTTCTACTCATTATAAAGGAAAAACACAAATTTCCCGCGATGTCAATTCGTTATCATGGAAAAAAACATTTTTCTGCAAAGACAACTCGTTACCAGAGAAAAACTTAAATTTGAACTTGTTAATAAGAAGAAAACATGAATTCGAACTCGTTACCAAAGAAAAAACACAAATTTCTACTCGTTATAAAGGGAAAACACAAATTTCCGGCAATGTCAACTCGTTATCAGGGAAAAAAAAACATTTTTTCTACAAAGACAACTCGTTATCAGAGAAAAACATAAATTTGAACTCGTTAATAAGAAGAGAACATGAATTCGAACTCGTTACCAAAGAAAAAACACAAATTTCTACTCGTTATAAAGGGAAAACACAAATTTTCGGCGATGTCAACTCGTTATCGGGGAAAAAAACATTTTTCTGCAAAGACAACTCGTTACCAGAGAAAAACACAAATTTGAACTCATTAATAAGAAGAAAACATGAATTCGAACTCGTTACCAAAGAAAAAACACAAATTTCTACTCGTTATAAAGGGAAATCCCAAATTTCCGGCGATGTCAACTCGTTATCAGGGAAAAAAACATTTTTCTGCAAAGACAACTCGTTACCAGAGAAAAACTTAAATTTGAACTCGTTAAAAGAAGAAAACATGAATTCGAACTCGTTACCAAAGAAAAAACACAAATTTCTACTCGTTATAAAGGGAAAACACAAATTTCCGGCGATGTCAACTCGTTATCAGGGAAAAAAACATTTTTTACGCAAGGACAACTCGTTACCAGAGAAAAACATAAATTTGAACTCGTTAATAAGAAGAGAACATGAATTCGAACTCGTTACCAAAGAAAAAACACAAATTTCTACTCGTTATAAAGGGAAAACACAAATTTTCGGCGATGTCAACTCGTTATCAGGGAAAAAAACATTTTTCTGCAAAGACAACTTGTTACCAGAGAAAAACACAAATTTGAACTCATTAATAAGAAGAAAACATGAATTCGAACTCGTTACCAAAGAAAAAACACAAATTTCTACTCGTTATAAAGGGAAATCCCAAATTTCCGGCGATGTCAACTCGTTATCAGGGAAAAAAACATTTTTTCTGCAAGGACAACTCATTACCAGAGAAAAACACAAATTTGAACTCGTTAATAAGAAGAAAACATGAATTCGAACTCGTTAACAAAGAAAAAACACAAATTTCTACTCGTTTTAAAAGGAAAACACAAATTTCCGGCGATGTCAACTCGTTATCAGGGAAAAAAACATTTTTCTGCAAAGACAACTCATTACCAGAGAAAAACGAAAATTTGAACTCGTTAATAAGAACAAAACATGAATTCGAACTCGTTACCAAAGAAAAAACACCAATTTCTACTCGTTATAAAGGGAAAACACAAATTTCCGGCGATGTCAACTCGTTATCAGGGAAAAAATTTTTTTCTGCAAAGACAACTCGTTATCAGAGAAAAACAAAAATTTGAACTCGTTAATAAGAAGAAAACATGTATTCGAACTCGTTACCAAAGAAAAAAACCAATTTCTACTCGTTATAAAGGGAAAACACAAATTTCCGGGGATGTCAACTCGTTATCAGGGAAAAAAACATTTTTTCCGCAAGGACAACTCGTTACCAGAGAAAAACACAAATTTGAACTCGTTAATAAGAAGAAAACATGAATTCGAACTCGTTATCAAAGAAAAAACACAAATTTCTACTCGTTATAAAGGAAAAACACAAATTTCCGGCGATGTCAACTCGTTATCAGGGAAAAAAACATTTTTTCTTCAAGGACAACTCGTTACCAGAGAAAAACACAAATTTGAACTCGTTAATAAGAAGAAAACATGAATTCGAACTCGTTACCAAAGAAAAAAAACCAATTTCTACTCGTTATAAAGGGAAAACACAAATTTCCGGGGATGTCAACTCGTTATCTGGGAAAAAAACATTTTTCTGCAAAGACAACTCATTACCAGAGAAAAACACAAATTTGAACTCGTTAATAAGAAGAAAACATGAATTCGAACTCGTTACCAAAGAAAAAACACAATTTTTTACTCGTTATAAAGGGAAAACAGAAATTTCCGGCGATGTCAACACGTTATCTGGGAAAAAAACATTTTTTCTTCAAGGAAAACTCGTTACAAGATAAAAACACAAATTTGAACTCGTTAATTAGAAGAAAACATGAATTCGAACTCGTTACCAAAGAAAAACACCAATTTCTACTCGTTATAAAGGGAAAACACAAATTTCCGGTGATGTCAACTCGTTATCAGGGAAAAAAACATTTTTCTGCAAAGACAACTCGTTACCAGAGAAAAACACAAATTTGAACTCGTTAATAAGAAGAAAACATGAATTCGAACTCGTTACCAAAGAATAAACACAAATTTCTACTCGTTATAAAGGGAAAACACAAATTTCCGGCGATGTCAACTCGTTATCGGGAAAAAAAAACATTTTTCTGCAAAGACAACTTGTTACCAGAGAAAAACACAAATTTGAACGCATTTATAAGAGGAAAACATGAATTCAAACTCGTTACCAAAGAAAAAACACAAATTTCTACTCGTTACAAAGTGAAAACCCAAATTTCCGGCGATGTCAACTCGTTATCAGGGAAAAAAACATTTTTTCTACAAGGACAACTCGTTACCAGAGAAAAACGCAAATTTGAACTCGTTAATAAGAAGAAAACATGAATTCGAACTCGTTACCAAAGAAAAAACACAAATTTCTACTCGATATAAACGGAAAACACAAATTTCCGGGGATGTCAACTCATTATCAGGGAAAAAAACATTTTTTCTGCAAGGACAACTCGTTACCAGAGAAAAACACAAATTTGAACTCGTTAATAAGAAGAAAACATGAATTCGAACTCGTTATGAAAGAAAAAACACAAATTTCTACTCGTTATAAAGGAAAAACACAAATTTCCGGCGATGTGAACTCGTTATCAGGGAAAAAAACATTTTTTCTTCAAGGACAACTCGTTACCAGAGAAAAACACAAATTTGAACTCGTTAATAAGAATAAAACATGTATTCGAACTCGTTACCAAAGAAAAAAACCAATTTCTACTCGTTATAAAGGGAAAACACAAATTTCCGGGGATGTCAACTCGTTATCAGGGAAAAAAACATTTTTTCTGCAAGGACAACTCGTTACCAGAGAAACACATAAATTTGAACTCGTTAATAAGAAGAGAACATGAATTCGAACTCGTTACCAAAGAAAAAACACAAATTTCTACTCGTTATAAAGGGAAAACACAAATTTCCGGCGATGTCAACATGTTATCAGGGAAAAAAAACATTTTTCTGCAAAGACAACTCGTTACCAGAGAAAAACACAAATTTGAACTAATTAATAAGAAGAAAACATGAATTTGAACTCGTTACCAATGAAAAAACACAAATTTCTACTCGTTATAAAGGGAAAACCTAAATTTCCGGCGATGTCAACTCGTTATTAGGGAAAAAAACATTTTTTCTGCAAGGACAACTCGTTACAAGATAAAAACACAAATTTGAACTCGATAATAAGAAGAAAACATGAATTCGAACTCGTTACCAAAGAAAAAACACAAATTTCTACTCGTTATAAAGGAAAACACAAATTTCCGGCGATGTCAACTCGTTATCGGGGAAAAAAACATTTTTCTGCAAAGACAACTCATTACCAGAGAAAAACACAAATTTGAACTCGTTAATAAGAAGAAAACATGAATTCGAACTCGTTACCAAAGAAAAAACACAAATTTCTACTCGTTATAAAGGGAAAACACAAATTTCCGGCGATGTCAACACGTTATCGGGGAAAAAAACATTTTTTCTTCAAGGAAAACTCGTTACAAGAGAAAAACACAAATTTGAACTCGTTAATAAGAAGAAAACATGAATTCGAACGCGTTACCAAAGAAAAACACCAATTTCTACTCGTTATAAAGGGAAAACACAAATTTCCGGCGATGTCAACTCGTTATCAGGGAAAAAAACATTTTTTTCTGCAAAGACAACTCGTTACCAGAGAAAAACACAAATTTGAACTCGTTAATAAGAAGAAAACATGAATTCGAACTCGTTACCAAAGAAAAAACACAAATTTCTACTCGTTATAAAGTGAAAACACAAATTTCCGGCGATGTCAACTCGTTATCAGGGAAAAAAAACATTTTTTCTACAAGGACAACTCGTTACCAGAGAAAAACATAAATTTGAACTCGTTAGTAAGAAGAAAACATGAATTCGAACTCGTTACCAAAGAAAAAACACAAATTTCTACTCGTTATAAAGGGAAAACACAAATTTCCGGCGATGTCAACTCGTTATCAGGGAAAAAAAACATTTTTCTGCAAAGACAACTCGTTACCAGAGAAAAACACAAATTTGAACGCATTAATAAGAAGAAAACATGAATTAGAACTCGTTACCAAAGAAAAAACACAAATTTCTACTCGTTATAAAGGGAAAACCCAAATTTCCGGCGATGTCAACTCGTTAACAGGGAAAAAAACATTTTTTCTGCAAGGACAACTCGTTACCCAGATAAAAACACAAATTTGAACTCGTTAATAAGAAGAAAACATGAATTCGAACTCGTTACCAAAGAAAAAACACAAATTTCTACTCGTTATAAAGGGAAAACACAAATTTCCGGCGATGTCAACTCGTTATCAGGGAAAAAAACATTTTTCTGCAAAGACAACTCATTAACAGAGAAAAACACACATTTGAACTCGTTAATAAGAAGAAAACATGAATTGAACTCGTTACCAAAGAAAAAACACAAATTTCTACTCGTTATAAAGGGAAAACAGAAATTTCCGGCGATGTCAACACGTTATCGGGGAAAAAAAATTTCTTCCAGGAAAACTCGTTACAAGAGAAAAACACAAATTTGAACTCGTTAATAAGAAGAAAACATGAATTCGAACTCGTTACCAAAGAAAAACACGAATTTCTACTCGTTATAAAGGGAAAACACAAATTTCCGGCGATGTCACCTCGTTATCAGGGAAAAAAACATTTTTCTGCAAAGACAACTCATTCTTTGGTAACGAGTTTGAATTCATGATTTCTTCTTATTAACGAGTTCAAAATTGTGTTTTTCTCTGGTAACGAGTTTTCCTTGCAGAAAATTTGTTTTTTCCCTGATAACGAGTTGACATCGCCGGATATTTGTGTTTTCCCTCTATAACGAGTAGAAATTTGTGCTTTTTCTTTGGTAACGAGTTCGAATTCATGACTTCTTCTTACTAACGAGTTCAAATTTGTGTTTTTCTCTGGAAATGAGTTGTCCTAGCAGAAAACAAATTTTTTTTCCCTGATAACGAGTTGACATCGCCGGAAATTTGTGTTTTCCCTTTATAACGAGTAGAAATTTGTGTTTTTTCTTTGGTAACGAGTTCGAATTCATGATTTCTTCTTATTAATGAGTTCAAATTTGTGTTTTTCTCTGGTAATCGAGTTGTCCTTGCAGAAAAATTGTTTTTTCCCTGATAATGAGTTGACATCGCCGGATATTTGTGTTTTCCCTCTATAACGAGTAGAAATTTGTGCTTTTTCTTTGGTAACGAGTTCGAATTCATGTTTTCTTCTTACTAACGAGTTCAAATTTGTATTTCTCTCTGGTAACATGTTGTCCTTGCAGAAAAAATGTTTTTTTTTTCTGATAACGAGTTGACATTGCCGGAAATTTGAGATTTCCCTTTATAACGATTAGAAATTGGTGTTTTTTCATTGGTAACGAGTTCGAATTCAAGTTTTCTTCTTACTAACGAGTTCAAATTTGTGTTTTCTCTGGAAATGAGTTGTCCTAGTAGAAAACAAAGTTTTTTTCCCTGATAACGAGTTGACATCCCCGGAAATTTGTGTTTTCCCTATATAACGAGTAGAAATTTGTGTTTTTTCTTTGGTAACGAGTTCGAATTAATGTTTTCTTCTTATTAACGAGTTCAAATTTGTGTTTTTCTCTGGTAACGAGTTGTCCTTGTAGAAAAAAATGTTTTTTTCCCTGATAACCAGTTGACATCGCCGTAAATTTGTGTTTTCACTTTATAACGAGTAGTAATTTGTGTTTTTTCTTTGGTAACGAGTTCGAATTCATGTTTTCTTCTTATTAACGAGTTCAAATTTGTGTTTTTCTCTGGTAACGAGTTGTCCTTGCAGAAAAATGTTTTTTTCCCTGATAACGAGTTGACATCGCCGGAAATTTGTATTTTCCCTTTATAACAAGTAGTAATTTGTGTTTTTTCTTTGGTAACGAGTTCAAATTCGTGTTTTCTTCTTATTAATGTGTTCAAATTTGTGTTTTTCTCTGGAAACGAGTGGTCCTTGCAGAAAAAATGTTTTTATTGCTGATAACGAGTTGACATCCCCGGCAATTTGTGTTTTCCGTTTATAACGAGTAGAAATTTGTGTTTTTTCTTTGGTAACGAGTTCGTATTCATGTTTTATTTTTAATACCGAGTTCAAATTTGTGTTTTTCTCTGGTAACGAGTTATCCTTGCAGAAAAAATGTTTTTTCCCAGATAACGAGTTGACATCGCCGGAAATTTGTGTTTTCTCTTTATAACGAGTTGAAATTAATGTTTTTTCTTTGGTAACGAGTTCGAATTAATGTTTTCTTCTTATTAACGAGTTCAAATTTTTGTTTTTCTCTGATAACGAGTTATCCTTGCAGAAAAAAATGATTTTTTTCTGATAACAAATTGACATCGCCGGAAATTTGTGTTTTCCCTTTATAACGAGTATAAATTTGTGTTTTTTCTTTGGTGACGAGTTCGAATTCATGTTTTCTTCTTATTAACGAGTTCAAATTTGTGTTTTTCTCTGGTAACAAATTTTCCTTGCAGAAAAAATGTTTTTTTCTCTGTAACGAGTTGACATCGCCGGAAAATTGTGTTTTCCCTTTATAACGAGTAGAAATTTGTGTTTTTTCTTTGGTAACGAGTTCGAATTCATGATTTCTTCCTATTAGATTATATTAGATTATATTATTTTATGCTTCTAGCCTTGTGGCTCCCTATATAAACCTATTGTACAAACATTATTCCTTAATGACAATTATTTTGTTGTTCACTTAATCTATCATGGTATCAGAGCTATTCGATACCTAAAAACAAAAAAAAAACAAAAAAAAAACAAAAAAATTTGTCAGCTTTCTTCCCCAGCCGCTCGGGCTCTGCCGCCGCCGGCAACCGCTTCATCACTATGGCTACTTCCAGCGCCAACTCCTCAGCCACCTCCGGCTCTGCTATCTCCGTCCCTACTGCTACTGCTCCACCTCCTGCTGCCGATCATCCCCCTGTCGTCCTCTCGCTGAATCCGATGGTCCATGCTCCAACCAAACTGGACGGCAAGAACTTTACCGCCTGGAAGCTTCAATTAACAACCCTCCTAGTCGGCCATGGCCTCCTAGGTTATGTCACTGGTCACACCCCACAGCCGCCACCTACAGCCACCTCTGCGGCTGGTGAGGTTGCCCCAAATCCGGCTCACCTGCAATGGCTACAACAGGATGCTTTAATTCATAATTTAATTTTGGGTTCCGTTGACAAGGACTACATGACTACAATTCAGCACACGACAAATTCGAAACAAGCCTGGGATACTCTTCTTGACACATATGGGAAACAGAGTAAGGGTCGTATTCGACATCTCCGCTGCGTTTACATTCCATTACCAAAGGTACAATGTCCATTTCTCAATATTTCACTACCGTTAAGAATGTTGTGGATGATCTAGCGTCTCTAGATGCTAAAGTACCTGATGATGACTTAGTTGAACTACTCTTAAAAAATCTTGGTAGTGAATATAAGGATATTGTGAGTGCCATTCAGGCTCGTGATGATACTATCTCTCTGCCGTTATTACATGAAAAATTTCTCATGCATGAAGCGTCGCTTTTACAAAGTCCGTCTGTTTCACCCCCTGCGTATACTGCTTTCCCTGCCTATCCTTCACCCCGTCCCATGCATATTTCGCCCAATACAGCCTATTCCCCTTATCCCCCAATGCCTCGGCCCCCAGCCCCTCCCTTGCCCCAAGCTTCCTCCCCTTACCCAAGACCACCACAACACCTTCCTGCTCCCAACCAATCTTCCAAAAATTCCTCTGGTCGCAATCCCAAAGGCTATCAGGGCTTCTGCCAACTCTGTGGTCTCCAGGGTCATCTCTTCTGACTCTTCTTTACCTCCATTAACCGCCCTCCTTCCCTCTGCTTCATCCGAAATCGAGGTTGTCCCTATTCTTCCCCCACCCCTCCCGGCCAATACACCATCTGTGGGCATTCATGAGCCAGCCGCCAGCTCCCCCTCCTCCTCCTCTACGTCTTCTCCCAGCCCCATCTCCTCTCCTGGCACCTCGTCCCCCTCTCCGCCGCCTCCACCCCCTCCTCCCCCTCCGCCGCAACATCTCGCGACCACCCGCTCCCAAAATAAAATCTACAAACCTCGTAAACTCTTTAACCTTCAAGCTCAACCGCACAATCGTTACCTAGATACGGAGCCCTCAACCCTTAGCGAGGCATTGCGGTGTCCGCGGTGGTGTGTTGCCATGTCCGATGAGTATAGTGCGCTTCTTCGCAATGACACGTGGTCTTTAGTTCCCCCTGCTGATGATTTAAACGTAGTTGGTTGTAAGTGGGTCTTTCAAATTAAACGGAAACCGGATGGCTCGATTGATAAATACAAGGCTCGGCTGGTTGCCAAAGGGTTTACACAACGTCCTGGTTTGGATTACTTCGAAACCTTTAGTCCTGTTGTTAAACCTGTTACGATACATCTTGTTCTTAGTATTGCAGTTTCCTTTGGTTGGTCTCTTCGCCAACTCGATGTCAACAACGCATTCTTACAGGGGACACTAGCTGAAGATGTGTATATGGCTCAACCGCCCGGGTTTGAGGATGCAACGAAACCCACCTTTGTGTGCAAACTTCGCAAGGCAATCTATGGTCTTAAGCAGGCACCTCGGGCTTGATACCATGAGCTTAAGTCCTTTGTTCTCACCATGGGTTTTCTTAACTCTTGTGATCCTTCTTTATTTGTTTCTCGCACGTCTATCGGCATTACTTTTATCTTGGTATATGTCGATGACATCACTATTACAGGTAGCTCCAATGAGCAGGTTCAGCGTGTTATTGATCAGTTGGGCTCTCGGTTCTCTATCAAGGACCTTGGTCCCCTTTCGTATTTTTTGGGAGTTGAAGTCACTCATTCTGCCCTTGGTATGTTACTTACGCAGACCAAGTACACACGTGAGCTGCTTTCTCAGGTTCACATGGAGGACTCAAAGCCAGTTTCCACGCCTATGCCAGCTGATGCTTTTTCTGGTAATCCTATTGTTTCTCCTCCCTATGCCGATCCGACTCAGTATCGTAAGGTTTTGGGTGCCTTGCAGTATTTATGCTTTACGAGAGTTGATATTCGGTTTGCGGTCAATAAGCTCTCCCGGTTTATGCATGCACCGACGAGTATCATTGGATGCTTGTCAAACGTCTCTGCGGTATTTGTCCGGCACTCCTACTATGGGTTTACGGTTATATCGGGATTCTCCTCTACGGCCTTACATGCCTTTTCAGATTCTGATTGGGCAGGTAACAGGGACGCTGGGTACCACGACCCCGTGTCATCTGAGTATGTGCCAGGTTATACTTCTACTTCTGCTTATATTGTCTTCTTGGGCAAAAATGCCATTTCATGGAGTTCCAAGAAGCAACACTCGATTTCTCGTTCTTCCACCGAAGGCGAGTACGGGGGTGTTGCGGATACGGTGCCGAAGTTGCCTGGCGACTTATCGCTTGCCGAGCTTGGATTTACAGTTACCTCCACTCCAGTAATTTTCTGTGATAATTTGGGAGCGCTTCGTCTCAGTGCCAACCCGGTTTTCCACTCACGCATGAAGCACGTGGCCATTGATTATCATTTTATTCGTGAGCATGTAGAGCGTGGTCTTGTTCGTGTTGCTCGTGTTGCTGCTGCAGATCAGGTGGCTGATGTTCTCACTAAGCCCTTGCCGCGGTTATCTTTTTCTGCACTTGTCTCCAAGCTTGGACTTCGCTCCACTCCATCCGCTTGAGGGAGCGTATTAGATTATATTAGATTATATTATTTTACGCTTCTAGCCTTGTGGCTCCCTATATAAACCTATTGTACAAACATTATTCCTTAATGACAATTATTTTGTTGTTCACTTAATCTATCACTTCCTATTAACGAGTTCAAATTTGTGTTTTTCTCTGGTTGCCCTTGTAGAAAAAAAGTTTTTTTCCCTGATAACGAGTTGACATCGCCGGAAATTTGTGTTTTCCCTTTATAAAGAGTAGAAATTTGTGTTTTTTCTTTGGTAACGAGTTCAAATTTATGTTTTCTTCTTATTAACGAGTTCAAATTTGTGTTTTTCTCTGGTAACGAGTTGTCTTTGCAGAAAAAATGTTTTTTTCCTTGATAACGAGTTGACATCGCTGGAAATTTGTGTTTTCCCATTATAACGAGTAGAAATTGGTGTTTTTTCTTTGGTAAAGAGTTCGAATTCATGTTTTCTTCATATTAACGAGTTCAAATTTGTGTTTTTCTCTGGTAACGAGTTGTCCTTGTAGAAAAAATGTTTTTTTCTCTCGTAACGAGTTGACATCGCCGGAAAATTGTGTTTTCCCTTTATAACGATTAGAAATTTGTGTTTTTTCTTTGGTAACGAGTTTGAATTCATGTTTTCTTCTTATTAACGAGTTCAAATTTGTGTTTTTCTCTCGGTAACGAGTTGCCCTTGTAGAAAAAAGGTTTTATTCCACGATAACGTGTTGACATCGCCGGAATTTGTGTTTTCCCTTTATAACGAGTAGAAATTTGTGTTTTTTCTTTGGTAACGAGTTCGAATTCATGTTTTCTTCTTATTAACGAGTTGAAATTTGTGTTTTTCTCTGGTAACGAGTTGTCCTTGTAGAAAAATGTTTTTTTCCCTGATAACGAGTTGACATCTGATGACGGTCAAATTGTACCCATTATTCTATGATCTTTATCCCTGATTCTAGTTTAAAAGAGCTTTAATATAGTAATAATAGATCGTAATATGCTTAATTTACTTATGCATCGAGTTACGATTCGTTATTATGTATTTCGATGTTGGTCGTAGACCGCCTTTATGTCCTTGACATGTATAATTAATTGTTTATATATGAAATGACCCACAATTGGTTCCCTGTGGGATCGACCTTGATTCACTATAGCTATACTATGATGGGCCTAGTCCTCTTGCTAGTATTGGTTTATGGTGGTCAAGTATTTTATTACTTGATCTACGTCATCAAGTTTTTGGTGCCGTTGCCGGGGAACCAACGGTCAATTTTATATATAAATAATTTTCTTATTCATGTCGAGTTTTTGTTTTTAGAGTCCGTTTTTGAGTCCCTACGGTTGTCCGCTATGTGTAAAAATTCCAGAATGCGGAGCGGTGGTTTCGCTCCCAGCGAGACTGCCTCTCGTTGCCAGCGAGCCTGGTTCTATTTTCTGGGACTTCGCGTGTCTGTTTATCCCCGTATGTTTAATCCGTAGGTCGGATAGCAGCATGGGAAACCATGTTAAAATCAGTCTACGGTCTGTTTTGTTTTTCTTCTGTTTGCAGAAACCAGGGAAGCAATAATCTGAGTCAGTAATTTTTCGCGGGCGCTGAGAAAATAACCCAGCAAACATGTGGAGCTACGAATCTAAGATGGGAAAAGCGATGGAAGCAATACCTTTAAAGCACCAAGATGGCTCCGAAAAAATTTTAAAGGCTTAAATTCTTCGTGGTACAATGTTGAAGGCAAGGTACTACCTTTTTTTGCTTATGTTTTACTACCTTTTGGTTTTTTTTTGAGCATAAGTTAGCCTATACATGAACCTTAGTATGAATCTTAGCCCGGAGTTGGTTTGTAAGATTAATTTTATTAGTGTCGAAGGTTTTGCCCCATATCTTTCTCATCTAGAGGGTGTAGGGAAACATGTAGTCGTTGAAAGGAAGCAGTGAAAAAAGAGTTCCTCGTAGTTCTGTTAAAATCTCATTGACCTATGCATGAGATTGCTTCTACTGGCCATGGGAGCAACAAATTGTGTAGTTTAAGCATCCACAATCTAAAGAAGACGTTGAGTTTTGAGAGATCACAATCTTCTGCTTTCGTTGAGTTTTATGGTGATGGCTTCTCGGTGAACCCACCTTAAACAGAAACGAGATACGCTTTGGGTGACAATTTAGAAATCGCAGAATCGTAGTACATGGGTTCGGAAATGGTCTAACCATGGCTGGGCGAGTTCAACCGAGCTTCGGCTCAATCGACTCCTCTCAACGTGTGATGTACGTTACAGCAGTTCGACAAGACTCAACATAGCCGATAAACCTTCGGGCTAAACGGGGCTTATCTTGACGGATTGGCCCGAGCGTCACATATGTTCCAACGAATAAGACGGCGTAGGCTTGACTACATAACCGACCTTATTCGGAGTACTTTGATTCATTGTTTCTTATTGTCAAGGCCAAAACCGTAATTAGTAACCGTAATTTTAACCGAGTTTCTTAGAATTCACTAATTCCTAAAACGAGAGCCAATGTAAGGGCTTTGGATAAATGGTATGGATAAATGTCATTTCCTAGGTCTCACAACCAAGGGAAGGGTATTAATCCGCAACAGCAATGGGCCCACCTCTTATAGTGCTCAGAGGCGTCAATATCTCATGATCCAAAAATAATGACTGACAAGGATAATTTTTTTGGAACGTCGAGTTGAGGACTTTAAACTCAGAACTACTTCTTTAAAACCCTTAGGATTTCTTTTTAGGATTTTAGGTTTTTCTTTCTTTGAGTCCAATAAGAGTACCGTGACATATGTCGAGGTTTTTTATTTTGCCGTGTTCTGATGGCCATTGGGCTAAGGATGTGCAAAACTTTTTTTACTCAATATAGGCCACGTGAAATAGAGTTCCGTAGGAGAGTCGAAAAATTGCTAAAGAAAAGGAAATTTAGCAAACAACCTTAAGATGGAAGCATTAAGAGAGCTTGAGAATTATTGAAAATGTAACAGAGAATGATTGGTGTGAACAAGAACAATCTTGGTCAAATTCTAAAACTTTTTAGGTGATCCAAGTGAAAATCCAAAGTGATGTGCAATTCATTCTGCAATTATCCTTATCTTTCCCTTTACACTTTTTCACCTTCAAACTTTTCGATCCTCTCACCATTCTGCCCCGACAGTTCACATTTCTAACCATTCTTTCATCGCCTCTCTTTCTTTCCATCCGTTTTACCCTCCTTATGTGTATCTTTTTCTCAACCCATTATACTATCTACCTCCATCTTGTTCACAAAATACCTTTGTGTTGCGGAATTCAAAATATTGCTAAGCTTTAATGATTATCTTTTATCATTTTGATTTTCATGACCCTTTGATTTTCACACTTTTCCGTCTATTCCGGCATTTCTAGATGATAAGTTTTGTTCTACATTATCATACTGATCCGACCTTGTTGATGACGGTTATGACTTTTACGTGATACATTGGGTTATTAGTAATTTCGAGGAGTAGCTACATCTCACTAAGTTGTTGATATCCAATGCAAGCGAGAAGTTTCTACGCTAAGTATCTAATTTTATCTTTATCCTATAGGTCGCATTGAATCTGTTATACCTTACCGAGTTTCTCTTTTATGCTGGATTGAATACCTTTTTGTTCCAGTCAACCTCGTGTTTTCCCACATGGGGTACTGCTATTTGATCTTTGTCTTCTCCACCTGGTTTGAAGAATATTCAGGCGGTGGAGGTTATAGATGAAGACTACCACCGTTAGTTGCTTGTTTATTTTTCTTTCTATTTAGTATATTTTCCTTTATATCGAGTCGTGTTATATAGAGTCTGTCTTTAGTCGTATTACTATTTCCCTCAATTCTTTCCTATGTAATGTGTTGGATAATTGTGCTTCATTTCATTATAATCATACGAATTGGGACCGTAAAAGGGATACAAAATTCCTTTGGCACTTTCTGCTTATTCCCTTTTTATATGATTATTACTGTTTTCTGGACTAACCCTGTAACAAGTTTCGAGTGTTGTTTAAGATGTATGTTGCCGCGGTTATACTTTTTCCTTGCGATTGGAAACTGTATCTGTCTGTTCCAATTTTTCCGGAGTTCACCACGACTTGTTCCGCTCCCGCGCTTATCCAGAGCTAAGTTCCTATTTTTGCTCTTTATTGTTATACATTGAGGACAATGCATGGTTTAAGTGGGGGGTACGAGTCACTTAGCTCACTTAGCTTGCTCGAATAAGGATCTATCTATATATATATATATATATATATCAAATAATATAATAAATGAGTAAAATTTAAACTTTTAAACTTAGAATCACATTTACTTTTGTGAAGTTCCCGAATATTGTATTTAATAAGGAAGGAACCATGTTTCATGAGTACGTGATCACTTTATACTTTTGCGATATATTTCTAGTAAACTTAATGATATTCATATTGTATGTTGCGAGTAGTTATTTATTATTCAATCACTCAATAGATGAATCGACGAGTTACCGCGCAAATTATAATAACTGAAGAATTATGTGTACATTGCGTAGATGATTGGTTATGCTTACTTAGTGTCGATATTTATCGTCTGATGTATTACTATCTTCTAACCACAAAAGCGGAGTAATAAGCTTGAGACGTACCTGTGTTTGACAATGCGTTAAAAGACTGGGCTTGTAGTAACATTACCAAAGTAGCCCCGCACTTGTGGTAATATTCGATGCTATGCATGATCTAAGATAGGGGATGCTCTAAAAAGCTTTCTTCCTTGAGATTGATAGTATTTAAAAAATATGAAGATATGAAATGAATATTCAACTCTTTAAGAGGCTTTGAGTAGTACTCGGTCTCCAAGTCCAAAAACCCTATAGATACGCTCTTGCTTATTGTTCTATTGCTTTAACCATTGCGAGGCTTAAGAAGTGGGAATGCTGATGATGGTAGGTTGAGATTTTGAAGTCTGCATAAACTCTAATCTTGCTACATTTATATAAAACCAATGCACATGCACACATCACTTCGATTCATGACGAGTAGTGAATAATGGATATCTTATGAGCATAAATGATATGAGTTGATTCGAGTTTCTTGTGTTAGTATAATTTGACCATTGGAAAATGTTATTCTGGGGAATAACTTATTGATACTTTGATCGGGACGATCAAAGGCTAAGTGGGGGGTAGTTGATGACGGTCAAATTGTACCCATTATTCTATGATCTTTATCCCCGATTCTAGTTTAAAAGAGCTTTAATATAGTAATAATAGATCGTAATATGCTTAATTTACATATGCGTCGAGTTACGATTCGTTATTATGTATTTCGATGATTTATTGCATTATTTGGTATTACAAACCATATTTTATTTAATATATGCAGTGAGCTGATTGGATGGATTTCGGAGAAGATTCAAATGGATTGCAGACAGTGCAGAAGCCCAATACAGAGAACAAGAGAAGCCCAAACAGAAAAGTACACTCGGTCAACCGAGACTGCTCACTCGGTCGACCGAGCCCAGCTATTCGGTCGACCGAGTCACCCAAAAGCCCAACAGAAGGTCCAGCACGTTAGTAAGGCGGTTAGGGTTTAGTGATTTCGATTTTAAGTCGGTTTTCTAAGTCGGCTGAGGCCTCTATATAAACACTTTGTCATTAACAATATTAGGAATCAATGATTCGATAACAATTCATTCTTATACAATACAATAAGCTTTGAGAATAGGAGTGCATTGAAGATTTCTGGGGTTTTCAATATGTAAGCCCTTGTATATTTTCTTGTCTTTTTATTTTCCGTAATTAAGTTCTCCCAATTATAGTTTTATCGTTTGAGTTAATTGTTCATACTTAGATGATGTAGATCTAGGCTATGATGTTAGGGAGGTGGCGATGCCTTGTCTATGAGGATCACATACCCTACGTCCTCTACCTAGAGTCTATGTATGAATCTATGTTGTTTAATTACCGTGCATCTATGTTAATTTATATAATTGCTTGATGAATTGCTATTTAATCCGTATTGTATGAGAAACGCTGAGAAGAGACGTTCAGGGATGTAATTTGGGGGAAAAAGACCATTCGGTCGACCGAGCCAACCTGTTCGGTCGACCGAGCCCTGTTTTCATCCGTTAAATAGCCACATCTTTATGGTTAGGTTAACTTAATAGAATTTATTATCTCAGTAGGTATGGCTATGGCTACGTTACTCGCTTAGTTTAATTAAAATGTGTAAAAAGGAAATACCAATATAAAACTCTTAGGTAGGCTTATGAATTGCTCTTCACGGACGTTCAGCGTTATCTAGGTAGGATTATATTTGGGAATTGCATGCACCTGCTTATACGTACTTCGTAGATTAGCATGAGACTATAACTTGGTAATTGCTAGTTGGACGAGAGCTTGAGTAATCGCTTAGGAAGTACGCCTAATCATAGGAATGTTGCCTAGACGAGGTGTACGATTAATATCGGCATCCTTAGTGTCGTAAGCGTGCAAGTTATATGAGATGGATACCCAAAAGGTGAAGTCACGTAATGTAGCACAGTGACCTAGCAACCTAACCGGTGCTAATTCAAGTTTAAGAGAATGACTCCCGTAGCCAATTCAAAAGAGATACAAACGGATTGATAGTTAATAAGTCTTGTTTGTTATATAGATTGTGTAGGTCCAAACGATAAAGACTATAATTGGGAGGTTAATTACGTTATTTGTGTTGTGTCGCGTCGAGTCCTTTACCTTTTCTTGTCCTATGTTGGTCGTAGACCGCCTTTATGTCCTTGACATGTATAATTAATTGTTTATATCTGAAATGACCCACAATTGGTTCCCTGTGGGGTCGACCTTGATTCACTATAGCTATACTACGATGGGCCTAGTCCTCTTGCTAGTATTGGTTTATGGTGGTCAAGTATTTTATTACTTGATCTACGTCATCAAGTTTTTGGTGCCGTTGCCGGGGAACCAACGGTCAATTTTATATATAAATAATTTTCTTATTCATGTCGAGTTTTCTCGTTTTTTTAGCTATGTGTAAAAATTCCGAATCCGTTTTTGAGTCCCTCTCGGTTCTATTTTTACGGGACTTCGCGCGTGTCCGTTTATCCCCGTGTAAAAATCCGTAGGTCGGATGCATGGGAATGTCTACGGTCTGGTTTCGCTCCCGGGCGAGAAAATAACCGCAAACATGTGGAGCTCGTTGGGAAAATCGATGGAAGCAATACCTTTAAAGCACCAAGATGGCTCCGGAAAAATTTTAAAGGCTTAAATTCTTCGTGGTACAATGTTGAAGGCAAGGTACTACCTTTTTTGGCTTATGTTTTACTACCTTTTGGTTTTTTTTTGAGCATAAGTTAGCCTATACATGAACCTTAGTATGAATCTTAGCCCGGAGTTGGTTTGTAAGATTAATTTTATTAGTGTCGAAGGTTTTTCCCCATATCTTTCTCATCTAGAGGGTGTAGGGAAACATGTAGCCGTTGAAAGGAAGCAGTGAAAAAAGAGTTCCTCGTAGTTCTGTTAAAATCTCATTGACCTATGCATGTGATTGCTTCTACTGGCCATGGGAGAAACAAATTGTGTAGTTTAAGCATCCACAATCTAAAGAAGACGTTGAGTTTTGAGAGAACACAATCTTCTGCTTTCGTTGAGTTTTATGGTGATGGCTTCTCGGTGAACCCACCTTAAACAGAAACGAGATACGCTTTGGGTGACAATTTAGAAATCACAGAATCGTAGTACATGGGTTCGGAAATGGTCTAACCATGGCTGGGCGAGTTCAACCAAGCTTCGGCTCAATCGACTCCCCTCAACGTGTGATGTACGTTACAGCAGTTCGACAAGACTCAGCATAGCCGATAAACCTTCGGGCTAAACGGGGCTAATCTTGACGGATTGGCCTGAACTGTCACATATTTTCCAACGAATAAGACGGCGTAGGCTTGACTACATAACCGACCGTATTCGGAGTACTTTGATTCATTGTTTCTTATTGTCAAGGCCAAAACCGTAATTAGTAACCGTAATTTTAACCGAGTTTCTTAGAATTCACTAATTCCTAAAACGAGAGCCGAGGTAAGAGCTTTGGATAAATGGTATGGATAAATGTCGTTTCCTAGGTCTCACAACCAAGGGAAGGGTATTAATCCGCAACAGCGATGGGCCCACCTCTTATAGTGCTCAGAGGGGTCAATATCTCGTGATCCAAAAATAATGACTGACAAGGATAATTTTTTTGGAACGTCGAGCTGAGGACTTTAAACTCAGAACTACTTCTTTAAAACCCTTAGGATTTCTTTTTAGGATTTTAGGTTTTTCTTTCTTTGAGTCCAATAAGAGTACCGTGACATATGTTGAGGTTTTACATTTTGCCGTGTTCTGATGGCCATTGGGCTAAGGATGTGCAAAACTTTGTTTACTCAAATTTGTGTTTTCCCTTTATAACGAGTAGAAATTTTTGTTTTTTCTTTGGTAACAAGTTCGAATTAATGTTTTCTTCTTATTAACGAGTTCAAATTTGTGTTTTTCTCTGGTAACGAGTTGTCCTTGTTGAAAAAATGTTTTTTTCCCTGATAACGAGTTCACATCCCCGGAAATTTGTGTTTTTAGTTTATAACGAGTAGAAATTTGTGTTTTTTTCTTTGGTAATGAGTTCGAATTCATGTTTCTTTTTATTAACGAGTTTAAATTTTTGTTTTTCTCTGGTAACGAGTTGTCCTTGCAGAAAAAATGTTTTTCCCTGATAACGAGTTGACATTGCCGGAAAGTTGTGTTTTCCCTTTATAACGAGTAGAAATTGGTGTTTTTTCTTTGGTAACGAGTTCGAATTAATGTTTTCTTCTTATTAACGAGTTCAAATTTTTGTTTTTCTCTGGTAACGAGTTGTCCTTGCAGAAAAATTGATTTTTTTCCCTGATAACAAATTGACATCGCCGGAAATTTGTGTTTTCCCTTTATAACGAGTAGAATTTTGGGTTTTTTCTTTTTAACGAGTTCGAATTCATGTTTTCTTCTTATTAACGAGTTCAAATTTGTGTTTTTATCTGGTAACAAGTTTTCCTTGCAGAAAATATGTTTTTTTCCCAGATAACGATTTGACATCGCCGGAAATTTATGTTTTCCCTTTATAACGAGTAGAAATTTGTGTATTTTCTTTGGTAACGAGTTCGAATTCATGTTTTCTTCTTATTAACGAGTTCAAATTTGTGTTTATCTCTAGTAACGAGTTTTGTTCTTGGAGAAAAAAATGTTTTTTTCCCTAGTAACGAGTTGACATCGCCGGAAATTTATGTTTTCCCTTTATAACGAGTAGAAATTTGTGTTTTTGCTTTGGTAACGAGTTCGAATTCGTGTTTTCTTCTTATTAACGAGTTCAAATTTGTGTTTTTATCTGGAAACGAGTTGTCCTTGCAGAAAAAATATTTTTTTCCCTGATAACGAGTTAATATCCCCAGAAATTTGTGTTTTCCGTTTATAACGAGTAGAAATTTGTGTTTTTTCTTTGGTAACGAGTTTGAATTCATGTTTTCTTTTTATTAACGAGTTCAAATTTGTGTTTTTCTCTGGTAATGAGTTGACCTTGTAGAAAAAATGTTTTTTTCCCTGATCACGAGTTGACATTGCCGGAAATTTGTGTTTTCCCTTTATAACGTGTAGAAATTTGTGTGGTTTTCTTTGGTAACAAGTTCGAATTCATGTTTTCTTCTTATTAACGAGTTCAAATTAGTGTTTTTCTCTGGTAACGAGTTGTCCTTGCCGAAAATGTTTTTTCCCCTGATAACGATTTGACATCGCCGGAAATTTATGTTTTTTCCCTTTATAACGAGTAGAAATTTGTGTTTTTTCTTTAGTAACGAGTTCGAATTCATGTTTTCTTCTTATTAATGAGTTTAAATTTGTGTTTTTCTCTGGAAACGAGTTTTCCTAGTAGAAAAAATGTTTTTTTCCTTGATAACGAATTCACTTCCCTGGAAATTTGTGTTTTCCCTTTATAACGAGTAAAAATTTGTGTTTTTTCTTTGGTAACGAGTTCGAATTCTTGTTTTCTTCTTATTAACGAGTTCAAATTTGTATTTTTCTCTGGCAATGAATTTTCCTTGTAGAAAAAATATTTTTTTCTCTGATAACGAGTTGACATTGCCGGAAAATTGTGTTTTCCCTTTATAACGAGTTAAATTTGTGTTTTTTCTTAGGTAACGAGTTTGAATTCATGTTTTCTTCTTATTAACGAGTTCAAATATGTGTTTTTCTCTGGTAACGAGTTGTCTTTGCAGAAAAATTGTTTTTTTCCCGGATAACGAGTTGACATCGCCGGAAATTTGTGTTTTCCCTTTATAACGAGTAGAAATTGGTGATTTTTCTTTGGTAACGAGTTCGAATTCATGTTTTCTTCTTATTAACGAGTTCAAATTTGTGTTTTTATCTAGTAACGAGTCGTCCTTGTAGAAAAAATGTTTTTTCCCTGATTACGAGTTGACATCGCCGGAAATTTGTGTTTTCCCTTTATAATGAGTAGAAATTTGTGTTTTTTCTTTGGTAACGAGTTCGAATTCATGTTTTCTTCTTATTAACGAGTTCACATTTGTGTTTTTCTCTGGTAACAAGTGTGCTAGCAGAAAAAATGTTTTTTTCCCTGATAACGAGTTGACATCGCCGGAAATTTGTGTTTTCCCTTTATAACGAGTAGAAATTTTTGTGTTTTCTTTGGTAACGAGTTCGAATTCATGTTTTCTCCTTATTAACGAGTTCAAATTTGTGTTTTTTTGTGGTAACGAGTTTTTCTTGCAGATAAAATGTTTTTTTTCCCTGATAACGAGTTGACATCGCAAGAAATTTATGTTTTCCCTTTATAACGAGAAAAAATTTGTGTTTTTTCTTTGGTAACGAGTTCGAATTCGTGATTTCTTCTTTTTATGGCGTTCAAATTTGTGTTTTTCTTTGGAAACGAGTTGTCCTTGCAGAAAAAATATTTTTTACCTGATACCGAGTTGACATCCCCGGAAATTTGTGTTTTCCATTTATAACGAGTAGAAATTTGTGTTTTTTCTTTGGTAACGAGTTCTAATTCATGTTTTCTTTTTATTAGCGAGTTCAAATTTGTGTTTTTCTCTGGTAACGAGTTGTCTTTGCAGAAAAAATGTTTTTTTCCCTGATAACGAGTTGACATCCCCGAAAATTTGTGTTTTCCCTTTATAACGAGTAGAAATTGGTGTTTTTTCTTTGGTAAGGAGTTCGAATTAATGTTTTCTTCTTATTAACGAGTTCAAATTTATTTTTTTTCTCTGGTAACGAGTTGTCCTTGCAGTAAAAAATGATTTTTTCCCTGATAACGAATTGACATCATCGGAAGTTTGTGTTTTCCCTTTATAACGAGTAGAAATTTGTGTTTTTTCTTTGGTAACGAGTTCAAATTCATGTTTTCTTCTTATTAACGAGTTCAAATTTGTGTTTTTCTCTGGTAACGAGTTGTCCTTGCAGAAAATATGTTTTTTTCCCTGATAAAGAGTTGACATCGCCGGAAAATTATGTTTTCCCATTATAACGAGTAGAAATTTGTGATTTTTCTTTGGTACGAGTTCGAATTCATCTTTTTTTCTTATTAACGAATTCAAATTTGTGTTTTTCTCGGGAAATGAGTTGTCCTTGCAGAAAAAATATTTTTTTCCCTGATAACGAGTTGACATCCCCGGAAATTTGTGTTTTCCGTTTATAACGAGTAGAAATTTGTGTTTTTTCTTTGGTAACGAGTTCGAATTCATGTTTTCTTTTTATTATCGAGTTCAAATTTGTGTTTTTCTCTGGTAACGAGTTGTCCTTGCAGAAAAAATGTTTTTTCCCTGATAACGAGTTGACATCGCCGGAAAGTTGTGTTTTCCCTTTATAACGAGTAGAAATTGGTGTTTTTTCTTTGGTAACGAGTTCAAATTAATGTTTTCTTCTAATTAACGAGTTCAAATTTGTGTTTTTCTCTGGTAACGAGTTGTCCATGCAGAAAAAATTTATTTTTCCCGGATAACGAATTGACATCGCCGGAAATTTGTGTTTTCCCTTTATAACGAGTAGAAATTTGTGTTTTTTCTTTGGTAACGAGTTCGAATTCAAGTTTTCTTCTTATAAACGAGTTCTTATTTGTGTTTATCTCAGGGTAACGAGTTGTCCTTGGAGAAAAAAATGTTTTTTTCCCTGGTAACGAGTTGACATCGCAGGAAATTTATGTTTTCCCTTTATAACGAGTAGAAATTTGTGTTTTTTCTTTGGTAACGAGTTCGAATTCTTGTTTTCGTCTTATTAACGAGTTCAAATTTGTGTTTTTCTCTGGTAACGAATTTTACTTGTAGAAAAAATATTTTTTTCTCTGATAACGAGTTGACATTGCCGGAAAATTGTGTTTTCCCTTTATAACGAGTAGAAATTTGTGTTTTTTCTTAGGTAACGAGTTCGAATTCATGTTTTCTTCTTATTAATGAGTTCAAATTTGTGTTTTTCTCTGGTAACGAGTTGTCTTTGTAGAAAAATTGTTTTTTTCCCTGATAACGAGTTGACATCGCCGGAAATTTATGTTTTACCTTTATAACGAGTAGAAATTGGTGTTTTTTCTTTGGTAACGAGTTCGAATTCATGTTTTCTTCTTATTAACGAGTTCAAATTTGTGTTTTTCTCTGGTAACGAGTTGTCCTTGCAGAAAAAATGTTTTTTTCCCTGATAACGAGTTGACATCGCCGGAAATTTGTGTTTTCCCTTTATAACGAGTAGAAATTTGTGTTTTTTCTTTGGTAACGAGTTCGAATTCATGTTTTCTTCTTATTAACGAGTTCAAATTTGTGTTTTTCTCTATGGTAACGAGTTGTCCTTGTAGAAAAAATGTTTTTTTCCCTGATAACGAGTTGACATCGCCGGAAATTTGTGTTTTCCCTTTATAACGAGTAGAAATTTGTGTTTTTTCTTTGGTAACGAGTTCGAATTCATGTTTTCTTCTTATTAACGAGTTCAAATTTGTGTTTTTCTCGGTAACGAGTTGTCCTTGCAGAAAAAATGTTTTTTTCCCTGATAACGAGTTGACATCCCCGGAAATTTGTGTTTTCCGTTTATAACGAGTAGAAATTTGTGTTTTTTCTTTGGTAACGAGTTCGAATTCATGTTTTCTTCTTATTAACGAGTTCAAATTTGTGTTTTTCTCTGGTAACGAGTTGTCCTTGCAGAAAAAATGTTTTTTTCCCTGATAACGAGTTGACATCGCCGGAAATTTGTGTTTTCCCTTTATAACGAGTAGAAATTTGTGTTTTTTCTTTGGTAACGAGTTCGAATTCATGTTTTCTTCTTATTAACGAGTTCAAATTTGTGTTTTTCTCTGGTAACGAGTTGTCCTTGGAGAAAAAAATGTTTTTTTTCCTGATAACGAGTTGACATCGCCGGAAATTTATGTTTTCCCTTTATAACGAGTAGAAATTTGTGTTTTTTCTTTGGTAACGAGTTCGAATTCATGTTTTCTTCTTATTAACGAGTTCAAATTTGTGTTTTTCTCTGGAAACGAGTTCTTCTTGCAGAAAAAATGTTTTTTTCCCTGATAACGAGTTGACATCCCCGGAAATTTGTGTTTTCCGTTTATAACGAGTAGAAATTTGTGTTTTTTTCTTTGGTAACGAGTTCGAATTCATGTTTTCTTTTTATTAACGAGTTCAAATTTGTGTTTTTCTTTGGTAACGAGTTGTCCTTGTAGAAAAAATGTTTTTTCCCCGATAACGAGTTGACATCGCCGGAAATTTGTGTTTTCCCTTTATAACGAGTAGAAATTTGTGTTTTTTCTTTGGTAACGAGTTCGAATTCATGTTTTCTTCTTATTAACGAGTTCAAATTTGTGTTTTTTCTCGGTAACGAGTTGTCCTTTGAAGAAAAAATGTTTTTTTCCCGATAACGAGTTGACATCGCCGGAAATTTGTGTTTTCCCTTTATAACGAGTAGAAATTTGTGTTTTTTCTTTGGTAACGAGTTCGAATTCATGTTTTCTTCTTATTAACGAGTTCAAATTTGTGTTTTTTCTCGGTAACGAGTTGTCCTTGCGAGAAAAAATGTTTTTTTCCCGATAACGAGTTGACATCCCCGGAAATTTGTGTTTTCCGTTTATAACGAGTAGAAATTTGTGTTTTTTTCTTTGGTAATGAGTTCGAATTCATGTTTTCTTTTTATTAACGAGTTCAAATTTGTGTGTTTCTCTGGTAACGAGTTGTCCTTGCAGAAAAAATGTTTTTTCCCTGATAACGAGTTGACATCGCCGGAAATTTGTGTTTTCCCTTTATAACGAGTAGAAATTGTGTTTTTTCTTTGGTAACGAGTTCGAATTCATGTTTTCTTCTTATTAACGAGTTCAAATTTGTGTTTTTCTCTGGTAACGAGTTGTCCTTGCAGAAAAAATGTTTTTTTTCCCGATAACGAGTTGACATCGCCGGAAATTTGTGTTTTCCCTTTATAACGAGTAGAAATTTGTGTTTTTTCTTTGGTAACGAGTTCGAATTCATGTTTTCTTCTTATTAACGAGTTCAAATTTGTGTTTTTTCTCTGTGGTAACGAGTTTTCCTTGAGAAAAAATGTTTTTTTCCCCGATAACGAGTTGACATCGCCGGAAATTTGTGTTTTCCCTTTATAACGAGTAGAAATTTGTGTTTTTTCTTTGGTAACGAGTTCGAATTCATGTTTTCTTCTTATTAACGAGTTCAAATTTGTGTTTTTCTCTGGTAACGAGTTGTCCTTGCAGAAAAAATATTTTTTTTCTCTGATAACGAGTTGACATCGCCGGAAATTTGTGTTTTCCCTTTATAACGAGTAGAAATTTGTGTTTTTTCTTTGGTAACGAGTTCGAATTCATGTTTTCTTCTTATTAACGAGTTCAAATTTGTGTTTTTCTCTCGGTAACGAGTTGTCTTTGTAGAAAAAATGTTTTTTTCCCGATAACGAGTTGACATCCCGGAAATTTGTGTTTTCCCTTTATAACGAGTAGAAATTTGTGTTTTTTCTTTGGTAACGAGTTCGAATTCATGTTTTCTTCTTATTAACGAGTTCAAATTTGTGTTTTTCTCTCGGTAACGAGTTGTCCTTTGTAAAAAATGTTTTTTCCCCGATAACGAGTTGACATCGCCGGAAATTTGTGTTTTCCCTTTATAACGAGTAGAAATTTGTGTTTTTTCTTTGGTAACGAGTTCGAATTCATGTTTTCTTCTTATTAACGAGTTCAAATTTGTGTTTTCTCTCGGTAACGAGTTGTCCTTGCGAGAAAAAATGTTTTTTTCCCGATAACGAGTTGACATCGCCGGAAAATTGTGTTTTCCCTTTATAACGAGTAGAAATTTGTGTTTTTTCTTTGGTAACGAGTTCGAATTCATGTTTTTTCTTATTAACGAGTTCAAATTTGTGTTTTTCTCTCGGAAACGAGTTGTCCTTGCAGAAAAAATCTTTTTTTCCCTGATAACGAGTTGACATCCCCGGAAATTTGTGTTTTCTGTTTATAACGAGTAGAAATTTGTGTTTTTTCTTTGGTAACGAGTTCGAATTCATGTTTTCTTTTTATTAACGAGTTCAAATTTGTGTTTTTCTCTGGTAACGAGTTGTCCTTGCAGAAAAAATGTTTTTTTCCCTGATAACGAGTTGACATCGCCGGAAATTTGTGTTTTCCCTTTATAACGAGTAGAAATTTGTGTTTTTTCTTTGGTAACGAGTTCGAATTCATGTTTTCTTCTAATTAACGAGTTCAAATTCGTATTTTTCTCTGGTAACGAGTTGTCCATGCAGAAAAAATATTTTTTTCCCTGATAATGAGTTGACATCGCCGGAAATTTGTGTTTTCCCTTTATAACGAGTAGAAATTTGTGTTTTTTCTTTGGTAACGAGTTCGAATTCAAGTTTTCTTCTTATTAACGAGTTCAAATTTGTGTTTATCTCGGTAACGAGTTGTCCTTGGAGAAAAAAATGTTTTTTTCCCTGATAACGAGTTGACATCGCCGGAAATTTATGTTTTCCCTTTATAACGAGTAGAAATTTGTGTTTTTTCTTTGGTAACGAGTTCGAATTCTTGTTTTCTTCTTATTAACGAGTTCAAATTTGTGTTTTTCTCTCGGTAACGAGTTTTCCTTGTAGAAAAAATATGTTTTTTTCCGATAACGAGTTGACATTGCCGGAAAATTGTGTTTTCCCTTTATAACGAGTAGAAATTTGTGTTTTTTCTTGGTAACGAGTTCGAATTCATGTTTTCTTCTTATTAATGAGTTCAAATTTGTGTTTTTCTCTGGTAACGAGTTGTCTTTGTAGAAAAATTGTTTTTTTCCCTGATAACGAGTTGACATCGCCGGAAATTTATGTTTTACCTTTATAACGAGTAGAAATTGGTGTTTTTTCTTTGGTAACGAGTTCGAATTCATGTTTTCTTCTTATTAACGAGTTCAAATTTGTGTTTTTATCTGGTAACAAGTTGTCCTTGTAGAAAAAATGTTTTTTCCCTGATTACGAGTTGACATCGCTGGAAATTTGTGTTTTCCCTTTATAATGAGTAGAAATTTGTGTTTTTTCTTTGGTAACGAGTTCGAATTCATGTTTTCTTCTTATTAACGAAACCACATTTGTGTTTTTCTCTGGTAACAAGTGTCCTAGCAGAAAAAATGTTTTTTTCCCTAATAACGAGTTGACATCGCCGGAAATTTGTGTTTTCCCTTTATAACGAGTAGAAATTTGTGTTTTTTCTTTGGTAACGAGTTCAAATTCGTGTTTTCTTCTGATTAACGAGTAAAAATTTGTGTTTTTCTCTTGAAACGAGTTCTCCTTGCAGAAAAAATGTTTTTTTCCCTGATAACGAGTTGACATCCCCGGAAATTTGTGTTTTCCGTTTATAACGAGTAGAAATTTGTGTTTTTTCTTTGGTAACGAGTTCGAATTCATCTTTTCTTCTTATTAACGAGTTCAAATTTGTGTTTTTCTCTCGGTAACGAGTTGTCCTTTAGAAAAAATGTTTTTTTCCCTGATAACGAGTTGACATCGCCGGAAATTTGTGTTTTCCCTTTATAACGAGTAGAAATTTTTGTGTTTTCTTTGGTAACGAGTTCGAATTCATCTTTTCTCCTTATTAACGAGTTCAAATTTGTGTTTTTCTATGGAAACGAGTTGTCCTTGCAGAAAAAATATTTTTTTCCCTGATAACGAGTTGACATCGCCGGAAATTTATGTTTTCCCTTTATAACGAGTAGAAATTTGTGTTTTTTCTTTGGTAACGAGTTCGAATTCATGATTTCTTCTTATTAACGAGTTCAAATTTGTGTTTTTCTCTGGAAACGAGTTGTCCTTGCAGAAAAAATCTTTTTTTCCCTGATAACGAGTTGACATCCCCGGAAATTTGTGTTTTCTGTTTATAACGAGTAGAAATTTGTGTTTTTTCTTTGGTAACGAGTTCGAATTCATGTTTTCTTTTTATTAACAAGTTCAAATTTGTGTTTTTCTCTGGTAACGAGTTGTCCTTGCAGAAAAAATGTTTTTTCCCCTGATAACGAATTGACATCGCCGGAAATTTGTGTTTTCCCATTATACGAGTAGAAATTTGTGTTTTTTCTTTGGTAACGAGTTCGAATTTATGTTTTCTTCTTGTTAACGAGTTCAAATTTGTGTTTTCTCTGGTAACGAGTTGTCCTTGCAGAAAAAATGTTTTTTTCCATGATAACGAGTTGACATCGCCGGAAAATTATGTTTTCCCTTTATAACGAGTAGAAATTTGTGTTTTTTCTTTGGTTACGAGTTCGAATTCATGTTTTCTTCTTATTAACGAGTTCAAATTTGTGTTTTTCTCTGGAAACGAGTTCTTCTTGCAGAAAAAAAAAATTTTCCCTGATAACGAGTTGACATCCCCGGAAATTTGTGTTTTCCGTTTATAACGAGTAGAAATTTGTGTTTTTTTCTTTGGTAATGAGTTCGAATTCATGTTTTCTTTTTATTAACGAGTTCAAATTTGTGTGTTTCTCTGGTAACGAGTTGTCCTTGCAGAAAAAATGTTTTTTCCCTGATAACGAGTTGTCATCGCCGGAAATTTGTGTTTTCCCTTTATAACGAGTAGAAATTGGTGTTTTTTCATTGGTAACGAGTTCGAATTAATGTTTTCTTCTTATTAACGAGTTCAAATTTGTGTTTTTCTCTGGTAACGAGTTTTCCTTGCAGAAAAAAATGATTTTTTCCCTGATAACGTATTGACATCGCCGGAAATTTGTGTTTTCCCTTTATAACGAGTAAAAATGTGTGTTTTTTCTTTGGTAACAAGTTCGAATTCATGTTTTCTTCTTCTTAACGAGTTCAAATCTGTGTTTTTTCTCTGGTAACGAGTTGTCCTTGCAGAAAAATGTTTTTTTCCCAGATAACGTGTTGACATCCCCGGAAATTTGTGTTTTCCGTTTATAACGAGTAGAAATTTGTGCTTTTTCTTTGGTAACGAGTTCGAATACATGTTTTATTTTTATTAACGATTTCAAATTTGTGTGTTTCTCTGGTAACGATTGCAGAAAAAATGTTTTTTCCCTGATAACGAGTTGACATCGCCGTAAATTTGTGTTTTCCCTTTATAACGAGTAGAAATTGGTGTTTTTTCTTTGTAACAAGTTCGAATTAATGTTTTCTTCTTATTAACGAGTTCAAATTTTTGTTTTTCTCTGGTAACGAGTTGTCCTTGCAGAAAAAAATGATTTTTTTTCCCTGATAACGAATTGACATCGCCGGAAATTTGTGTTTTCCTTTTATAACGAGTAGAAATTTGTGTTTTTCATTGGTAACGAGTTCGAATTCATGTTTTCTTCTTATTAACGAGTTCAAATTTGTGTTTTTCTCTGGTAACGAGTTGTCCTTGTAGAAAAATGTTTTTTTCCCTGATAACGAGTTGACATCGCCGGAAATTTATGTTTTCCCATTATAACGAGTAGAAATTTATTTTTTCTTTGGTAACGATTTCGAATTCATGTTTTCTTCTTATTAACGAGTTCAAATTTGTGTTTTTCTCTGGAAACGAGTTGTCCTTGCAGAAAAAATGTTTTTTCCCTGATAACGAGTTGACATCCCCGGAAATTTGTGTTTTCCGTTTATAACGAGTAGAAATTTGTGTTTTTTCTTTGGTAACGAGTGCGAATTCATGTTTTCTTTTTATTAACGAGTTCAAATTTGTATTTTTCTCTGGTAACGAGTTGTCCTTGCAGGAAAAAAAAGTTTTTTTCCCGGATTACGAGTTGACATCGCCGGAAATTTGTGTTTTCCCTTTATAACGAGTAGAAATTGGTGTTTTTTCTTTGGTAACGAGTTCGAATTAATGTTTTCTTCTTATTAACGAGTTCAAATTTGTGTTTTTCTCTGGGAACGAGTTGTCCTTGCAGTAAAAAATGATTTTCTCCCTGATAACGAATTGACATCACCGGAAATTTGTGTTTTCCGTTCATAACGATTAGAAATTTGTGTTTTTTCTTTGGTAACGAGTTCGAATTCGTGATTTCTTCTTATTCACGAGTTCAAATTTGTGTTTTTCTTTGGAAACGAGTTGTCCTTGCAGAAAAAATGTTTTTTTCCCTGATAACGAGTAGACATCCCCGGAAATTTGTGTTTTCCGTTTATAACGAGTAGAAATTTGTGTTTTTTCTTTGGTAACGAGTTCGAATTCATGTTTTCTTTTTATTAACGAGTTCAAATTTGTATTTTTCTCTGGTAATGAGTTGTCCTTGCAGAAAAAAATGTTTTTTTCTCTGATAACGAGTTGACATCGCCGGAAATTTGTGTTTTTTTTTTGTAACGAGTTCGAATTCATGTTTTCTTCTTATTAACGAGTTCAAATTTGTGTTTTTCTCTGGTAACGAGTTGTCCTTGTAGAAAAAATGCTTTTTTCCCTAATAACGAGTTGACATCGCCGGAAATTTGTGTTTTCCCTTTATAACGAGTAGAAATTTGTGTTTTTTCTTTGGTAACGAGTTCGAATTCATGTTTTCTTCTTATTAACAAGTTCAAATTTGTGTGTTTCTCTGGTAACAAGTTGTCCTTGCATAAAAAAGGTTTTTTCCCGGCTAACGAGTTGACAACGCCGGGAATTTATGTTTTCCATTTATAACGAGTAGAAATTTGTGTTTTTTCTTTGGTAAAGATTTCAAATTTGTGTTTTCTTCTTATTAACGAGTTCAAATTTGTGTTTTTCTCTGGAAACAAGTTGTCCTTGCAGAAAAAATGTTTTTTTCCCAGATAACGAGTTGACATCCACGGAAATTTGTGTTTTCCGTTTATGACGAGTTGAAATTTGTGTTTTTTCTTTGGTAACGAGTTCGAATTCATGTTTTCTTTTTATTAACGAGTTCAAATTTGTATTTTTCTCTGGTAATGAGTTGTCCTTGCAGAAAAAAATGTTTTTTTCCCTGATAACGAGTTGACATCGCCGGAAATTTGTGTTTTCCCATTATAATGAGTAGAAATTGGTTTTTATTCTTTGGTAACGAGTTCGAATTAATGTTTTCTTCATATTAACGAGTTCAAATTTGTGTTTTTCTCTGGTAACGAGTTGTCCACACAGTAAAAAATTATTTTTTTTTCCCGATAACGAATTGACATCACCGGAAATTTGTGTTTTCCCTTTATAACGAGTAGAAATTTGTGTTTTTTCTTTGGTAACGAGTTCGAATTCATGTTTTCTCCTTATTAACGAGTTCAAATTTGTGTTTTTCTGTGGTAACGAGTTGTCCTTGCAGAAAAAATGTTTTTTTCCCTGATAACGAGTTGACATCGCCGGAAATTTATGTTTTCCCTTCATAACGAGAAGAAATTTGTGTTTTTTCTTTGGTAACGAGTTCGAATTCGTGATTTCTTCTTATTCACGAGTTCAAATTTTTTTTTTCTCTGGAAACGAGTTGTCCTTGCAGAAAAAATGTTTTTTTCCCTGATAACGAGTTCACATCCCCGGAAATTTGTGTTTTTTCTTTGGTAACGAGTTCGAATTCATGTTTTCTTTTTATTAACGAGTTGAAATTTATGTTTTTCTCTGGTAACGAGTTGTCCTTGCAGAAAAAATGTTTTTTCCCTGATAACTAGTTGAAATCGCCGGAAATTTGTGTTTTACCTTTATAACGAGTAGAAATTGGTGTTTTTTCTTTGGTAACGAGTTCGAATAAATGTTTTCTTCTTATTAACGAGTTCAAATTTGTGTTTTTCTCTGGTAACGAGTTGTCCTTACAGTAAAAAATGATTTTTTTTCCCTGATAACGAATTGACATCACAGGAAATTTGTGTTTTCCCTTTATAACGAGTAGAAATTGGTGTTTTTTCTTTGGTAACGAGTTCGAATTAATGTTTTCTTCTTAATAACGAGTTCAAATTTTTGTTTTTCACTGGAACGAGTTGTCCTGGCCGAAAAAAATGATTTTTTTTCTCTGATAACGAATTGACATCCCCGGAAATTTGTTTTTGCCCTTTATAACGAGTAGAAATTTGTGTTTTTCTTTGGTAACGAGTTCGAATTCATGTTTCTTCTTATTAACGAGTTCAAATTTGTGTTTTTCTGTGGTAACGAGTTGTCCTTGTAGAAAAAATGTTTTTTTTGCCTGATAACGAGTTGACACCGCCGGAAATTTGTGTTTTCCCTTTATAATGAGTAGAAATTGGTGTTTTTTCTTTGGTAACGAGTTCGAATTAATGTTTTCTTCTTATTAACGAGTTCAAATTTGTGTTTTTCTCTGGGAACGAGTTGTCCTTGCTGTAAAAAATGATTTTTTTTTCCCTGATAACGAATTGACATCACCGGAAATTTGTGTTTTCCGTTCATAACGAGTAGAAATTTGTGTTTTTTCTTTGGTAACGAGTTCGAATTCGTGATTTCTTCTTATTCACGAGTTCAAATTTGTGTTTTTCTTTGGAAACGAGTTGTCCTTGCAGAAAAAATGTTTTTTTCCCTGATAACGAGTAGACATCCCCGGAAATTTGTGTTTTCCGTTTATAACGAGTAGAAATTTGTGTTTTTTCTTTGGTAACGAGTTCGAATTCATGTTTTCTTTTTATTAACGAGTTCAAATTTGTATTTTTCTCTGGTAATGAGTTGTCCTTGCAGAAAAAAATGTTTTTTTCTCTGATAACGAGTTGACATCGCCGGAAATTTGTGTTTTTTTTTTGTAACGAGTTCGAATTCATGTTTTCTTCTTATTAACGAGTTCAAATTTGTGTTTTTCTCTCGGTAACGAGTTGTCCTTTAGTAGAAAAAAATGTTTTTTTCCCTAATAACGAGTTGACATCGCCGGAAATTTGTGTTTTCCCTTTATAACGAGTAGAAATTTGTGTTTTTTCTTTGGTAACGAGTTCGAATTCATGTTTTCTTCTTATTAACAAGTTCAAATTTGTGTGTTTCTCTGGTAACAAGTTGTCCTTGCATAAAAAAGGTTTTTTCCCGATAACGAGTTGACATCGCCGGGAATTTGTGTTTTCCATTTATAACGAGTAGAAATTTGTGTTTTTTCTTTGGTAAAGTTCGAATTTCAAATTTGTGTTTTCTTCTTATTAACGAGTTCAAATTTGTGTTTTTTCTCGGAAACAAGTTGTCCTTGCGAAAAAATGTTTTTTCCCGATAACGAGTTGACATCCACGGAAATTTGTGTTTTCCGTTTATAACGAGTAGAAATTTGTGTTTTTTCTTTGGTAACGAGTTCGAATTCATGTTTTCTTTTTATTAACGAGTTCAAATTTGTATTTTTCTCTGGTAATGAGTTGTCCTTGCAGAAAAAATGTTTTTTTCCCTGATAACGAGTTGACATCGCCGGAAATTTGTGTTTTCCCATTATAATGAGTAGAAATTGGTTTTTATTCTTTGGTAACGAGTTCGAATTAATGTTTTCTTCATATTAACGAGTTCAAATTTGTGTTTTTCTCTGGTAACGAGTTGTCCACACAGTAAAAAATGATTTTTTTTCCCTGATAACGAATTGACATCACCGGAAATTTGTGTTTTCCCTTTATAACGAGTAGAAATTTGTGTTTTTTCTTTGGTAACGAGTTCGAATTCATGTTTTCTCTTATTAACGAGTTCAAATTTGTGTTTTCTCTCGTGGTAACGAGTTGTCCTTGCGAGAAAAAAAATGTTTTTTTCCCGATAACGAGTTGACATCGCCGGAAATTTGTGTTTTCCCTTATAACGAGAAGAAATTTGTGTTTTTTCTTTGGTAACGAGTTCGAATTCATGATTTCTTCTTATTCACGAGTTCAAATTTTTTTTTTCTCCGGAAACGAGTTGTCCTTGCAGAAAAAATGTTTTTTTCCACGATAACGAGTTCACATCGGAAATTTGAAATTTCCCTTTATAACGAGTAGAAATTTGTGTTTTTCTTTGGTAACGAGTTCGAATTCATGTTTTCTTTTTATTAACGAGTTGAAATTTATGTTTTTCTCTCGGTAACGAGTTGTCCTTGCGAAAAAATGTTTTTTCCCGATAACGAGTTGACATCGCCGGAAATTTGTGTTTTACCTTTATAACGAGTAGAAATTGGTGTTTTTTCTTTGGTAACGAGTTCGAATAAATGTTTTCTTCTTATTAACGAGTTCAAATTTGTGTTTTTCTCTCGGTAACGAGTTGTCCTTGCGGTAGAAAAAAATGATTTTTTTTCCCCGATAACGAATTGACATCGCCGGAAATTTATGTTTTCCCTTTATAACGAGTAGAAATTGGTGTTTTTTCTTTGGTAACGAGTTCGAATTAATGTTTTCTTCTTAATAACGAGTTCAAATTTTTGTTTTTCACTGGAACGAGTTGTCCTGGCTGAAAAAAATGATTTTTTTCTCTGATAACGAATTGACATCCCCGGAAATTTGTTTTTGCCCTTTATAACGAGTAGAAATTTGTGTTTTTCTTTGGTAACGAGTTCGAATTCATGTTTTCTTCTTATTAACGAGTTCAAATTTTTGTTTTTCTCTGGTAATGAGTTGTCCTTGTAGAAAAAATGTTTTTTTTCCCTGATAACGAGTTGACACCGCCGGAAATTTGTGTTTTCCCTTTATAACGAGTAGAAATTTGTGTTTTTTCTTTGGTAACGAGTTCGAATTAATGTTTTCTTCTTATTAACGAGTTCAAATTTGTGTTTTTCTCTCGGTAACGAGTTGTCCTTGTCGTAAAAAATGATTTTTTTTCCCCGATAACGAATTGACATCACCGGAAATTTGTGTTTTCCGTTATAACGAGTAGAAATTTGTGTTTTTTCTTTGGTAACGAGTTCGAATTCATGTTTTCTTCTTATTAACGAGTTCAAATTTGTGTTTTTCTCGGAAACGAGTTGTCCTTGCTAGAAAAAATGTTTTTTTCCCGATAACGAGTTGACATCCTCGGAAATTTGTGTTTTCCGTTTATAACGAGTAGAAATTTGTGTTTTTTCTTTGGTAACGAGTTCGAATTCATGTTTTCTTTTTATTAACGAGTTCAAATTTGTGTGTTTTTCTCGGTAACGAGTTGTCCAAGAAAAAATGTGTTTTCCCTGATAACGAGTTGACATCGCCGGAAATTTGTGTTTTCACTTTATAACGAGTAGAAATTGGTGTTTTTTCATTGGTAACGAGTTCGAATTAATCTTTTCTTCTTATTAACGAGTTCAAATTTGTGTTTTTATCTGGTAACGAGTTATCCTTGCAGAATAAAATGATTTTTTCCCTGATAACGAATTGACATCGCCGGAAATTTGTGTTTTCCCTTTATAACGAGTAAAAATTTGTGTTTTTTCTTTGGTAAAGAGTTTGAATTCATGTTTTCTTCTTCTTAACGAGTTCAAATTTGTGTTTTTCTCAGGTAACGAGTTGTCCTTTCAGAAAAAATATTTTTTTCCCAGATAACGAGTTCTCATCCCCGGAAATTTGTGTTTTCCGTTTATAACGAGTAGAAATTTGTGTTTTTTCTTTGGTAACGTGTTCGAATTCATGTTTTCTTTTTATTAAGGAGTTCAAATTTGTGTGTTTCTCTGGTAACGATTGCAAAAAAAATGTTTTTACCCTGATAACGAGTTGACATCGCCGGAAATTTGGGTTTTCCCTTTATAACGAGTAGAAATTGGTGTTTTTTCTTTGGTAACGAGTTCGAATTAATGTTTTCTTCTTATTCACGAGTTTAAATTTTTGTTTTTCTCTGGTAACGAGTTGTCCTTGCAGAAAAAAAATGTTTTTTTCCCTGATAACGAGTTGACATCGCCGGAAATTTGTGTTTTCCGTTTATGACGAGTAGAAATTTGTGTTTTTTCATTGGTAACGAGTTCGAATTCTTGTTTTCTTCTTATTAACGAGTTCAAATTTGTGTTTTTCTCTGGTAACGAGTTGTCCTTGCTGGAAAAAAAAATTCCCGGATAACGAGTTGACAACGCCGGAAATTTATGTGTTCCCTTTATAACGAGTAGAAATTTGTGTTTTTTCTTTGGTAAAGATTTTGAATTAATGTTTTCTTCTTATTAACGAGTTCAAATTTGTGTTTTTCTCTGGTAACGAGTTGTCCTTGCACTAAAAAATGATTTTTTTCCCGATAACGAGTTGACATCCCCGGAAATTTGTGTTTTCCGTTTATAACTAGTAGAAATTTGTGTTTTTTCTTTGGTAACGAGTTCGAATTCATGTTTTCTCCTTAATAACGAGTTCAAATTTGTGTTTTTCTCTGGTAATGAGTTGTCCTTGCAGAAAAAAATGTTTTTTTTTTCTCTGATAACGAGTTGACATCGCCGGAAATTTGTGTTTTCCCTTTATAACGAATAGAAATTTGTGTTTTTTCTTTGGTAACGAGTTCGAATTCGTGATTTCTTCTTATTCACGAGATCAAATTTGTGTTTTTCTCTGGTAACGAGTTGTCCTCATAGTAAAAAATGATTTTTTTTTTCCTGATAACGAGTTCACATCCCCGGAAATTTGTGTTTTCCCTTTATAACGAGTAGAAATTTGTGTTTTTTCTTTGGTAATGAGTTCGAATTCATGTTTTCTTCTTATTAACGAGTTCAAATTTGTGTTTTTCTCTGGTAACGAGTTGTCCTTGCAGAATTTTTTTTTCCCGGATAACGAGTTGACAACTCCGGGAATTTATGTTTTCCCTTTCTAACGAGTAGAAATTTGTGTTTTTTCTTTGGTAAAGATTTCGAATTTGTGTTTTCTTCTTATTAACGAGTTCAAATTTGTGATTTTCTCTGGAAACAAGTTGTCCTTGCAGAAAAAATGTTTTTTCCCGGATAACGAGTTGACATCCCCGGAAATTTGTGTTTTCCGTTTATGACGAGTCGAAATTTGTGTTTTTTCTTTGGTAACGAGTTCGAATTCATGTTTTCTTTTTATTAACGAGTTCAAATTTGTATTTTTCTCTGGTAATGAGTTGTCCTTGCAGAAAAAAATGTTTTTTTCCCTGATAACGAGTTGACATCGCCGGAAATTTGTGTTTTCCCTTTATAATCAGTAGAAATTGGTTTTTATTCTTTGGTAACGAGTTCGAATTAATGTTTTATTCTTATTAACGAGTTCAAATTTGTGTTTTTCTCTGGTAACGAGTTGTCCTCGCAGTAAAAAATGATTTTTTCCCTGATAATGAATTGACATCACCGGAAATTTGTGTTTTCCCTTTATAACGAGTAGAAATTTATGTTTTTTCTTTGGTAACGAGTTCGAATTCATGTTTTCTTCTTATTAACGAGTTCAAATTTGTGTTTTTCTCTGGAACGAGTTGTCCTTGTAGTAAAAAATGATTTGTTCCCTGATAACGAATTGACATCACCAGAAATTTGTGTTTTTTCTTTGGTAACGAGTTCGAATTCGTGATTTCTTCTTATTCACGAGTTCAAATTTGTGTTTTTCTCTGGAAACGAGTTGTCCTTGCAGAAAAAATGTTTTTTTCCCTGATAACGAGTAGACATCCTCGGAAATTTGTGTTTTCCGTTTATAACGAGTAGAAATTTGTGTTTTTTCTTTGGTAACGAGTTCGAATTCATGTTTTCTTTTCATTAACGAGTTCAAATTTGTGTGTTTCTCTAGTAACGAGTTGTCCTTGCAGAAAAAATGTGTTTTCCCCGATAACGAGTTGACATCGCCGGAAATTTGTGTTTTCCCTTTATAACGAGTATAAATTGGTGTGTTTTCTTTGGTAACGAGTTCGAATTAATGTTTTCTTCTTATTAACGAGTTCAAATTTGTGTTTTTCTCTTGGAACGAGTTGTCCTTGCTGTAAAAAATGATTTTTTCCCTGATAACGAATTGACATCACCGGAAATTTGTGTTTTCCGTTCATAACGAGTAGAAATTTGTGTTTTTTCTTTGGTAACGAGTTCGAATTCGTGATTTCTTCTTATTCACGAGTTCAAATTTGTGTTTTTCTCTGGAAACGAGTTGTCCTTGCAGAAAAAATGTTTTTTTCCCTGATAACGAGTAGACATCCTCGGAAATTTGTGTTTTCCGTTTATAACGAGTTGAAATTTGTGTTTTTTCTTTGGTAACGAGTTCGAATTCATGTTTTCTTTTTATTAACGAGTTCAAATTTTTGTGTTTCTCTGGTAACGAGTTGTCCTTGCAGAAAAAATGTGTTTTCCCTGATAACGAGTTGACATCGCCGGAAATTTGTGTTTTCCCTTTATAACGAGTAGAAATTGGTGTTTTTTCATTGGTAACGAGTTCGAATTAATGTTTTCTTCATATTAACGAGTTCAAACTTGTGTTTTTATCTGGTAACGAGTTATCCTTGCAGAATAAAATGATTTTTTCCCTGATAACGAATTGACATCGCCGGAAATTTGTGTTTTCCCTTTATAACGAGTATAAAATTTGTGTTTTTTCTTTGGTAACGAGTTCGAATTCATGTTTTCTTCTTCTTAACGAGTTCAAATTTGTGTTTTTCTCTGGTAACGAGTTGTCCTTGCAGAAAAAATATTTTTTTTCCCAGATAACGAGTTCACATCCCTGGAAATTTGTGTTTTCCGTTTATAACGAGTAGAAATTTGTGTTTTTTCTTTGGTAACGAGTTCGAATTCATGTTTTCTTTTTATTAATGAGTTCAAATTTGTGTGTTTCTCTGGTAACGATTGCAGAAAAAATGTTTTTTCCCTGATAACGAGTTGACATCGCCGGAAATTTGTGTTTTCCCTTTATAACGAATAGAAATTGGTGTTTTTTCTTTGTAACGAGTTCGAATTAATGTTTTCTTCTTATTAACGAGTTCAAATTTTTGTTTTTCTCTGGTAACGAGTTGTCCTTGCAGAAAAAAATGATTTTTTCCCTGATAACGAATTGACATCGCCGGAAATTTGTGTTTTCCTTTTATAACGAGTAGAAATTTGTGTTTTTTCTTTGGTAACGAGTTCGAATTCATGTTTTCTTTTTATTAACGAGTTCAAATTTGTGTGTTTCTCTGGTAACGAGTAGTCCTTGCAGAAAAAATGTTTTTTTCCTTGATAACGAGTTGACATCGCCGGAAATTTGGGTTTTCCCTTTATAACGAGTAGAAATTGGTGTTTTTTCTTTGGTAACGAGTTCGAATTAATGTTTTCTTCTTATTAACGAGTTTAAATTTTGTTTTTCTCTGGTAACGAGTTGTCCTTGCAGATAAAAAAAATGATTTTTTTCCCTGATAACGAGTTGACATCGCCGGAAATTTGTGTTTTCCGTTTATGACGAGTAGAAATTTGTGTTTTTTCATTGGTAACGAGTTCGAATTCTTGTTTTCTTCTTATTAACGAGTTCAAATTTGTGTTTTTCTCTGGTAACGAGTTGTCCTTGCAGAAAAAAAAAATTCCCTGATAACGAGTTGACAACGCCGGAAATTTATGTGTTCCCTTTATAACGAGTAGAAATTTGTGTTTTTTCTTTGGTAAAGATTTTGAATTAATGTTTTCTTCTTATTAATGAGTTCAAATTTGTGTTTTTCTCTGGTAACGAGTTGTCCTTGCAGTAAAAAATGATTTTTTCCCTGATAACGAGTTGACATCCCCGGAAATTTGTGTTTTCCGTTTATAACGAGTAGAAATTTGTGTTTTTTCTTTGGTAACGAGTTTGAATTCATGTTTTCTCCTTAATAACGAGTTCAAATTTGTGTTTTTCTCTGGTAATGAGTTGTCCTTGCAGAAAAAAATGTTTTTTTCTCTGATAACGAGTTGACATCGCCGGAAATTTGTGTTTTCCCTTTATAACGAATAGAAATTTGTGTTTTTTCTGTGGTAACGAGTTTGAATTCATGTTTTCTTCTTATTAACGAGTTCAATTTTTTGTTTTTCTCGGGTAACGAGTTGTCCTTGTAGAAAAAATGTTTTTTCCCTGATAACGAGTTGACATCGCCGGAAATTTGTGTTTTCCCATTATAACGAGTACAAATTTGTGTTTTTTCCTTGGTAACGAGTTCGAATTCATGTTATCTTCTTATTAACGAGTTCAAATTTGTGTTTTTCTCTCGAAACAAGTTGTCTTTGAAGAAAAAATGTTTTTTTCCTTGATAACGAGTCGACATCGCCGGAAATTTGTGTTTTCCTATTATAACGAGTAGAAATTTGTGTTTTTTCTTTGGTAACGAGTTCGAATTCATGTTTTCTTCTTATTAACGAGTTCAAATTTGTGATTTTTCTCGGTAACGTGTTGTCCTTGCGAAAAAATGTTTTTCCCCGATAACGAGTTGACATCGCCGGAAATTTGTGTTTTCCCATTATAACGAGTAGAAATTTGTTTTTTTTCTTTGGTAACGAGTTCGAATTCATGTTTTCTTCTTATTAACTAGTTCAAATTTGTGTTTTTCTCTGGTAACGAGTTGTCCTTGCAGAAAAAATATTTTTTTTCCCTGATAACGAGTTGACATCGCCGGAAATTTGTGTTTTTTCTTTGGTAACGAGTTCGAATTCATGATTTCTTGTAGAAAACATAGGCCCAAACTCATATAAGAGGAGGGGCCTCATCCCCAAAACCTAGGTTATGAGGTGAGGGAAGTCCATCTCTTAATATGGTGGGTGATACAATAGCAAGTGCCCAATGTGGGACAACTTTAACACGCCCCCTCAAGTGTGGGCCGGGCACACAAAGCCAATAAAGAGGCCCAACACTTGAACAATAAAGGGATGGCTCCGATACCATGTAGAAAACATAGGCCCAAACCCATATAAGAGGAGGGGCCTCATCCCCAAAACCTAGGTTATGAGGTGAGGGAAGTCCATCTCTTAATATGGTGGGTGATACAATAGCAAGTGCCCAATGTGGGACAACTTTAACATTTCTTCTTATTCACGAGATCAAATTTGTGTTTTTCTCTGGTAACGAGTTGTCCTCACAGTAAAAAATGATTTTTTCCCTGATAACGAGTTCACATCCCCGGAAATTTGTGTTTTCCCTTTATAACGAGTAGAAATTTGTTTTTTTTCTTTGGTAACGAGTTCGAATTCATGTTTTCTTCTTATTAACGAGTTCAAATTTGTGTTTTTCTCTGGTAACGAGTTGTCCTTGCAGAATTTTTTTTCCCCGGATAACGAGTTGACAACGCCGGGAATTTATGTTTTCCCTTTATAACGAGTAGAAATTTGTGTTTTTTCTTTGGTAAAGATTTCGAATTTGTGTTTTCTTCTTATTAACGAGTTCAAATTTGTGTTTTTCTCTTGAAACAAGTTGTCCTTGCAGAAAAAATGTTTTTTCCCTAATAACGAGTTGACATCCCCGGAAATTTGTGTTTTCCGTTTATGACGAGTAGAAATTTGTGTTTTTTCTTTGGTAACGAGTTCGAATTCATGTTTTCTTTTTATTGACGAGTTCAAATTTGTATTTTTCTTTGGTAATGAGTTGTCCTTGCAAGAAAAAAATGTTTTTTTCCCTGATAACGAGTTGACATCGCCGGAAATTTGTGTTTTCCCTTTATAATGAGTAGAAATTGGTTTTTATTCTTTGGTAACGAGTTCGAATTAATGTTTTCTTCTTACTAACGAGTTCAAATTTGTGTTTTTCTCTGGTAACGAGTTGTCCTCGCAGTAAAAAATGATTTTTTTCCCTGATAACGAATTGACATCACCGGAAATTTGTGTTTTCCCTTTATAACGAGTAGAAATTTGTGTTTTTTCTTTGGTAACGAGTTCGAATTCATGTTTCTCCTTATTAACGAGTTCAAATTTGTGTTTTTCTGTGGTAACGAGTTGTCCTTACAGAAAAAATGTTTTTTTCCCTGATAACGAGTTGACATCGCCGGAAATTTATGTTTTCCCTTTATAAAGAGAAGAAATTTGTGTTTTTTCTTTGGTAACGAGTTCGAATTCGTGATTTATTCTTATTCACGAGTTCAAATTTGTGTTTTTCCCTGGAAACGAGTTGTCCTTGCAGAAAAAATATTTTTTTCCCTGATAACGAGTTCACATCCCCAGAAATTTGTGTTTTTTCTTTGGTAACGAGTTCGAATTCATGTTTTCTTTTTATTAACGAGTTGAAATTTATGTGTTTCTCTGGTAACGAGTTGTCCTTGCAGAAAAAATGTTTTTTCCCTGATAACGAGTTGAAATCGCCGGAAATTTGTGTTTTCCCTTTATAACGAGTAGAAATTGGTGTTTTTTCTTTGGTAACGAGTTCGAATAAATGTTTTCTTCTTATTAACGAGTTCAAATTTCTGTTTTTCTCTGGTAACGAGTTGTCCTTGCAGTAAAAAATGATTTTTCTTCCCTGATAACGAATTGACATCACCGTAAAATTTGTGTTTTCCCTTTATAACGAGTAGAAATTGGTGTTTTTTCTTTGGTAACGAGTTCGAATTCATGTTTTCTTCTTAATAACGAGTTCAAATTTGTGTTTTTCACTGGAAACGAGTTGTCCTGGCAGAAGAAAAAAAAATGATTTTTTTCCCTGAGGTGGGTGGTGGTATAAGATATTGGTAAAATGGTTGGTAAATGAGGTGGTTGAGGGCAGATGATTGTGTGTTGTGTTATAATGGGGGGTGGTGATTAATTCTGACGAGGGTCGTGACAAGATAAGCAATAATGGTGGCTGGTGGTGGTGTGGTGGGGTGGACAGATGGAACGGGAATAGGCAGGTGGGTGGTGGTGGTTGGTTTTTGTCGTTAGGTTGTGTTTTATATTTCATTCCATCGAAGCATTCCGTCTATTCCATCCATTTTTTGATGGAATGAAATTGGTAAAATCCAATGAAATGAAACTTTATTTCATTCTTTCATATCCAAACACGCCAGAATGATGGAATGGAATGGAAAAAAACATTCTATTTCATTCCATTCCAACAATCAAAACGCACTATAAAAGTAAAAAAATTTAAAACCAATAGGAATTGGATCACAGTTGTGTGGTAACACAGCAGACAATCCAGATTCTTATCAATAGAACTTGACATGTGTCGATTTGTGATTGAACACTTAAAAAAAAAAAAAATCATAGATAAAGAGTTGAAATGCTAAATTAAAACATTGGCAATAAAAGTGAAAATTTGATGAAACAAAAGATACCGATATGTCAAAATCTCCTCATATAAAACAATTTAATTTTATTTTTTTTTTATTGCGTGTATATTTGTCTTATATACCTTTTTGATTATATTTGTCTTATATACTTAATTTTTTTTTTTTTTTTTGAAAAACCTTAAATTATTAATGAACAGTACATATTCATTCTGTGTTGGCGTATAATCACTTTGTTTAATGCTCATCTTTATTGACGTTCAGTGCGTATATACTATATCAGTGGTTTTATGGTGGTCAGGACCACCATGTCATACTTGTCCACCAATGAAATGTCTTATAAGAAGGGTAAAAACGTCAATACATAGGATTTATATTTTACACGGCCCTTGTGTTATTTGTCATTTTTCTATTGGTCCTGGATCACCAAGTCATCATTCTCAGGACCATAATAAAATTTCCCATACTATATTTGTAATTTTTTTTGTTTTGAAAAGGTTTTTTTCTTTTTTCTCAATTTAGGTAACGACTGTTTGAAAATTATCCGGGTATAAGTTTGATCAATTGGTTTTTTTTTTTTGAGGAATTTGAATTGGTAAATTAATGGTGTTTGTGAAGATTTATGGGTGTGTCGATTGTGACCGCCTATGTATCCAAATTGTTTGTGATCAAGAGAATATAACATAGTTCTGATTTTGAGGACAAGAGGCTCTTTATATAGGTATTCCACATGAAGGGAGTAAATCGTGGATTCTTGATTTTATGGCCTATGATCGTGCAATTATTGTTCTTGCCCTAATGGAACGATAATCACGAGGCCATTAAGAGAACAATTACATTCGTGATGTTAGGTCATGCATAATGTCCGGAATGCCATTGATGGGGGGCTCATGCTATCTGAGAACGCACACGCCTCGTACCGAGGTGAACTTGGTATTCGGGATAGCCATGTGTCAGGTCGGCAATATGAGGTCAAATATATATAGACTATGCCAAACCCAATTAAACATGGATGATCCGGACTATTAGGCGGTTCAGGCTCATGCAGGCCCAGTTATGATAATAAACCGATAACTTTTTTGTGAGTGCCACATGTACGATTATGGATTTTACCATGTCATGTAATATATTTAGCCAGCCATGCAGTATGCATGAATTTTGAATTCTAGCTTTACTCGTTTCTAATAAACGGTTTGATTGTTGGCATCCAAGTAAGTAGGTAAGTGTATTTCTTAGGGAGCTTAGTCTACCTTAATTACTTTTCTAGTACAAATAACTTTATATAACACAACACAATTTATTAAATCATGTTAAATCAGCTGACCCGATTATACAAATATATCTCATTAGTTTCTCTGAATGAATATTCTTGTCTCCCACTTTGTGTATCCCCCTACTTTGTGTTTAGCTTCTTGCTAGACTTTTTCTCTTAATAAAAATTTCACATTGCCGGCCGGTCAAAAAAAGAAAGTAAAAAAATAATTGAAGTATTATAGTTATAACAGCTAAATGACCGGCATCACACTTAATCACACTCATATCTATGTACCATAATACATCTACCAGTGGCTCAAATTGCATATTTGCTTTAAAAGTCTGTTTTGGTTGAAGCTGCATTCAACTATATATATATATATATATATCCTCCAACAGAAGAAGAAGAAGGTCATGGCTAATATTACCAGCTATCTTTTACTATTTTGTCTCGTCGGTTTTGGTTAGTACTGTTTCATCTCGAGAAAATGCTATTACCATAACCGTACGTTTGGCATAGCGCGTTGTGCACCCTTGATCATGATATAGGCGGTCGGCCACAATAATCAAGTCCGGGTATACAAATGCGTTGTGTCACCCAGTTACATCACAAACGTACTTTATGGTAGTATCTATATATCATTCTTTCAATAGCTTTATGTTTATTCACTTTTTGGGGTGTTGCAAATATATATATATGTGTGATTTGCAGTGACGATGATTCAAACCGGAGGCAAGAAAATGACCCGTATAACAACAGGAGAGGAGGGAGAGTTATCTGAAGGTGAAATTCCTGAGTGTGAGGGCACATGTAGCTATGTAAGACCTTATTGCCTTCATGAGTACTATTGCAGGTGCAACACGGTAAAAGGATTATGCATACCCCGATGCGATGAAGATTGTAGCGATTTGGTTCCTGATTGTTATGATGAGGAGCATTGTGAGTGTAATACTCCGGACGAACATTTTATGATACAACCATACTTGTTACGGTTATACAAGTGACATACATCATCATATCGTTCTATTTCAGTCTATTTCATATAATGCATACGAATTTCGTATGGGGCTTCTAGAATCCTTCATTACAGGATAAATGTATCCATTTCGTGACATTTGATTACTATATCTCTATATAGGCCAACTACAAAATGATGAGATTTCATAGTAACTGAAATCTCCTGAATGTATTTGTTTGCTTTGCTTTGATAGTCTATCTTCTTCTGAATGTTGTCTTTAAATTTGCCCTTCAATTTCTAAGTCTTTTACTGTTTATTGATGACCGTCTGGATTGATTGATCGATCGCTCGATCTCCTTATAATCCATCCTTTTCAAACTTGAGCCGTCAAAGCTTTTATCTCTTAGGGTCTTTTTTCTTTTCTTTTTTTTTCTATGTATCCATAGGCAATTATTGTATGAGATTAATCCTTCGAGATATTGTCGGACACCAAAGGTGTAGGATATCTCCCAACAAGATTTGATGCATCCACAAGTGCTCGAACTTGAAACCTCTTACTTACGGTTATGTACACAAACTCTTCACCATGAGTTCTTAAGATTGTTTATGCAATGTGTGAGCCTAATACATCCCATTGTTCTCCATCATCTCTCACACTTTAGACTATAAAGAAAACAAGTTTCTCATATACCGTAGATAAAGAATTCAACATTGGAGCACAAGGGTAATTAACGACCCACTCAAAAACCGAACATAAACTATGTCGGATTGCTCGACAAGTGTCCAACCTGCGGTTTGAAGAACTTGTCGGACCGAAGTAACATTGAACTTGTCGGTCCAAAGTGTCCAACATGTTACCATAATACTCGGTGCATAAGTGTTATATACATGAGGATTGAATTTATGGTGATACTCTTTAAATATTAAGTATGTGGTGAATTTAATTGAAGTTCGGGATCTTACAATTAAAACAACATTATTGCCCCAGAACACTTAATGTGTGACTGCATGTCCAGACCGTCGATGTTTGACATCTTAGTGGTAGTACTTTTGATCACATAGGACTTGGACCGATTTAATATGATAATCTCATGATAATTCCGTAATGGAAGAAACTAATTAAATCACAAGATAACCATTTATGGATTAATCTCAATCCTAATCGATGTGATTATAGACTCATGCATATTCAGGATGGTGTTTGATGTGGCATTAAAGTTAGCTCAGTGAAGTTTTTCAAACACATCCATGTTGGCATTATTTAGGGATCGGTAGCTGGAAATGTTAGTCACAAATGGAGTACATTCCTTCATGCGGGGAGTAGAAAGATGATTCCCTCGTTTGTCAACTCTGGAACTGATCAATCGGCTAAATTTATGATCTTGGATTTTAAATATCAATCACTAGTGAACTACTGGTAGTCAAGGATATGATGTTATGAAGTGGTTAATCGGAAAATGCATGGCTTCATATAAAAATCGTTTTGGAGGGTTATCTATATGTAATGGTTATATCAATGAACACTTGATATGTGTGTGTGGGGGGTGGGTGGGTGTGTGTGCGGCGCGCGTGTGTGCGTGTGTGCTGAATTTATGGTGGCATAATATGAGGATTAATAAAGAAGTTAATATGTTTAATTAAAGAGTTTGATCAATTACTACCTATGGCCCAAAACGTAAGTCTGTTTAGACTTTTTCGCACGGATTAAGCTGAAAGTGGTTAGGTGTCATTAATTTTAATGATAAAAGTCGAGAATACCCTTTAACTCTCATTAATGTAATAGTTATAAAGTAGATGGATGTATAATAAATTATGGGTAAAAGGAATAAAAATATAATAAATGCTACATAGATATCTAAATGAACTTATAGTACGGGACAAATTCAAAAGGCTAAACAGAATTACATTTTGAGACAAAGTTAGTATTTGATTTATTGGAGTCTTTTATAATAGGTGCATGGTCCCTAGATTGTATCCCGATATACAAGTTGAAATCTGTTTTATTTTAATTGTCTAATTAGATACAAAATAGTTTTCTATTTAATAGAATATGTTTTGGTTATTTATTGATAAATAAAAAAAAATTAAAATAAAAAATAGTTGTATAATTCATAATTGTCTTATGCGCATGTGAGATTAAACCGCCAGGCTCACTATTTCGCGGGCATTTTTACTTCTTCCCAACTGCCGATATTGGATTTCCAGGGGCTGAAGTTCTCTATTTTATCCGACTTGCAAGCCCAACGGCTGATTGCCCCGTACACGGAGGAGGAGATTCTTCGTGCTCTTAAGCAACTACCAGGGAGGAAATCTCTTATCCGGATGGTATGCATGTTATATTTCTGGAGAAGATTGCCATATCTTTAGCTCTGATGTTTTGCAGATTATCATGTCCATCCTGAATGATGGGATGAACCCGGGTTTGCTGAGCGTAACTTACATCTCGCTTATACCAAAAGTGGCCTCTCTAATAAGGGTGATTGATTTTCGTCCATAAGCTCCTCTCGAGGGTTGTTGTCAACAGGCTCAATTTGGTGATTTCCGATGTTATTTATGGCAACGATAGTGCATTTATTTCGGGCAGGAAGATAACAGACAATGCGATTGTTGCTTTTGTGGTGTTCCATTCTATGAAGGCAGGGGTGCAAGGCTGTCATAATTTTTCGGCTATTAAACTGGCTATGGCAAATTCTTTTGATAGGGTGGAATGGAGTTGTCTTTGGGGTGTTTTGTATCAGATGCAGTTTTCTATGGCATTTATTGATTTGTTGCGCAGGTGTGTAACATCGGCCACGTATCAGGTTCTTGTGAATGGGATGCCAGAGCGCAGGATTGTTCTTTCTCAGGGGATTCGCCAGGGGGATCCTCTCTCCTCTTTTCTCTTTATTATTTGCGATGAAGGGCTTACCGTTTTGTTTAACCGAGCAGCAAGAACAAGGATGATGTGGGGGATTTCCTTTGGGAGACATGCAGAGGTTCAAGTTTTGCACCTTTTATTTGCGGATGATAGCATGCACTTTTTTGAGTATGTGGATAGGGCATTGGAGACTCTGGTTGATCTTTTAACGCAGTATAAGGCACTTTCGGGGCGAGCTATTAATTTCCATAAGTCTCGTTTATATTTCAATAGGAGCCTGCAGCAGGAGGATATGGAGTATATTTATGACTTTTTGTAGATTCCCGTTGGAGATGGTTCGGGGAAGTACCTAGGAATGCCATTTGTCATTGGCCATAATAAGAGGCAGGTGTTTGATTTTATTCGAGAGCGCAAATGGAAGAAGCTATCTGGGTGGAAGGATAATCTTCTCTCGCCGATTGGTAAGGAGGTAATGATTAAGTCAGTCTTGCAATCTATACCCACTTTCATTATGCAATATTTCAAGATTCAGACTACTCTGGTTAAGAAGCTAGAGCATTATATCTGTAGATTCTTTTGGGGGGACACATAGGTGAAAAGTAAGGTACATTGGAGGAGTTGGGATACCTGTTATTTGTCGAAGAATTTGGGAGGCTTGGGGTTCAGAAATCGAGAATGCTTCGATTTAACTTTGCTGGCAAAGTAGTCGTGGCACTTGCTCTTTTATCCTACGGCCTAGGTGAGTCGAGTTCTTAATGCGAAATACCACCCAGGGATGACTATTATGGCTGCAGGTTTGGGGTGAAGGCCTTCCTTTTTAGGGAGGAGTTATTATAAGGAAGGGGTCTGCTATTGATGGGGCTGTGGTGGCGGATTGGTGGTGGGAGCTCGGTATTTATTTTTCATGATGTGTGGGTCTCTAGGCCACTGTCCTTTCGTATTGCTCATTCGTCCTATCCGTTGCCAACAAAATTTATGGTGAAGGACTTGATATTACCCAACACAAGACAATGAAATCTCCCCCTGATTACGCAGGCTTTCCAACCTTGGGAGGTGGATGCAATAACCCAAACACCAATTGCTCGCATCAAGACGGACGGATATGGCACTATGACCGTAAGGGGAGATATATGGTCAAATCAAGGTACTTTCTGGCACTAAAATTTTATAGCGGGACCCATTCATCTGCTCGTGCATCGTCTTCTACAGGGCTGGATAAAGTTTGGCGGGACATTTGGAGAGTTGTTGTGCCACTGTGAGTAAAACATTTTCTATGGCGATGTCTACAGGAGAGTTTGCCAATAAGGCAGAATCTTGCTAAGCGTAATCTCGGTACAGGTCTCTGCTTGGCCTGTGGCAGAGAAGGGGAGTCAATGTGCCACGCTCTGTTTGACTGTGACTATGCTAGGGCAATATGAAGAACCTCACCTTTTGGAGATCGTCAGCCGTAGCATACATCGAACTTTAGAGAATACTTTGGTGCATTGATGGAGCGTTATACGGCGGAGGAGGTGACTACTTTATCCTTATTACTTTGGAATCTTTGCAAAGCGCGGTGTAGTGCACTTTATGATGATGCACCCATTTATGTTTTCCATATTATCTCTCAGCAGGTGATGAGCACTTATCTTTTCGAAGGTATGGGAACTTCTCATCCAGTGACATGGAGTCCTCCGCCCACTCCCTTGTTGAAAGACAAAACACCATATGAGGTACATAATTAATAATTTGAATATTTTTGATTGCTTGGCCAATGTTCTTGATCGAGGACACGGCAGAGATAAATTTGCTAGTCCTAGCAAGCATTGCATTTTTATTGGATACCTTTTTGGACAAAAAGGTTGGCGTTTGTATGAATTGAAGACAGGAATATTTTTTTGTTTCCCATGATGTTCACTTTATTGAAGATGAATTTCCATACCTTACTCAACAACAGGAATCAGTGGATCTAGTTAAAGAAAAGTGGCGATGTTTTTCTAACCACAGACGAGCCGATTCCTCTCAAATTCCTCGTTATTCCTAGTTGAATCACATTCAACCCAGCACCATGAAAAATTATTAACACACCTCGAATAATGAATTAAAATGCTTGTATAAACGTAAAAACACAAGACTCGTGAATAACGGGGGTTTGTAAAAATCATACCAACACTCGGTAACTTCCGAATGTAGAACAGGCCAACAATTACTGAAATACTATAGCAAAATTTTGTATCTCAATGAGCTAACTTTTACATGTTCTTCTTCGTACCGTCTTTCCGAAGAAAAATTAAAAATTCCCTACTATAACTTTCTTATTTAATTTCATCTATATGTATATATAAATATATATTTATATTTATATATATAAAGTAGTAAGCCAAGGTCCAACAACTACCTTATTATGTACATTATCTACAAATGCAAAACTTACCATCACATATTTCATTGCCATGAGTTTTCAATAGTTTCTCTGGAATATTATATATCAAAGGCCTATTGGGACATTGCATACTTGTAACTCTTTTTGGCATCTTCTATTGCTTTTTGGAGTTCTGTAAGCATATGTACAGAAGACTCTGCAAATTTAGTCAATTGACCAAAAAATCCAGCCACGCTCATACGTAAGTGGTCAAAACCAGGCATCGTATCCTCACAAGCTCCATTCGTCAAAATAGTTCTAAAATGGTCGGTTTCAGAAGCAGTAGTATGATGCAATGGTGAATGGCCATGATTCATCATACCTTTCCCTTGGTTCTTGTCCTGATGGTGTAAGAAGTTCGTGATTTCGGTTGCTAGGCTCTTTATAGAATCCGAAACTGTTTTAGTAGGTAAAGATTGGAACTTGTCCAGCCAGATGCCACTGGTAACGTAGATTGGAGGACCGTAGTTCCTAATAGGTGGGGGTGGTATCCTCCTTTTTCTTTTGGAAGATTTTTCTGTCAAGGACACGCACTTCAAGAGCCATTTGTCAATCGCTTCAATGTACGTTTTCTGGGCATCGATCCATTTTGTAAAACAGGAAGATAGAGTATTCAGTTCATTTGCCAGATGAATAGTTACCTGCCTATGCGAGTCTGAATGTATTGAAATCTTGACGGTTACAGGGGCGTATGCAACTGATATAACGTGAAACTGAAGCTTGTGGCAATCCAACATCACTTCCCACATCTTCCGTAATCTGCAATCCACCGGATATCAGGTCAGAAGAAGAATGAAATATAGGATGGAGACATTTAGAAATAAGAATAACAAAAGCAGTAGTCCTTAGGACATGGCCTAGTGGTAAAGTGCAGCTGGACCTTAAGCTGGAGTGTGGAGGTTCGAACCCCATAAAGGGGGACTTCTTTCAGTTTTTTGGTATAATAGCAAGCCTATGACTCTGCACCACTAGGTTACCTGATTAACATCTCCACTCATCCCGTGGGACGGGGGGTGGGGACCCTTGTGGTTAGGGTTTAACCATTTTACAAGAATAACAAAAGCAGTTGCAGAAGGCTATATTCCACTTGGTATTATACATATGCAACATTTGCAACACAATATAGCTAGAACCAAATTTATCGAATATCACAAAGTTATGCAGAAATTAATCAGCTGAGAAAATAAAAGAACTTGCCCTTCTATCAATTCATCCAGTTGTGGTTGAAGTTCTGCGTCTCGAAACTCCTCAATCTTCTTGGACACAGAATTGATCCTCTGAATTGCAAAACTGACCCTTGAGTGCAAATCCTTAACAACAGCACGTGTTTTATCGACCATTATTGGGTTCTCCCCTTTTGATTCTTGCTGCCGAAGTAGTTTACACTTTTTGTCATACTGCCTTCTTATCATTTGACTTGCCTGAAAAAACCCAGAACATGAACCAGATATTACGGAAAGTAACCAAATCCTTTCAAAATAAACAATCAGCTAGCCAGTTTCTAATTGCTTTATCATTATACAAGAATGATCATTTCCCAAACCTATGAGAAAACATGCACAAGAAGTACACAGATGAAACCAAATATAAATAAGAAATACTTGAATACCTTGACTTCATCATAAAGTTTCTTCTCCCAAGCAAATAACCTGTCTAACGTTGAGGCATGACTTCGTGAAACCATAGAGAGACTATCCAAAAGGTTCTTGGTAAGATCCTCGATTTCATCAGCTGCATTTGACGTCCCAATAAGATTTCTTGAAGAAGAGCACCTGGATGAGGTCGTGCGATGCCAAGTTAGGTACCTCAAAAGGAAAATATGAAACACGACTGGTTTCCTGAGGTACTGCAAAGAAGATCACACCAGAAGAAATTATGAGAAATAATTATAAGTCTGAACAAATCATCAACACCGTGAAGTTGCGTTAATTCTTTCAAAGTACTAGTGTAGAATTTCAGAAAGACATTGAAAATTTCATCTTATTCATTTAGGTTTAAACATATAAGGATGATTACTAAACATATTTCCTAGGGATTGAAGTTATGTACTCACGGCAAGAAGGAATATTCATTTCCCGCAAAAATACATACTAGATCTAAGAGATCGGTGGGAAATGGTTGCAAACCTATGAAGACCCCCATTGATTTCAACCACGGGATCAACCTTGCACCGAGAAGATGAAGAAGTGGACAAAAATGCCTACCAAAGGCTTGTGGGGAGGCTCATTTACCTGTCTCACACAAGGCCTGACATTGCCTTTGCTGTGAACATTGTGAGCAGGTATATGCACTCCCCTAAACGGTGTCATCAAAATGCTGCTGAAAGAATTGTGTACTATCTCAAAAGCTGTCCTGGAAAAGGAGTTCTATTCAAAAAGGATGATCAGAAGTTACTAGAGGCCTACACTGATTCTGACTATGCTGGCTGCATTGATGGTCATTGTGTGTTTCTTTTGGGAATCCCGTGGTTTGGAGGAGTAAAAAGCAAGGGGTGGTATTTCGTGAATTACTTTGGCTCAAAATCATTCTCGGGATGATCTAAGGATTCGCAGAATGGCACCTATGATCCTATATTGTGATAATCAATCCGCCATTGACATCTCCCACAATCCTCGTTCAACATGATAGAACAAAGCATGTTGAGGTTGACGTACACTTTATCAAGGAAAAATTGGACCGTGGCCTTATCAAGCTCAAGTTTATCAACTCTCAAAATCAAGTTGCCGATGTCCTTACTAAGGGTCCGCCTAAGAAAATTATCTCCTGAGCAAGCCGGGAATGAGAAATAATTATAAGTACCTTAGTGTAGAATTTCGAAAAGACATTGAAAATTTCATCTTATTCATTTAGGTTTAAACATATAAGGATGATTACTAAACATAATTTTACTAAACATAATTTTACTATAACTCTACTAAAATCATGAGTTTCTACACTCCTCTCAAGTTTAGAGGTAGATATTTATGTAGTCAAACTTGAACGAGACCTCTTCAAATGACTCGGATTCGGCCACAAGTCAAACCCATGCCACTCAATCCACCATTACCAACTGTAGAAGAATAATAGTTTAAATTATTATGTTTATGAATTAACTTGCTTTTAATAACCGTATGATGTATTATTAGTTGTTGTTAGGTGCCCTATATTGTGATAATCAATCGCCATTGACATCTCCCACAATCTGTTCAACATGATAGAACAAAGCATGTTGAGGTTGAGACACTTTATCAAGGAAAAATTGAATTTGTGGCCTTATCAAGCTCAAGTTTATCAACTCTCAAAATCAAGTTGCGATGTCCTTACTAAAGGCACGCCTAAGAAATCCTTTGATTATCTCCTTAGCAAGTAAGGCGGGAATGATTGATATCCATTCACCAGCTTGAGGGGGAGTGTTAGAATACATCAGCAGGGTACATCAGCAGGGTACATCAGCAGGGTGTACCTCAGCAGGGTCACCTCAGCAGGGTTCTTGTCTACTGACTCCTTCCTATGTCATCAGTAGACTAACCTTTTTTGTTATTCTTCAGTGTATTTTTTACCTTGAATTAGCCCTAATAATCTTATAAATTAGTGGCTAATCATCCCCTGTTTCTCCCTTGTCTTTAGATGTTTTAGAATACTTTTCTCATTCTTTCTAATTTTACAGAAATTATGAGAAATAATTATAAGTCTGAACAAATCATCAACACCGTGAAGTTGCGTTAATTCTTTCAAAGTACTAGTGTAGAATTTCAGAAAGACATTGAAAATTTCATCTTATTCATTTAGGTTTAAACATATAAGGATGATTACTAAACATAATTTTACTAAACATAATTTTACTATAACTCTACTAAAATCATCTGCCTTCCCTTCTTCTTTTATAATTCTAGCAGTTGGGCTCATCTTTCTAAGTATTTAAACTCCTTTCTAAGAATGAAATCAGTAGAAGCTTTCATTTTCTATTTTCTCTCGAACTCTTCACCAACACAGCCTGTTGGTCTGCTTCATCCATGGCTAATTCTTCCCTCCAAAGCACCACCACCATAAAACTGACAGGATCAAATTATCTGCAATCGGTGAAGATGATTATTACTGGAAGAGGAAGCGAACCCGAGGCTCAATTCCTTTGGGAAACTGAGAATGCCATGATAATGACATGGAACATCATGCAAAGAAATCGGATGTCCCTAAATACTTCAAGCAACTCAAAGGGCTGTGGCAAGAACTTGACCAGCTAGCTAACAGTCCTTGAGTGGGACTGCCCTAAGGGTGCAGTCAAGCTTAGGAATATTCTTGAAAGAGAAAGGATTTATGACTTTCTTGGAGACTTAAACTCGGAGTTCGATACAGCCAGAGAAAGAGTATAGGCACAAGATCCTTTACCAACAGTTGCAGAAACCTTGGGTCCATAAGGAGATAAGAGAGTAAAAAAGGAGGCAATGAATGTCTATAAAAGAGAAGCCGCAGAAAAGTTGGCACTACAGACTAAACCGGTGGAAACTTTGGTGGTTGGAAACAGTGGAAAAATGTCAAAAATGAAACCAGACCACAAGGCAAATCTTTGGTGTGACCATTGTAACAAACCAAGGCACTTAAGATGATTGTTGGGTACTTCATGGAGAACCAACAAACTTGCAATCCAGAGGGTCAAATCAAAGGAGCAATTATCAAGGATCTGGTGGTCCTAGCCAAGCCTATATGACTCACTCAGAGAATCAACTGAGATTCTCCACTTCTGGTTCCCAAAATCTTCCTTTTACTAAGGACTAAGGAGCAACGTGACTTATTCAATCTACTTATTCATAAGTCATCAAAGCCCTCTGGACAAGAGTCTACTGCACAACATACAGTCATCAATGAAGGTAAGATACCTTTGATTATTGACTCCGGATCTTCTGACCATATAACATGTCAGTCCACTCAATTATCAACCTACGCCCCTTCTTCTGGTCAACATAAAGTTGGAGTGGCAGATGGATCTTTATCTACTGTTGCTGGAAAAGAACAATTTTATCTCTCCTACTTTTGCCCTCACCTCTGTTTTTTTTATGTTCCCAGCACATCTTGTAATATGTTCTCTATCAATACATTCACTGGAGACAACAATTGTGTGGCTAAGTTCTTTCCATCTGGTTGTGTTCTCCAGGATTAGGTTTCAGAGAGGGAGATTGGCAATGCTAGCAAAGTCCATGGCCTTTACTACCTTGAAGGTGAAGGACCTAAGAAGCAGGCTAATGCAGGGAACCAGATACCCTGTACTGATGAAGAAATATGATTATGGCACTGGAGATTGGGAGCTAGTTTCCCTTATCTAAATAGATTGTTTCCCCACTTATTTGTCAAAGAAAACCTTACTGAGTATAAATGCGATGTTTCTGAAATGGCCAACCACAAAAGGTATGTTTTCATTCGAAGCCCTATAGCTGTATTTCCTTTTTTTAGTTGATGTAGTAGTTAGGAATCTTTGTTTTAATGAGACCAGCTCCTACTCTGTCGTTGTCCTTCCTTTTTTATTTTCCTGCCTTAGTTAGGAGATTTCTAGGCGTTACAGGATTCATTTCCTACATATTCTCTGTACTCTTTCAATTAAGAAATAAAAAAAATCTCTTTCACTTATGTTCTACGATATCTCCATGCCAGCCTTACATTAGGGCTTTTCTTGTTAATGGTCTCTAATATAATGCCATTCTGGGACAAAAGTTCTGGTTAAACATTACTACAATTTGAAAGACAATTAAATTTGCGAGCACAATAAATAGAAGACAGAAAAATCATCCATTCTCGGACTTTCACATATACTACCAACAGGCCAGAAGAAATTTTTCATGTTGCAAGTTTGTGAAGGTAAAGTTTGTTCATTGAAAACTTTATGATAAACTTGAGCTAAAGAAAAAAATATATTCAATTTTCAAAATGAAGGAGTCACCATACTAATTTTGCCCAACTCCAAATCTGCATATATAAAATATAAGGATTAAAAGGCCTACCTTCTTGGACCTGGCTTGGAACTTCACCGCAGGAGAAAATATACTTAAACAATGAGGCCAACGATGATCCACCTGATTTGAAAAGAATCTTAAGAATCCTTAATGAAATAAGATAGATGCATATGATTTTGAATTTAAGGAATGCACTTCGAAAAAGCAGATATGCAAGAAGAAACTATTGCCATTCTTATGAGTAGAAATTTAGCCATGTTTGGCATTACCGTATGTCTACAGTGCAAAATCATCGAGTTTCACAGAAATTTCAACACATTGAAAGCAAGGGAAATGGATTAGTTCCGTCCCCTGACATTGTAACCAGTGTAACTAAATTGGAGACACTAATCTCAATCATAAATTTGAACCAGAACAATAATGCTGTACATGACGTAAAAGTACTACAGCAGGAAACAGATAAAACCACCTTCCTCCCAGGGTACTTACTTACATGCATTATTTACAGTACTTTAGTGCAAATTAAATGAACCAAATAAAGCATTAGACTTAAAGCTTTTACTAATATACGAAATGACTAAAGGCAAGAGAAAAAGCGAGAAATTACTCTCATTCCCAGGGAAAATAGGACGGAAGTGGAACTTATTTGCCTCCAGCATCCGAGGAACTTCCCTTCCAGATTCAGATGCTTTAGCAAAGGGGTACTCAATGTCTCTCATGCTCGAAAGAAAGTCCTTAGGTGCCACATTATCATCTGCAACATGTTCTCCTCTAGCTGTAGTTTTCACCCCACTCGCAGGCGTCACAGGTGAAGTTGCTCCTATTGATGGTGTTAAGTTAGGTGACTTGTGTTCCTGCCCATCCAAAGATGTTGTTTCTGGAGTGATGCTTTCTTTGGAGACCAAGACAGAAATATTATCCCCGGCCCTATTAACATTCTCAAAGCAGCGTACTAAAGTAGGTGTAACAGGCTCATCAAATTCATCAGATTCTGATGAATCTTCCATTCCATGAGAAGAAAACTTATCTTCTTTGACGCCTAGTTCAGAAGTTTCTTCCTCATCCACAAACTGCTTGAGCTCATGAGAAAACTTACTGTCCTGTTTATACTCCATCTGTTCTGGCAAAGACGCTTGATTGTCCACAGTATCAAAAAGACCAAACTTACTGTCCTGTTTATACTCCATGGTGGAGTTTTGAGGTCTTCCAGAAGTTTCAGGTCTTCCAGAAGAATGAGGGGTGGAGCTTTGAGGGGTGACCGAAGTCACTGATACAGTGTGAGATACAGAGGGTTCTTCAACAACTTTCCTAGAGAAGGAACCTCCAAATTTCATCTGATTTGCTTGGTAGATTCTAGTTCTTGGAGGTGAAGGAGATGTCGAGACATTTCCACTTGCATGCAAAACCGAAGAAGATGACTGTCGTACGTGTGAAGCATACTTATTACTCAGCCCAGGCACCTCTGGTGTTGCACTGTTGGATGTATAGATGGAAGGTTCAACTGGAGTTTCAAGTTCCACAAAAGCCCTTAAAACAGTTCCTGTAATTTTTAGTGCCTCGATATAAGAGATATGAGCAGCTGCCAGCGAACATCTACTGTCAAGAGCTTGTCCAATTAACTTTTTTCTCTCTCGACATAGCTGCAGAGCCTTGTCTTCTTCCACCATTGTAGAGTTTGAAGCCCCCATGCTTCCTGCTACTTACACTTGCCAGTTTCAATGCCAGCTTATCTGTGTAATTGAAACGTTATGCAGGATTGTTAAAAGAACAGATTGAAGGACCTACGAAAACTCCAAACCCCATCCCACCCACCCCCACCCCCACCCCCATGCCACCAAAAAATTAATGATAAACAAATAACACACACAAGAGATGTTTTATTACTGTATGAACTTTAATAATTAACTTTAATAATTATTATCGATTGTATCGTTTTTTGTCGTTATTCTTGTCCTTAAGTATTCACTGCACGGACTGATGGACGTCATACCCTCTAGTCCAAAAGTGCTAACAGGCGGAATGACAAAACAAGAGCAATGTAGAACATTTCAGGTGTCACTATTTGTTTTCCATCTTCTGGTTTCCTCTCTGTATTATTTTTCCTTTATCTCTTTTGACAGCTCTGTCATGATTTGCAGCTGTTGGTACCTCTCTGTTATGAGAATGCTGATGACCAACGAGGAAGAAGCGGAATCACAACTCATTTCAGGCTTGCAAGTTTAAATTATCGTTGCATACTAGTGTATTTGGTTTACAAAAGATAATTTTTTTACATTGAGTCGGTCACAATGTTCCATTAGAGTAAGATAAAATTGAGAGTGTTAATAGTAAAAACGTATGCACAGGCACCAAAGAATGAAAGGGTCAGTGTAATAGACATCCCATTTTAGAAAGGTTAGGCAAGGAGTGTATAACTTAATGAATGCGAGTGGCTTTCACTTTCGCAAGAGCCAAGAGGCTATTCCAGCACGGCTGAAACAGTCGAGATTGAATAAACTGTCGCAGAAAGCAAAATTTAACTAGCAGGAAGATTGAAACCGAAAGCGTCTTCGATGCCAGTAGTGGAAATTTTGATTTGGTCTAAAATTGACACTTTCTGCCACACAAAAATTGGAGAACGCTATCTAAAGCTAGTTTAAACATTGATAAGAGTGGCACTTTTCCAGTTGTGGGCTCGGTTTCTTGGACGGGCATTACAACCTTTGTCGCCTCCTAGGCGACAGGTTTGCTGGGTGAGGCGACAGGTCCTTCTCCAGAATTCATCAGAAACTGATATATGTGATAAAACTGTAACTTTAACTGATATATTATATAGTTTCAAGCACTGTCCAGATTGTTTTCGATTTTAAAATAATCAGATAGGATAGGGAGTCTGGGAGTTAATTACGGTATGTCTATGAATGAATTTAATAAAACATACAGAAACGTTATGTGATTGTACGCGTGTGATTTCTTGTCTTTGCGTCGCAATTCTTAAGTAAAGCACGGTTGAGCATTGTCCAGATTTTTTTCTATTTTAAGATTATAATACTCGTTAGATATTTGGGGGACTCGGACTTAATTACGGAATTTCTATGAATGGACTTAACAAAACATATAGAAAACATGTGATTTTTATGCATGTGATTTCTTGTCTTTGCGTCACAGTTCCTAAGAAAGGCTCGTTTAAGCTCTCGCAATATGTTACTAAAACTAACACCGTGGTTCTAAATCCGAGCCGGGCAATTCCCGGATTGCATTAGCTCTTCATTACTTATTTTTCTTTGCTACCGCGTCTTTCTTAAAGTTAGTTTATCAGGCACAGACTGAACCTCTATTTTCCGGTTATGATCTCGGCTTCTGGGACAGAGCATTACAACAAAAGTAATACTCAATCTAAGACATGTTTAATTGCACTCTTAAGAAAAAGAACTAATAAAATAGCCCCAGGACTACAATTCTGCAGCTGGCAGAACTCCAATCACCAAAAAGGGATCAAAGATGATTTAAGATTATGAATCACAAAAACAGGGGGACCAAATACACCAATTGCATAAATATTTCTGTGCAATTGTCACCTACAATTCAATTAGTTTTAATCAACATATCTGGGAATTCAATTGAATATAGGTTATTGCATCAACTGATTTTGCGTAAATTCAAAGCAGACCCACTGGATGAAAAATTCACAAAGAAAGGATGAAAATTCAGCTGTTTCTACACCGTCGTTAACAAAAAAATTTACTTGTAACAGACATCAATCAAGAAAATTCGGTAAATTCAACCTCACAGAGATAGAAATACCTACTAAGATATGAGGATAACTCAATTGGCCTGCTCCCCCGTCGACAGCAAAACTCCTGATAACCGAAGCACAACAGTTTGAAGAAGTGATCAGAAGATTGCTAGTTCATTTATTTATTTATTCGATCTAGTGGTAAACTATCAAGCACTTTGCCATCTAAACTACAACTTTAATGTTTATATTATGACAAGATTTATTACTTATCTATAATATGGTTTCGTTTGATTTAATTTTCCTTGTTAATTTGATGTAGTTCTTTTTTACAAACAAAAAAAAAAATACTATCTACGTCCCTAAATATAAGTGGATTTAGAATTATCATATACATTAATAAAGTGATTAAATTTTTTTTGAATCACAGTGATTATTTTTTTTTGAAACACAGTGATTAAATATATTAGACTATAATGTTTGGTTCTTAAAAAAGACTATAGTGTTTGATATACAATTTGATTATCATTAATTAATGTAATAATTATGATATTAAAAAAGTTGACCGAATATATACAAATTAACAGTAAGATAAGAAAAAAATTTATAATTATTACTCTTCTGGTAATGTAAGGTCAACTTACAATAATAATAATAATAATAAGAATAATAGGTTATAAAAAAAACTATAAAAAAAAACATTATGCAAGAGCTCTTATATATATATCATCTATAGTAAAATTAATTTTGTAAATAAGTTTATTTAAATTAGGCACATATAATGTTGGAAGAAATGTTATTGTGCATAAGTAATACTTGTGTCATAATATACATATTGAAGTTATAGCTTGGATGGCAAAGTGTTTAGTATTTTACCATAAGGTCGCCGGTTCGAATAATTTTCCTCAACATTTTTTTTTAGTAAATGGAGGAGAAATGGGACCCACAGGCTATGTAGGATCCCACGTGACAACCTAGTAGCAACCATGTCATCAATTTTAAAATATTCCGGTGCCCAGTCAGCAATATCCGGCGGATATGACTAAAATCCAAAAAAAAAAACCAACTTAAAGGAATGTTTTCCTCACCGGAGCAGGACTAAAATCCAAATAGGCCAACTTAGAGGATTAAAATCCTAATTTTGCCGCCTTTTTTTAACTTGTCATTGTTTATTTAGTCCTTGACTAAAGATCTATTTAAAAACAAAAGGAAAACCTTATTTCCATGTGTTCCCAAAATTGCCCCAACCTCCATCAGCCCCAAAATCCCCAAACTTCACCCGACACTTAACCAAATTCTCCATCTTCTTCTTCCTATCAACACACACATAACACACAAAACCTTGTTTTCCAATTCTTCCCCAAACTTTGCTCTCGTTGTCATCGTCTTTTTTCTTAAAATCGTTTACCTACCTCCAATTCCTGAGTATTTATGCTCTTTTTATCAATCCACACGATTTGAATCGAATTTTCGCAGGAATATCTTCAAGAAACAGAATTTTCGGAGGAGGATCTCAATATCGAATTGATTGGTAAGTAATAAACAATTTGTTGTCTTTAATCGATTTATGTGTGTTTTGTGTCTTTAATCGATTTAAGTGGGTTTCGTGTCTTTAATCGATTTAAGTGTGTTTAGTGTAATGGGTTGTTTGATTTATAGTTTATGATGAATTTGATTGTGAAAACGGATTGTGTAGCTCTGCTTTAATTTGTGGTATTGAATTAAGTGTCATGGCTATGTTGTGAAAACGGACTGTGTAGCTCTGCTTTAAGTGTGTTTATGATAATGCATGCAGATTAATTGCCAAATTCGTTGAATTGTGAAATGGGTTATTAAATTTGAAGTTTATGATGAATTTGAATGTGATAGCTCCGGTTTAATCTGTGGTATAATGAATTGTTTGTTAGATTTTGTATGTGAAACTAGATGAGTCGTTGGTATATTCTTCTTGTTTGATATAATCGTTTTTTGTATTGTAGTAAAACATGAAGCTCAAATATGAACTAACATCAGAAGACAGGAGCAAAAAGTGTCATATATTCAACAAAAGTTCCATCGATAAAGCCCAGCATGTGTTTGAAAAGTTAGACGGTAAACACAAAAAATTGTTTAAAGCTTCATGTTTCGGTAAGTTACTTGAAATTAGATTGAATCAACTTGTTCATAAGTTTGTGATGAGGGTGGCAAAGACTGAAAGGGAGGACGAAATTTGGTTTGGTGTTGGAGAAAAACAACTAAGATTTGGTTTAAAAGAGTTTACGCTTGTTTCGGGACTGAATGTTGGCGATGCTGGGTTTGGTGATCAACAAAAAGGAAAATCTAGTCCGATTGTTACAACTTATTTGAAGAAGAAGACATCAATAAAGAGAAAGGATATGCTCGACGTGTTTGATCGAGCACACATTAAGAATCAAACCGATCGATAACTGGGATTGTTGGTTGTTTTGGCTTATGTTGTGTTGGGTTGTGAGGAGAATTTACAGTTGGATTGGTGGTGGTTTGATTTGGTGGAGGATTTGAATGCATTCAACAAGTTTCCATGGGGGAACTTGTCTTATAAAAGCACCATTCATGTGTTCAATCGGGACTTAAGTGATTGGTTCAAAAAGGATGTGATAAAGTATTCATTGTATGGATTCCCGCATGCTTTCATGGTATGTATTCGAATATCAGCATTATTGTAATTCGGAATTTTTTTGTAAATGTTATGTTATGTAGGTATGGGTAGTTGAAGCCATCCCGTATTTACAGAAAAAGGGGATCCTTGTTAACTCAAGAGGTCTTCCAAGAATGGTGAAATGGGAAGTGACAAAGAGGGTGAACTCTGCGAAAGTCGAAGCGCTTTTGCAGTTGGAACAGGTTTGAATAGATATTTTTTTTAGGTGTACTTATATTCTGTTGTGGTTTTTATGATGTTTTAATTCATATTTATAAAACGAATTCAATGTAGATAAAAGTTCTACCAAAGCTTGTTCCAGGTGTAGCTGAGACACGTAAACCATATTACGTCGCATTAACGAAACACAACGGTTATTGTACCGACAACGGGGAGGATGATACGGAGGACAACGTGGAGGCAGTTTCTCCCACGCAAGAAAGTCCTCAACCCGATATTGCTTTGAAAAAGAAGGTGGAAGTTTTGGAGAAGATGGTGGATGCTTTGCAAAAAAAAAAGGTTGATTTGATGGCGGGTAATTTAGTTTGTGAAAAATGCAAAAATGTCATGAATCCTTCTAGTGACATGGTTGGAGGTCATGAAAAGGAGGAATCTGAAGAAAAGGAGGAGGACGTGATGGCGGATGATGGATGTGATGAGGGGGAACAATCTGAATCAAATGAGGAGGACGTAATGGCGGAGGGCTCGAATGAAAAAAATGCATTGAAAGCTATAATGGCGTTGCATACTTCTGTGATGGCGGGGTATATGAAGGAAAAAAGTGCAAGGGAAGGTACATTTTTGAAAGTCCGTATGTGAATTAATGTTCATATGTGAATTATTCTTTTTTTATATACTAGTAATTAATGAAAAAAGCATGAACATTTGATTTGTGAATACTGTGTCTTGACTCGGTTGCCCTAGTAGACTCGACAACCGAGGATAAGACGGTGACTACGGTGGAAGATGAAGACGAAGAACCGGAAGGTACTTTTTAAAAAAAATTAACATAATTTCGTTTATTATGTTAATGACTAGTAATCCTAACTAACAACTAGTTTATTTAGAGGAAGGATTGCCCTTGTTGGTACAGCATGGAGCACGTATGGTGCGGAAAGTAGAACATGTTGAAGCGAAGCCTCCTATTCGTCCCTTGAAAAGAAGGAAACTTAATGTTGATGTGTACGATCCGTACCGAGAAGCGGATCCCGCGTTGATGGAGTGCTACGAAAAGTGGCTACTTGAAGTTGGAGATGGCAAGTACGCCGAATTTTTGTTCCTTGAAGTAAAACTTTAAGTCCGTTGTTCATTTTATAATAATTTTAATTCTGTAATCCGAACTTTTTTACAGCGGTTTGGTTGTGCGGTTGGTTGATTACGAGCTTCCATATTGTTCTTTGAAAGCTGTTGTTGATGGTGAAGCATTGCCAAGCTTTGTAAGCCTGCTTTATTTTTAAAGTTGCAGCAAGATATTAAAGTATGTGCTTTAGGGTTTGGGTTTAGTGATATATAAATTTCGGAATGCAGATTTTGGATAGTGCGTTGTGCGAGATCCGTAGACGCAGCGATGCGCACCCGGCATTGTTTGAACAAGATGCATGTGTTCCTGATAGCCGTTTTGCATATTTTGTGAAATTTGACTTCAAAGACTATGTGGAAGGGAAGAAAGGGAGAAAGAGAACAAGGGATGACAAAAGTAAACCATCGAATGTTGAAACAATTCCTAAAAAGTTATGTAAAACATTGTTGAACTATGTGAAAGGAAAAGCTCCACATGTAAGCAAACCGTGGTCTGTTTGCCTATATTTTTATGTTCTAATTGTTGACGCATTTCATTGGTTTGTATTGAGGATTGATATCGACGAGCGGAAGATATGTGTGTATGATAGCCTCCCGGGGCATGTTAAAAATGCAGTCTTAGATGGTGGGTTGGAGCCACTTGAAGTCGGAATACCGTACATGTTGAAGAACTTTGTAGTGGGTTATGAGAAGTACAGTTTAGAGAAGTCTCGGTTGAGAAAGTGACATGCCTGCCTGTTCAAGGAAATGGGTAAGTTTAATTTCATATATTCAAAGTGTAGATACATTTCTTAGTTTTTAAGACGATGTTGGTTTAACTTATTTGAAAATTTTGTAGGGTTGATTGTGGCTTGTTCGCCATTAAAAGGATTGAGTTCTTGACAGGGAGATAGGATGTGTGATCTCTTCAGGTTGAATACATGCCGATGTGGAGAAAGAAGCTAGTTGCGGAATTGTTAGCATGGCGTTTTGAGCCATAAACATTTTAAGTCGTTTAATATTTTATGATGTTTTGTACTACTTTTTAACATTAAATGTTTTCTGCAATTTAACATTTCTACCTGTTTAACGTGTTATGATGTCGCCCCTCAAAAAAAAAAAAAAAAAAAAAACGTGTTATGATGTTTAAGCTTGTTACAGTATAAGATATTGAATGGAATGTATGATGCAATCACAATTTCATCACAAGTTTAAGCTTGTTACAGACATCATTACTAAAATTCGATGATGTTTGTGGGAAAAAATTTATTAATAGAGTTTTAATATTATATAAAAGGCTTTTAAATGAGATAATAGTTAAAATAAATACAAACACTTTTAAATGAATAATGATACAAATACTGCATGATATCACAATTTCATCACAAGTTTAAGCTTGTTACAGACATCATTAATAAAAAATGGGATGATGTTTGTGGGAAAAAATTATTAATAGACTTTTATAGGAGGAGATAATTAAATTGAAAAACTAAAAGTTGGTGGTTATATTTAAATGAGATAATAATTAAAATAAATACAAATTAAAAAACAAAAAGTCGGTGGTTATATGTCATTATAAAGAATTTAAAGCGTTGTGTTTAATAAAGAAGAATGTGAAGAGGTTATTTGAAGAATGAAGCGGCATGTGAACAACACGCTATTTATACACCCTATTTAAACACCCTATTTACACTAAGATAGCGCCCCTATTTAAGGAATTTCAATTGAAAGAAAGAAAGAAAAAAGGCGAAAATGAATCTAGAAACCCAACAAGGTGATTTAAGCATTCAAGATCTGAAGAAGGCGATTGATGTTATGCAGAAGGAAATGGAAGCGATGAAGAAGCGAATCGACTACCTAAATTTAGAGGCGAAGGAACAGGACATGGCCATAACCCAACTAACTACGGACGTTGAAGCAAGGGAGGGTCAGATAGTGATTCTGAGATCGAGGTTCAAGTTCTACTTGGATAAGATCAATGAACTTGTCAAACTGGTGAACAATGTGTACATTGCAACCGTGCGTGATCTTCCTGTCGCTGAGATCCCTAACTGGATGGGTTGATTAATCATGTTTTTTATGTTAAGTTTTTAAATTAAGTTTTTAAATTTTCGTTTTAATATGTTTAATTTTAAGTTTTTGAATTTTGTATCATGTTAAGTATGAAGATTTTTATTTCACTTCTATAATTTCCTCTAGTGTTTTTTTTACTTTTTTATTTATTGTTTTATCACCTTTTATGTTTTATTTTCTATTATTGTTCAGATAAAAAAAGTTATCATTGATAGAAAGAATTAAAAAAAAAATCAGGGATAAAATAACTTAAAGCTTTGTGGTTAATGAAGAGGTTATTTGAAGAATGAAGCGGCATGTGAACAACACAAGTTTCAAAAGATAATTCCAAAACCGTTGTAAATTAGTATTATTTTAAAGCATTCATGAAATGATAAAGAATGCATCACAAGTTTAAACTTGTTACAAAACCCTAAAATGAAAATTAATAATGAATGGGAGGAGTTTTGCATTGAAATGCATTTTGAGTTCCTGTGTCATTGAAAATTGCAATTAATTGATGCACTTATGACACAGATATAGAAAATATGTAATAATTGCATTTAATAATAATTAATTGATTCATTTATGACACAGATATAGAAAATATTTAAAAGAAATGTTACATAATTTTTGAAAGGAACATTGAAAAAGATGAACATAAAACTTTCATTAAAAAAGAGATGAACACAAAAATAACAATAAAAACATAAAACTTGCATTAAGAAAAAACAAACATGAACATAAAAATAAAAATAAAAGTTCACAAACAAGAAACAGTGACAAATAATTGGTAGGTAGAAGAGTTATGGATATCGGGTTTTTATGCACCATAACTTTTCTTTGAAATTGGGCAGGGGTTCAATCTTTTGCCCTGATGCCTTGTTGCAAATCTTGACAAGTTCATTTATCTTGGTCTCGTAGATCTCAATTTGTTCTTTGACATTAGCCAACTCCAAATCCCTTGACTCTATTTCCTTAAACAGCTTCATGTTGATCATTTCCATTTGATTCGAAAGATCAGAAGTTAGGTTTAACATGTCTTTTCTTTGTTCATTCGGTTGATGATTCAATTCCTTCAGTTGTTGGGTGAATTCGTTCCTCTCCATCTTTTTCTTCGAATTAGTTTTTGATTAAATTATAATCTTGGCAAATATGTGTATCAGCATATGTACATATATATATATATATATATATATATATAGGGGGGAATGAAGGGCTATATGGTGTTCCAATTAAATGATGTGTCGTTCTAGTTGAATGGATGTGGCGTTCCAATATTTTTTTGGTGGTTACCATTTTATTTTTAATTTTGTACAAACCCTTGTTTTTTTGTTAAGAATAAAAACCCTTGTTTTCTCTCTCAAAAAAAAAAACCCTTGTTATCCAAACGTCGGGGTATATCCAAACGTCGCGTATATCCACATTTAAACATCGTGGATTTAAAGGGTTTTGAATCGGTTAAAAAAATTATAATAAATTGAAGAAAAACATACCAAACGTTGGCTATATCCGAACCCCTTTGGAAAGGTGTACATAAACCATCTGTAAATACCACATTTTTCCATTGTAAAATTACAATAAAAGTATACAGAATACAAGCAAAGTAAAAGCAAAATCATGGAAGAAATTAGGAATCCAATTGACGCCCTGAGATGTGAGATGCATTATGAGGTTGACTCATTAAGTAGAAAGCTTGATGAAGAGATTGAAGCAAGAGATTGTGAGATTGCTTATTTGAAAGATGGCATTGAAGAATACAAGATGAGGATCAATACTCTTGTGAACCTTTTCAAGATGATTCAAAGAGAAAGTGAATCACTAAAGATTTCAAAGATACCGTAATATTGACGCATTCTTATTTGTTGCATTTGAAGTTTAATTTTTGTTTTTTTGAAGTTTATGTTTTTTTTTTTAAGTTTAATTTTTGTTTTTTTGAAGTTTATCTTGTTATTTACGATGTAATCCAAAACGAATATATTATATGATATCTGTTTTTGTATGATATTTGTTTTTATGTATAAATGAATATATTATAAATGAATGGTAGGTATATTTTAATCTTGATCACAAGCTTAACCTTGGTACATTATTAAGTATTTTGAATCGCATGTTTTTTTTTTCGGGTTCACAGGTTTGTACTCCCTAAATAATAAGTATATTACAATAAAAGAAAAGTATTTCCCCTGAATAAGTATATATACTACAATAAATAAAAAGTTTTTTCTATAATTCCCTGAATAAATATCTAGTATATATCTAGTATATCCCATGTTTTATGTTAAGAAAAATAGTCGTTTCGAGAAATGTAATCTAATTCATGTTTCTAGTATATCGAGAAAAGTAAGTTCTTTTTCTAAAGTTTCAATTATAGTTCGAAATTGAAAATTTGTTGTTCTTTCTAAAAAAAATGAATAAACTGGGTGGGTATGTAAAGAAGAGTCACAAGAGAATACTAAAGATCCGAGCCGTAGAATTTCTCAATTTTGACACAAGGTACTTATTAGATCGAATGTACTTATTCGATCTAATTGAATGATTTTGACGTATCCAGACTAATACCAATTTAAGTCATAAATGAATGAATATTACAATAAATACATTATTTCCTATGATTTCATAATTAAATAATACTACAATGTTCCATTCATTATTTGATATAATATGATATAATATTTACATTATATAAAGAAAGAAATAAGTCATGAAAAAAAATTTCAATTCATCACTGAAAACTCGATGGAAAAAGAGGACGGAATCAATTCCATTCCAAAAAGAAGAAAACAAAGAGGCATACGCATGGGATTCTGAAAAGGTTCCGATTTGATTGGTTTGGCAGGGGGACAGGGGGCAGGGGAATGTCGGATGACTGTGCATCTGTTGCATCGTTGACCGTGCCGCCTCAATCTCAATAATTTCCCAAGTTAACCGTAAGGTGCCCTCTTTGAAGGATTGGATGATTTAATGGGGGAGGGGGCGAAATCATTATTTTTTTTTTATATATTTAGAGGCACTACTATGGCAAACCTGAGATAACATTTGGTAATCCGTAACGAGTGTCCTAAACACTTAGCCCGAGATAACGTTTGGTAATCCGTAACGAGTGTGCTAAACACGATATTCCTACATTAGCCCGAGATAGCATTTGTTAATCCAAAACGAGTGTGATAAACATGATACCCCTACATTAACCCGAGATAGCATTTGGTAATCCAAAACGAGTGTGATAAACACGGTACCCCTGCATTAACCCGTGATGACAAAGTGGAATAACGTTTTGTAATCCGTAACGAGTGTGATAAACATGATACCCCTACATTAACCCGAGATAGCATTTGGTAATCCAAAACGATGATAAACATGATACCCCTACATTAACCCGAGATAGCATTTGGTAATCCAAAACGAGTGTGATAAACACGATACCCCTACATTAACCCGAGATGACAAAGTGGAATAACGTTTGGTAATCCGTAGTGAGTGTGATAAACACGATACCCCTACATTAACCTGAGATAGCATTTGGTAATCCAAAACGAGTGTGATAAACACGATACCCCTGCATTAACCCGAGATGACAAAGTGGAATAACGTTTGGTAATCCGTAACGAGTGTGATAAACACGATACCCCTACATTAACCCGAGATAGCATTTGAAAATCCAAAACGAGTGTGATAAACACAATACCCCTACATTAACCCGAGATGATAAAGTGGAATAACGTTTGGTAATCCGTAACAAGTGTGATAAACACGATACCCCTACATTAAACCGAGATAACATTTGGTAATCCAAAATGAGTGTGATAAACACAATACCCCTGCATTAACCCGAGATGACAAGGGCCACTTCACTATATAAAGGTCCACTAGCAAACATAACACAAACACTTCTCATATCATTCATCCGAACATTACACAAACACTTTTCACCTCACAAAAATGCCACGACGTACCCAACATCAGTTACTCCCATTCATAGGATCAATATACCGTTTTCATGACTATGAGGGAATTCGGTATCACATAGTTGATGATGTGTTCAACGACGTACACCCTAATCGTTTTGAGAAGTTGGGGGTGGCAAGAATGTTCGTGGTTAACTGGGAGATACGGTACATCCATCCAGAAGAACAATTCTTGGCTGTAATGGGTCAACCCCTATACGAAACGAGATGCATTCATCGCCGGTTGGCCAATCGAGGCTGGCAAAGGTTAGCTCAACACCCTGTTCGTGTCAATGTTGACGTGGTACGTGAATTTTATTGCAGTGCTTCTTCTATGCCTGATAACTGTTATGCAATTGTACGTGGAGTCCGCGTGGATTACAGTCGTACTTTTCTTAACAACTATATTTGTTTACCTATTGCTTCTTCTATGCCTATTGATGTTGAGTACGTTGACGAGACTCGTGCTCTGGAAGCTGCCGTGCATTGTATTTGCCTGGGTGCAGTTTGGATTCGAAATGGTGATTACAACGAGCTCGCTTTGCCGTTTACCCGCATGGCCGGTGAAAGTGAATATTGGCGTCGTTTTGTCCAGTTTAGGTTATTGCCACCTCGTCATTCGTACACCGTCTCAGCACAACAACTTCTCCTCATTCATACTATCATGACTAATACACCTATTAATGTTGCTGACATAATGTTTTGTGAAATTAGAAGAGTGACCGATAGTACACATGAAGTCGGACTTCCTTACGAGACATTCATCACCGCCATAGCAGAGCAAGCTGGTGTAGAGTTTTATATGACTGATGAGATTATCGAATCATGAATCATAATGTATTAACGAACTTGTTTTATTGTAATATCGTTTATTGTAAGATATTTGGTAATTTCTTTTATTTTATGTGGTTATTGTTTATTGTTAGATGTTTTATTTTAATCGATTATTGTATGTTTTTTTAATTTGTTTGGTAATATCTTATGTTTTGTTATTGTAATGCAATAATAATGCGTGATATATTCGATAATGTTATTATTATATATTTCATTGTTACTTTGTTGTAATAATTATTATTTATTTCACTATATACATATGTATTGTTGTTATATAAAAAAGATATGTACGGTATTGTTGCTTACCACCCAAATTCGTTTGTTTCCCTCCAGAAATTTCCCCAATTCATTACCCTAATTTTCGTTTCCCGCTACCTTTTCCCCAAAATTTGAATTTTCGTTCAAATTTCAAAAGAATTGACGAAGGGGGCTAGGTAATTAGAGCATAGGAACTCCTCTCTCATACTCCAATCATCCAATTTGCCGGTTCTGTCCCTTTCCATCGCTCTCACCTTCTCCCCCTTCTCTCTTCCCAAGAACCCTAAATTACCTTATCCCATCTATAATCAAGCGCTTGGAGCAATGTTTTCACGAATGCGCAGGTATTTCAACCAGTGTTATTTGTAGTATAAATTCATCCTTAAAAAGTTATATTCTTATTTGATTAATTTATGTAAATTGTTTTCAGTTACTAAGGGTGTTTGAATCCGATTCCGGCATAAACAACCCCGTGCTTACTCATTCACGAATTTGCAGGTATTTGATGTGGTTTTTTTGAAAAGTGATTTCTTCCCCTTACAACACATTTTTCTTCACAAATAAAAGAATAGCAGCAACATTGATTATATATTTGTTTGACTAAAATTAAAGTTTTGAACTTAACTTTCTGGTGAAGTTTTTAACTAAAATTAACGTTTTGAACTTTCTGGTGAACAAACTAGAATCTGATTGATTCTTTGTTTGACTAAAATTAACGTTTTGAACTTAACTTTCTATTAAGCATATGACTTTGTGATCAATATGTAGGATGTAATATCGCCGGATGGATCATAGATCCACCCGATTACGCAGCGGAAAGTACAAGATCTAGATCTAAAGAATCAAAATACATAAATAATAAATCTAACCTACGAGGGGGTTAGATTGCTTACCAGTTTATGGTGAATAAACTCCAAGAAAAATCTTCAATCCAAGATCCAGGCTAGATGAGAAGCCACAGTCTTCCAACGTGTGTCTCCAAGCACCACCAGGTGGATGGTGTTTCAAGCCGCCGGACCTCCTCGATATGCTACCTTAGAAAAACCCGAAGTTTTCCTAAAACTCAAACCCAAGTATTTAGGCCGAAAATTCTAAGCCTAATACTTCTCCTTGTGTCGAAATTATGTTTTTCAAAAGGCTTGGGAGAACTCTCTTTATATAGGAGAGTAATCTTTGTCCTCCAAGGATTTAATAATTAAAAGATAATTATTAAATTAATCCTTAATTTAAATATAAGATAAATGTAATATATACCCCAAACAAATTAGGATAAATAATATAATTTTCTAATATCCATGATTTATCACTTAACAAATAAATGATTAAATCATATATTAAATAATTATCCAAGAAAACTAATTTCCCAATAATTAATTAATACTTATAAAATGCGGCCAAACCCTAGGTATTAAGGGCTACACGCATTTTTTACACACAATGGGCCGAGTCCACGAAAATTTCTTTTTCATGTATTTAATTATCTAGTCCAACTAAACAATTAATCCACATATCAATTAAATAGTCCAATCCAACTATTTAATTATAATTGAGGTGAAACGACGAGAAAACATATGCATATTAGGAGCCACGTCGGGGACCTTGGACCCTTATTCAGTAGCTACAATAAATTAAATAAAATTACTCGTCAGACCGAACAATAATATTCAATCTATTAATTCCGGGATTACACTACCATAAACCCGAAACTGAACTCTGCCGAATATAGATAACTGATTGAGCTAAAATTTACCCCAACAAAAAATAATTTATAAAGACTCGAAACCGTGGGCAAACTAACTCTCTAACCGGCAGTGTACCGGGTCGATTGCTAGAATAGCTACAGGAGTACGAGGTCGAACCCAAGGGAAAAGTGTTTGTAAGTACCAAAGCGAACGTGTTACTTAGTCTAGGTGAACAATCTTTTTAAAGTGCTTGTTTACTACAACGACACTAAAATGATTCTCACTAACGAATCTAAAGATAGAAAAGAAAGAAAGAGAATTAAACTACTAGGTTTTAAAGATATATTAAGGGACATAGCCGAACCATGATCAAAATAGCTAGTTTCAACCCCAAGGATAGACAAAACCGGGAGTGTGCATTAAAATAAACGAACTCTCGCATTCAATTTCACGGGTGCGTACTCCTAATTCCGGTGCTAAGGTCTGAACAACTCTCTCCTAACACCTTATGCCATGCTAACTAACCTTCCCTAAAGAAGATTCACTAACAAGAATGTTATGCACTAGAGCCGCTTAAACGTTAAAATGAGTAACCTCACTTTGGCCTTGGGCTTAACAACTAAGCCGAGTCTACGCCGCGATCTTAGAACCCCTTTTCCCATACCTCCCCGCAAAATACATATGTAAGATTGGTATGTGAGGTTACTAAATTAGGTGATCAATCTAATCTAGCGATGTTATAATAAGTTCGAAGACGTGAAACAAGCAAGATTAAACAATAAAAAGCACTACCCACTCCCAATTTCATCACCCAAAGGGTGATTTCACTAAATTTCACATGATTCGACTATGAAAAGGGATTAGCTACTCATTATACTAGTTAAAACATAAAAGAAACAGTAAATGAAAGAAATAACAAGTGAAAGAGGGAAGAAATTTACCATAGAAGTGAGAAATTCAAAATTTAGATCCAAAAAGTACAATATGAAGAACTAATTAAAAGATGGTGTCTTAGTGTTTGAAGTAGAAATCTGAGCTAACAAATGGAAAGATTAAGATAAGATTATATTGATTTAAGCTAAGAGAATGTATTCTAAGCTATTACAAAATTCGAGCTAAGAAATGGGTAGGGTTTTGCCAAGAGAATGGTTGTTCTTCAAGAAATAGTCTATGGGGGGTATTTATAGGTGGGGGAAAATCTGCAAAAATCTGGCCTCAAACGCACGTTTGGGAGGTTGAACCTGGCGTTTCACATCTTCAAACGCGTGTTTCGCATAGCTGAAATGCGCGTTTCGCTTCATTTCTGGGCAGGTTCTTAGCTGATCTTCAAATGGAACGCACGTTTAGGAGGTTCAAAAGCTCGTTTGGGGGATTTGGAACGCGCGTTTAGGGCAGTTTGAAACGCGCGTTTGGAGGGGATGAACTCTGATCAAGATGAAAGCTTTTGAAACGCCCGTTTGGGGGTTCAAACGCGCGTTTGAACCCCATTTGCTCCAAAACTTCAACTTTTCTTCCCTTTTTATCTCTTCTCTTGCCTCGATCATGCTTTTCACCATACATCATCACCTTCCGGGTTCTCGAGACACTTAATACCCTACAACATCATGAACGACCAAAAACATCCAAACAATTCCGGAGGGTAAAAGTGCTCAGGAATAGGGTTAATATCAACAAAAAGGGGTAATAATCCATCAACGTAACGGATTCACTCCCCGTGCCATAAGCTCACGATATCACCCCGAAAATGGTCTAAATCACCCAAAAATGTGCTGAAAGTGTGGTAAACGGGGGTACACAATGCACCGGAGTCACGTAAAGTTGACTCCCATCAACCACCCCACACTTAGCCTTTGCTCGCCCTCGAGTAAACTAGGCGTTTTAAAACAAACCAAGGGATTCAACGTTGTGATGTAGGTGCTACTATGCACACCCTCGAGGTAATCACAAAGTAAGAAACACGAACATATACACACCGGTTATAACATTATCAAGAAAATGGAGTGTGTGTGGTGCCAAGCTAAAGCCGAGTGCTCAAAATGATTGTCGGGGTTTGAATCCTGACCAAATGTCTACCAACTGTTTCATACCCACTAGCCTCTCCACTAATCAAGGTCACTAATTTTGGACACGATCGGGTAGGACTTGAAAGGTTATAACGTTAGGCTAGGGTAATTCCGGTTAATCAAAAAAGATATTTTGGGAACTGGAGAAAAAGAAGTACGAGTGAACCTAATCAACAAGTGTACCACCTTATCTCTACCATACAAGCCACCCAAACTCCTCTTTGATTATTTTAAACATTTTGAGAACTATAGGATACTAACATACCCGAACTCATTGCCAAAATCAAATTTGTTTTAGGCGTCATGAGGCGAGATCGAATACATTAGCACCTATCTAACTATCCCAACTCCAACATCATATAGATAACTTTTGAGCTCATCACTTTGATTCCAACCCTTTATTTCCTTATACTCCAAGCTCTTATTCATTGAGAACTTCTTACTTTATTTTGAACTTGGTTTTTTTTTTAAACAGATTTTCTTTACTTCTTGGGCCAAATCTAAACACTAGGCCCAAATGAGCTCCTCTTCTCCTTATAGCTCAAAACCGAGGAAACACCAACCCAACTTAAAACATCATTTCCTCCACCCACACTTGCCTTAGCCACTCGTAGGGTAGAAACGAAGGAAATGTGACCATAATTAAGGATCAAGGGTAGGTTTCTGACTAAGTAACAAAACGGCTATAAGACGAATGGTGGTCAGACCATTCTATCAAGGCTGAGAGGGGCTACGAAGGTCTAATGCTTGGGATTAAGCTTATTTGGCTTTGGTAGGGTCAAAGAGACGCCAGGACCGTCATCCCGTATCCTACTTAGGTAAACCTTTCTATTTCGTCTCGAGACTAGTGGTATGAGAAGTGGTAGTAATCAAATTGTGCACAAAGTGTAGCTTACGTGAAATTAATAAACTCCATTCTCAAGATAATATCAAACCGCAGTGTACACGTTCGGGGTCCCTACTAAGGTGATCACCACTCGAATGTGAAAATAACACACACAACACGGTGTTAAAAACCCTTGAAATTTTTTAAAATTTTAAAAATTACCCAAAAATCGACTTGAGCCCGGTCATAGGCTAAGCATACCACATATTGAGCACATTTAACAACGAAAACAAGAAAACGGCTAAGTCTCCCACCCCACACTTAAACGAAACACTGTCCTCAGTGTGTGAGAGATAAACAGAGTAAAAGACTTAGCTGTTTGACCAAAAACCTGGCAGAAAGGCGCAATCGTGACTCGAAACTTGTGACACCCTCGTATAAATCCATCCCGAAACCTAAAGCGAGATCAACAAAAACAAAGAAAGCGCATGCACGGGACTGAATCCACGTGCTATAAAGCAAGCAATAGGGTAAGCGGGTGCGTAAAATAATGAGTCCATGCCACAGTAACGGGATCAAAGCATAAAGAGGAGGGATACGGGGATATGCAATGGAAGGATACAAAAGAATCAATGAAAAACAGAACATCCATTCATCAGATATAAACTAATAGAAAAATCCACATCATCCCACAGTATCAACCAAAGAGAATGAAAACACGCACGGTCAAGCAGGCCTCAGGGGCTCAAAAGTAGCTGAAGCAAAACTAGCAAAATAAATGGAAGCATAAATAAAATGCATGAAAAACTGGCTAGTCTGCTCCAGTGCCCTGTCCGTCAGGAGAAGGTGTGGTAGAAGCTGGTGCAGCCACAGAAGCTGCACTCTCCGGCTGTGTAGATCCCGCAGCACCTGTCCTCTCAGACTCTGTCCCGGCCCCCGCTGTCCCGATCAACTCATCTAACGATATATCATCGAACCCCTCCTCAGGCTCATCAATAATCAACTCCTCTGAGACCCTCTGCAAGTCTGCCTCAATCTCTGGCGTATACTGAAACGCTGAAGTATCCAAATCCAATGGAGGAAGATCAATATGTCTGGCCTGAGCGAATACCCTCTGATTCTCCACAATTCCATTCAGAGTCAGCCTCAAACTGTCCATCCAGTCCCGCTGTTTATGAGTAATCAGAAGCCCCTACGCTCACTAAGCCACGGTCCCCCGGTTGTCGGTGTAAAAAGTGGAGGTGAAGGTGTTGTGGAGGGTCCAGTAGTGAATAGAGGAGGTGGGGTTATTGTGGTGGTGGTGGAGGAGATGATGGGTGGAGGAATATGTAGTGTAGTGGATGTAGTCGAGGTGGTGGGGCGGAGGACAGTGTGAATAAGTCGTGGGGCGGGCCTAGGAGGCTTTTGAGCCGTGTGGGCATTGAACGGCTTAGGGACCACGGGCTGATTCTTCTTCCTCAAGATCTGATCGTCGGGATATTCCTCAACCGGTGCTCTCTTGCATAAGGCATAAATAAGGTAAGGGCACATGAGCATACGGCGCTTGACCTTCTGATTTTCCCTAAACTCCTCGAAGATAGTTTTCCCAACATCTACCTTGAGATCATAATGTAAAGCATACAACAATTGCAAGTCCTTGGCGTGGAAATGTGTGATGTTGTCTTTCGGCAAAAGGCGATTCTGGGGAGAACTTAGCTTCTACTTTCCACGCATCAGGCCATGTAGTCGTCACCAACTGGCTCCGTGCACTACCCCCTTTTGATATCCACTGTAAATCCGGATTGATGTCCTTCCTTATTTTTTCCAACGGATCATCAGTATTCCCCCAATGCTGTTTCTCCGCAAACCAACTAATGTAATCCTGGCCCTCGAAAGCTGGTATCCGATAGTAATCATTGATTGCCTTGACAGACCACGGGACATTGACTCCTCGTACCTTTATGAAACCCGACTCCAGATTGGCGACACTAAAATTCGCATACCATTCCCGAACTAGTGTGAGATTAAGGTTCCCCTCCGGCTCATATATCAAGTTATTCCATCCTCTCTTCCTCAAGTTGTCTATGAAGGTTTTAGGACAACCTTGAGATCTAACCCCCTCTCGTAACACATGTTCTTCATGGCGATATACTCATTATAGTTGGTCAAGGTCACAGGTGAGTTAAAACGCTGCTCAAAAGGTATATGGTCGTGAGGAGGAGGGTCTAGTGGAGGATCGTGCTCGGGGGTACTTTGTGGAGGAAGTGAAACAGGTGTTTTTGTTGTTTTGGCTCGCATCTGTGCTAAGGGCACAGTCTCACTATCATGATCTGTTACCTCCTCACTGTCACTGCTTGAATTCCTCCCCTCGCTATCCGGCTCAAAGTCCTCGTCAAAAGTCTCATCCCTTAACTTTCCAAAAGGCTTAAGGGCTCTAGGGTTCCTACTCTCGGCACGGCCCGTGTCACCAATCCGGATACCTTAGGTATTCTAGGCAAAACTAGGGTTTTCTGCTTCTTGGGCATGTGTTTCACCACCGGCTGTTTCCCTTTACCCTTACTTTCAGTTTCTTTCCGCTTGTTATCCCTCATTATCTCTACACTCCCCAAAACACCACCAATCAACCAAAACAAAACAATTCAAACCAACCCGGTTAACATCCAACCGGGATTTCAAGACAAACCAACCCAAACAACGAATCATCCCACGAAAGCCACACCATTCATCGTCAACAATAATACAAACGAAACAAAATACAAACAAGATACAAAATCAATAATAGTCAAAAAAACGGGGTAGGGGTGTTAAACCAAAAAGGCTAAAAACTAACCCTAACCGAAACTTAGACGTAAAACCAAAATGTACCTGCACTATGCTTAAACGAGATGAGACAAATGATTTGGAGCGAAGCACGAGTCCCGAAACATCAATGGAGGTCCAAATCGACCTAGGCAAAAAGTTTCCCAAAGTCAAGATCGAATCGAGGAAACGGGTGATTTGTTGTTGGAATGGATTAGTAGAATCAAGAGAAGGGATTGAGAGGTGTTTTTTGGAGTTTGAATCACTGAAAACGGAGTAAAAATGAGTGATTTTCGATCAAAGGGATGAGAGGGCCGCCGGTGGTTATAGGTTTTGGGAGAAAAGAAAATCCGGAACGCCGGTTTGAAACGCAGGGCTTTATAAAGAAGATGAGTCCAAACGCGCGTTTGGAAAGCTGAAACGCGCGTTTCACATAACCCAAACGCTCGTTTGAGGTCTGAAACGTGAGTTTGAGAAGGGTCAAGATGGACAGAGAGTTGGGGGCTGAAACGCGCGTTTGAAATGGCTCCCAACGCGCGTTTGGAAAGGGACAAGCTGAAACGCACGTTTGACATGGGTCTAAACGGGCGTTTGAAACCTGGAACAATGATAACTCAACGTTTTCACCCCACACTTGATTCTAACCACCCCGAGACCACTAAAAACACCACTCACTCAAAAAACTACGAAATGGTGGGTTGCCTCCCCCAAGCGCCTTTGTTTTACGTCGTTGGCTCGACAAGATGGATTATACGGTGCCAACTTTTTCAAGTTATACCGTTGGCACGAGGCGAGAAAGGGTAGAAAGAGAGATGAAAGGGGAATAGAAGATTATGCGGGTCAAGGTTTATAGTCCATGAAGACTTACACGATTCATCACAAGGTATGGGGTCTTCAAGGTTCACTATTTCCAGTGCTTCGTCGTAAGGCAACCTCTCATACCTTTTCAACCGTAAGCCATTGGTAGTGAATGTGCCAAGCTTAGGATGGGTAATTTCAATAGCACCAGACGGATAGACTTTCGACACCACGTAGGGACCGGACCACCTAGATTTCAACTTCCCTTGGAAAAGATGAAGACGAGTATTATAGAATAAGACTTCGTCACCCTCATTGAAAACACGAGGTTTGATCAACTTATCATGGAGTAACTTGGTCTTTTCTTTATACTTTGTAGAAATATCGTAAGCACAAAGGCGAAACTCATCTAATTCATTCTATTGGGCCATACGCTTCTCACCAATTAAGGTGTCATCGAGGTTTAGCATTTTAATAGCCCAATAAGCCTTGTGTTCGATTTCTACGGGAAGATGGCAGGATTTACCATAGACTATCATATAAGGTGACATGCCTAGGGGTGTCTTAAAGGCAGTCCTATGGCCCATAGAGCATCATCTAACTTTAAAGACCAACTCTTGACATTCACATCTACCGTCCTCTCCAAGATACGCTTAATACCCCTATTCGTGACCTCAACTTGACCACTCGTTTGGGGATGGTAAGCGGTGCCTAGCTTGTGTTTCACCCCATACTTCGCTAGGAGTTTGTCAAACGGTTTATTGGCAAAGTGTCTTCCATTATCGCTAATTATAGCCCGGGGTACCCCAAACCGACAAAAGATGTTTCTTTTAAGAAAACGGATAACAACATTCCTATCATTAGTGGACGAGGCTAAGGCCTCAACCCATTTTGACACATAATCACAAGCGACTAGGATATACTTGTTACCACACGAAGAAGGATAGGGGCCCATGAAATCAATGCCCCACACATCAAAAACTTCACAAACGATTATCGGCTTTTGAGGCATCTCACTCCTTCTAGATATACGCCCGGACCTTTGACAAGCGTCACAAGATTTCACATAAGAGTGTGCGTCTCGGAATAGAGTGGGCAAATATAGCCCACTTTGTAACACTTTCAAAGCGGTCATTTCCCTTGAAAAGTGGCCCCCGGCCTCTTTATCGTGGCAAAATGAAAGCGCACTCAAAATCTCACTCTCTGGGATGCATCTCCTCAAGATGCCATCCGAGCACAACCTATATAAGCAATGATCCTCCCAAACATACTTACCAACCTCACTAAGGAATTTACGCCTTTGATTTGAGTCAAAGTCGGGATCTATAAAACCGCACTCGTGGTAGTTGACAAAAGGTGCAAACCAAAGGCTACCTTCCTTACCGACTTTTAGAAAGTTACCTTTCTTAACCGGGAGAAGGGTGTCTATTGCACAAAGTTGCTCATGCGGGAAAGGATCATTTATCTCCCTTTGTGCCTTAATCAATTCCTCACTAAGCTCCATGCGATTCAAATGGTCCGCTACGACATTTTCACACCCTTTTCTATCACGGATTTCTAGATCAAATTCTTGCAAGAGTGATCCACCTCAAGAGGCGGGGCTTGTCATCTTGCTTGGCAAAGAGGTAACGCAAAGCGGCGTGATCCGTGTGCACAACTACACGAGAGCCTACAAGGTGAGACCGAAACTTATCAAACGCAAAGACGACCGCTAGAAGCTCTTTTCAGTGGTGGTGTAGTTTTGTTGGGCTGGATTTAAAGTGTGACTAGCATAGGCAATAGGCTTGAAGATTTTATCGATCTTTTGATCGAGGACATCACCAACCGCGGTGTCACTCGCATCACACATTAACTCAAAATCTTGATCCCACTTCGGGGCAACTAAGATAGGAGCGGACACAAGCAATTGCTTGAGCAACAAGAATACCTCAATGCAAGCTTGGTCGAAATCAAACGGGACGTCTTTTCCAAGGAGAAGGGTAAGAGGATGGGCTATTTTCGAGAAATCCTTAATGAACCTACGATAGAACCCCACATGTCCTAGAAAACCCCTGAGAGTCTTTAGGTTAGTGGGCATAGGAAGCTTAGCTATCGCTTCAACCTTAGCCTTATCAACTTCTATACCCTTACTAGATATCTTATATCCCCTAAGACTATCCTTCTGTGACCATCAAGTGACACTTCTCCCAATTTAGCACCAAATTCGTCTCCTCACATCTACTCAACACCTTTTCTAGATTATCTAGACACTCCTCAAAGGAATCACCAAATACGCTAAAATCATCCATAAAGACTTCTAAGAATCTTTCAATCATATCCGCAAATATGGCAACCATGCACCGTTGGAATGTCGCGGGTGCATTACACAACCCAAACGGCATTCTACGGAAGGCAAAGGTGCCATAAGGACAAGTGTAGGTAGTCTTTTCTTGGTCCTCTAAGGCCACATGTATTTGATAATACCCACTAAACCCATCAAGAAAGCAATAATAAGCATGACCACTCAATCTTTCTAACATTTGATCAATAAAAGGGAGGGGGAAATGATCTTTACGGGTGTGGTCATTCAATTTACGATAGTCAATACAAATTCTATGACCACTTACCAAACGCATAGGTACCGCCTCATCTTTGTCATTGATTTCAACGGTCATGCCTCCCTTCTTTGGTACCACTTGAGTGGGGCTCACCCACTTGCTATCCGAGATGGCATAAATGATCCTAAGCTTTAACATTGTGACCACATCCTTCCTCACAACCTCTTGGAGGTGTGGATTTAGCCTTCTTTGAGGTTGCCTCGCCGGCTTCGCTCCATCCTCTAGAATAATCTTGTGTTGACAAATGGTAGGACTTATGCCCTTGAGGTCACACATCTTCCACCCAAAAGCACGCTTGTGCTTCTTAAGCATTTTCACCAATTTCTCTTCCTGCTAAGCCGTTAGTGTAACAAAAATAATCAAGGGAAGTAAATCATCATTTTCAAGAAAAACATACTTCAAATGAGGTGGAAGCGGCTTCATTTTCAAGTCTTTTGGTGGGTCTTCAATTGATGGCTTCCCTAGTTCCCCTTCAAGACCAAGATCAATTTTTTCACTCCATTTTTCACCCACGAAAGCCGTCTCTTCTAGCTCCATCGCTTCATTTTCCAACTCTTCCTCTTCATCAAGCACCGTGCTCGCTCTTGCCATGCATTCATCAGGCTTATCTTTATATTCCTGCATGTCAACATGTTCCACAATGCAAAAATGTACAGAATCAATAGAAAAACCAGTCCTCGGTACTTTCCTTAGGATGTTTCATGGCCTTGTAAACATTCACCGCGACTTTTTCCTCTCCAACTCGCAAAATAATCTCACTACTCGCAACATCTATCAAGGTCCTTCCGGTGTTTAAAAAGGGACGTCCTAACAACAAAGGTGTTTTGGAGTCCATCTCCATATCTAGTACCACAAAATCTACCGGGAAAGCAAACTTATCCACCTTAACAATGGCATCCTCTATCACTCCCATAGGCTCCCTAATTGACCTATCCGCCATTTGAAGGGTCATCCCCGTTGGCTCCAACTCTCCTAGATCAAGGCTTTCATATATAGCACGGGGCATTAAGCTTACGCTAGCTCCCAAATCACATAAAACGCTAGGAAAATGAGTCGTACCGATAGTAACCGGAATAGTAAAACTACCCTTGTCTCTAACCTTCAGGGGAATTCTAGATTTAGCATCAAAAATAGCGGAACACCCTTCATTTAGACAAACAACCTCTTGCATTTTACTCTTGTTAGTTAGCAATCCTTTTAAGAACTTACAATAAGAGGGCATGTTTGCACGTTCAAGTCAATTTTCCGCAAAATCTCAATAAATCGGGTTTGTGCTTTATTCAAGCAACTTTGTCTATGATTCTTAGGGGGGAAAGGGAGAGTGCTCAAATCAAAATCTTTAGGAGGATGAGGGATCATACCTTTCTTACCTTTGGTGCGTGGGGAAGACGGCTCTTTCATTGGCTCTTTCCCTTCTCTTCTAGTTGGTTCCTCCTTCACATCAATAACCACATAGTCTCCCCTAGCTTGTGCATCTTTCCTCTCAACTTCCTTTTTCATGACATACTCTCCATGATCTTCATCATCTTCAATCCCATCAATATCTCCATCCATGGCTCCCGCCTCGGTCTCAATAGGAGCTTTTCTATCTTTATCTTCCCATAGGACTTTCTTCTCACCACTTGTCCTCAACACTTTACCACTTCGAGTTAAGATGGCGCTTACATTTCTCGGATTCTTCTCGGTGTTACTTGGTAAGCCGCCTTTCAACTGTACATGTTCCACCACTTGCCCAAATTGAGTCTCAAGATTTTTAATGGCGGACCCATGTTTGTAGTTCATCTCAACCATGTCCTTTTTTATCTCCGCAAAGTTTTTGTTCATTTTCTCCAATATGACATCGGTTGCACTCTTTTGAGGTAGAGGAGCCAAAGGCGGAGGGTTTTGATAAGTGCTAGAGCCTTGTTGATTATACCCTCCTTGTTGTTGCCTTTGGTGTGGAGGTTGATAAAATTGCCCATGAGAAGATTGACCTTGGTTTTGGCCTTGTCTATAACCTTGGTTTTGGCCTTGGTTTTGATTTTGGTTCCAACCTTGATTGTTGTTATTCCTCCAAGAACCATCACCTTGATTTCCATAATTCCCTCCTTGACCTTGTCCCACAAATTTTATATCTTGAGATTCTTCATACGGTGGCCCACTTTGTTGATCTCCCATATATTGTCCTTGATAGGCGCTTTGCAATTGATTTTGATATTGAGGCCCCGCATTCCATTGCTCCATCGAACAAATATTCATCATCCGCTTTGTCAACTCATTCATATTGTCTTGAGATAGAGTGCTAGGTTGCCCTTGATTTGAGGATTGTGGATAAGCCATATTTTGAGCCTTGGTCGTCATCCTACAATCCTTTGCCGAGTGTGATCCACTACAAATTTGGCAAAGTCTAGCACTCTCGTTCTCCTTTTGCAATCTCCCCAATTTGTTGTTCAATAGCTTGTACTTGGGCATGATACTGATCACTTGCCTCAATTTCTTTCACTTCAACCAAACCGGGCTTCTTACTCCTTGTCCCCTTTCTACTTGATGATATGTATTGCCTCGAGGTCTCAGAAATTTTCTCTATTTGGTTCATAGCTACTTCGGGCACCATACTCATAATATCTCCATTGCACGAAGCATGCAAGGTACTTTGATGAACTTGAAACCCCGGAAGAAAGCATGAACTACCTCATAAGATCTCAACCCGTGCCCCGGGCACTCTCTCAACAAAGCCTTAAACCGGTCTCATGACTCATGTAGCTCTTCTCCTTCATAAGCGTTGAATGACATGATGGCTTCTTTCATATCCATGGTCTTCGATGAGGGATAATACTTGAGTAGAAAGGTCTTAATTACCTCCTCCCATGTGTGTAAAGAATCATTAGGCAACGAATCATACCATCGCTTAGCTTGCTCTTTCAAGGCGAACGGAAAAATCATAAGTTTGAGCGCTTCATCATTCACCCCATTGATCTTTGTTGAATTCACTATTTGGAGAAAGTGATCAATGAACAAGTGAGGGTTTTCCATGGCGGTTCCCTTGAATATAGCATTGTCTCCCAACAAATGTATGATATTTCTATTCAACTCCAAATTATTGGCGGCCACCGGTGGCATTCGAATTGGACTATGCCCCATGGTTGCCGTGGGAGCCATCACAAAGTCTCTACAAGTCAAACCACCCTGATTCTGTTCTTGTTGACCGTTAAACCAGATAGGCATCGCATTTGCACCTTGATTGTGAGCTTGATTTTGGTTCTGTTGAAATTGGTTCAACATACATGCATTGAACTGTTGCATAACGAGGGGATCCATTTGATTCCATTGGGCCTCATGTTGAACATTGTGTGGTACTGGCCCATTCGCATTCACATAGTTATTTCCTTGTCCATTCCCACCTCCTTGTGCATTGTTGTTGACAAGAGGCGGGTTTTGATTCGGGACCCTATTATTGTCTCCCAAATTTCCTTCCAATCCTTGTTTACCGTTTTGTGCCATACCGGATTCCTCTCCCAAATCACCCAAACTACTTTCTTCAACGACCGGAATCGACTCCTCTACCTGATAACCTCTTCTTCTTTGACTATTTCTACGCCTCGCGTAAGCCTCAATCCCGTCTATGTATGGCTCGAGTGGTGTTTGAGATCTCCGGGTCATGCACTACAAAAAGCAAACAACAAGAAATCAATAAAATAAAACCTAGGCCCAAGCCTTCGGTTCACTTGCAAGATATCACAAATAGCACACAATTCCCCGGCAACTGCGCCATTTTGATTGAGCTAAAATTTACCCCAACAAAAAACAATTTATAAAGACTCGAAACCGTGGGCAAACTAACTCTCTAACCGGCAGTGTACCGGGTCGATTGCCAGAACTGCTACAGGAGTACGAGGTCGAACCCAAGGGAAAAGTGTTTGTAAGTACCAAAGCGAACGTGTTACTTAGTCTAGGTGAACAATCTTTTTAAAGTGCTTGTTTACTACAACGACACTAAAATGATTCTCACTAACGAATCTAAAGATAGAAAAGAAAGAAAGAGAATTAAACTACTAGGTTTTAAAGATAGATTAAGGGACATAGCCGAACCATGATCAAAATAGCTAGTTTCAACCCCAAGGATAGACAAAACCGGGAGTGTGCATTAAAACAAACGAACTCTCGCATTCAATTTCACGGGTGCGTACTCCTAATTCCGGTGCTAAGGTCTGAACAACTCTCTCCTAACATCTTATGCCATGCTAACTGTTAAGGGTGATTTTATACGTTTTATAAGGATATATTTTATGTCAATTTTCCCCATATTCGTATTATTTTCATAGAAATCGAGCTTTATATTGAAATATTGAGCAAATGAGTTTTAGAAGTATTAAAGTGCAAAATCGAGCTAAGTATGTGATTTTATTGGATAAATATCTTTAGATGTAAGATGTTACATTTTGCATGTTTTATCGTGTTGTAGGTACGCTTGCATGAGGTGAAAGGAGCTTAAAAGATGTTCAAGTGATGATTTGCGTGGAAGGAAAGAGATAGAGATGAAGTTGGAATGAAGATCAAGATGAATTTGGAAGAAAAAGGGACTGAACTAGCGTCCAGAGTGGACTGGCGTCCAAATAAGTGGACTGGCGTCCAGGAGGAGTTTTTGATTCAGAGAGTTTGGACGCCATAGTGAACGAGCGTCCAGAGGCATCTGGACGGGCGTCCAAGCTTCTGGACGAGTGTCCGTCCACCGCCATTGCGCAGCCGCCTCAAAAGTCTATAAATACAGCGCGATTTCTACCCTAATGGATATACAATTCGATCCCTCTTGACACACAAACATTAAAAGGAGCCCTAGGCGCCCCAGCCCCCTTTTGGGAGGCTGGGGTGGCGGTTAGATTAGGTTTTATTTTCATTCTTTTTCTGTTCTTGTTCGTGTATGCTGATGGTCTTCAAGCTGTGAACTGGAGCATCTATGGTTACTTTTCAGCAGCGTTATTGATTTCTCTTGGATAATCTTGTGAGTGATTTTATTTAGAGTTTGTATCTTTCCTTTGTTTATTTGTTTATGCAATCGATATCGGAAGATGTATTGCTATTTGATGTTTACCGTATGATGGAAATCAGTGTAAACCTTAGATCACCATAGGAAAGATTAGACTTTTAACCTTGACATAACGGAAGTTGATAGGTTAGATTTCTAGGTTGTTAGATCTAATAAATCTTGCACCTTGTTTTGAGAGCGTTAATCTCTATAGATCGGAAGATGATGAGATTGATAGACGGATTACTTACGGAAGTAGGAATTCATACCTTTGATTAGGTGAACCACAACTTTGATTGAATCATCATAAGATAATCTAGGGAAGAATTAAGGGTTGCGGGATGGTGGATCATGTTTGTTCTATGTTGATTTGCTTCAGTCATGATAGTTAGTTTTATTGTTTTCTTAGCTGTAGTTTTATTTTATTTGCTTTTATTCGCAACGATATTTTCCTGGCTTTGGACTGACAATCCTCTGTCCAGTTTATTTTCCGTTTTAGTTTAGGTTTAGGAATAATTGTATCAACCTTAGGAAAATTAATGAACTAGATACCCCGATTCCCTGTGACCGACTCCGGTATTAATCGCTATGCTACGATCCCTACACTTGGGGAATACTGGATTTATAAATATTTATTACTTGTTGTTTTGTTAGATAAAATCCGTGACACTAACTAACCTTCCCTAAAGAAGATTCACTTACAAGACATGTTATGCACTAGAGCCGCTTAAACGTTAAAACGAGTAACCTCACTTTGGGCTTGGGCTTAACAACTAAGCCAAGTCTACGCCGCGATCTTAGAACCCCTTTTCCCATACGTCCCCGCAAAATACATATGTAAGATTGGTATGTGAGATTACTAAATTAGGTGATCAATCTAATCTAGCGATGTTATAATAAGTTCTAAGACGTGAAACAAGCAAGATTAAACAATAAAAAGCACTACCCACTCCCAATTTCATCACCCAAAGGGTGATTTCACTAAATTTCACATGATTCGACTATGAAAATGGATTAGCTACTCATTATACTAGTTAAAACATAAAAGAAACAGTAAATGAAAGACATAACAAGTGAAAGAGGGAAGAAATTTACCATAGAAGTGAGAAATTCGAAATTTAGATCCAAAAAAGTACAATATGAAGAACTAATTAAAAGATGGTGTCTTAGTGTTTGAAGTAGAAATCTGAGCTAACAAATGGAAAGATTAAGCTAAGATTATACTGATTTAAGCTAAGAGAATATATTCTAAGCTATTACAAAATTTGAGCTAAGAAATGGGTAGGGTTTTGCCAATAGAATGGTTGTTCTTCAAGAAATAGTCTAAGGGGGGTATTTATAGGTGGGGGAAAATCTGCAAAAATCTGGCCTCAAACGCACGTTTGGGAGGTTGAACCTGGCGTTTCACATCTTCAAACGTGTGTTTCGCATAGCTGAAACGCGCGTTTCGCTTCATTTCTGGGCAGGTTCTTAGCTGATCTTGAACTGGAACGCGCGTTTAGGAGGTTCAAACGCGCGTTTGGGGGGCTTGGAACGCGCGTTTAGGGCAGTTTGAAACGCGCGTTCGGAGGGGCTGAACTCTGATCAAGATGAAAGCTTTTGAAACGCCCGTTTGGGAGTTCAAACGCGCGTTTGAACCCCATTTGCTCCAAAACTTCAACTTTTCTTCCATTTTGATCTCTTCTCTTGCCTCGATCATGCTTTTCACCATAAATCATCACATTCCGGGTTCTCGAGACACTAATACCCTACAACATCATGAACGACCAAAAACATCCAAACAATTCCGGAGGGTAAAAGTGCTCAGGAATAGGGTTAATATCAACAAAAAGGGGTAATAATCCATCAAAGTAACGGATTCACTCCCCGTGCCATAAGCTCACGATATCACCCCGAAAACGGTCTAAATCACCCAAAAATGTGCTGAAAGTGTGGTAAACAGGGGTAAACAATGCACCGGAGTCACGTAAAGTTGACTCCCATCAATAACTTACACTCAACTATGAGTCGAAAGTGTCCACTGATATAATCATTACATACGGATAAATCCTTCATAGACTGTTCGTTACGATTCGGGATATCTCCGTAAACCTTTCTCGAAACCTCTTATCATTATTTACCATTAACCCCCTAGTGATCAATTAGTTCATAACTAATATAATATGAACTGGCGCCATCGATCAGTTTCTAGGATTAACAAATAAGGGAACTGTCTGTCTACTTCTCGAGGGAAGGAATGGATTCCATATCTGTGATAGCACAGACTACTCACTCATCCCAGAATAGAGCCAACGAGAAGTGTTGGACCACATACTGCGAATTAAGTGATCCTTACTAACACATCAAACTCTACCCTAGTCTAAGCAGTTGTCTGTGATCACCTCAGGATTGAGATTAATCCATATATGATCATCTTGTGATTCGATAAGACTTCTCGATCACGGAATTATATCGAGAACTCAAATCAAATCGGTCCAGCCCTATATGATTATCGTCATATATAAATGCCCCACTAGGTACCCTATTACCGACAGTCCGGATAAGACTGTCACACCGTAAAGTGTTCTGGGCGCATTAATAGCAAATTAATCATGAGACCCGTACTAATAAACGCTATAGACTAACTTAATTTTAAGTATATCTCACTAACTCAATCCTCTTGTGTATAGCCATACATCGAGTTATGTGATTACATAAATGAGGTACTTAAGGTTTTCAGTAGTGTCTTAATTATAAGCATACATGCACATAATAAGACGAATTATTAATTTTGTCATAAAAACAATTAGATAATTGTCTTTCGGGCACTACACCTAACACAATATTGGTGGAACTTTGATTAAATACTAAGACGATTGTTTGATATTGACATTACCGCTGTTAGAGGAGGATATGGTTGTTCTCATATTGGCTTGTTTATCCATCCCCTGTTTTTTTTCCCATGAGCTTATGGGCTACTATGTTAACAATGTGTGAGCATATGGTATAGGTCATTTTATCTCCTTTTATCTTAAAAGAATAAGTGTGAACATCTTTTTTTTTATATTAAATACTAACATCTTTTCTGTTGAGCCTATGACTTATTGTTTTTCAAATAATAAACATTTGAAACTGAATTTGCTTGTAATAATTTTGAACTTTTGAACTTGGACACGTATCTGAGCTTTATCATCTGAACTTGGACAAATATTTGAGACCATATTTCATTGACTGTTTGTATTTCATTGACTGTTTGCAATTCCCCCACTTTCTTTAAGAATATGAATCAAAACGAAGTTGGATGTTCAACAATTTCTGGATCTTCTACCAACATAAACGAAGCTCAGCTATTTCATGGGAATATATTTTGCAAGTGTGGCATTCCAGCTAAACTTACAACATCAGGTACAAAGAAGAACCCAGACAGAAACTTCTTTACTTGCGAATTATACCCGGTATGAATTCTCTTGACTCGAATTGTTTTTTTTTGTATAATTCCAGCTGCATTGATACAATAATAATTTTTTTTTATTCACTGGTTTAATTTCTTATCTTGCAACAGCATGAACTCAGATGCAATTTTTTCCTTTGGCATGATGAATTGTCTTCATATACCGGGACACAAGAAGCTGTCAATAACTCCTTCAACTTGGTGCGGAAAGTAGTTGTCAATCAAAAGGAGATTGAATTGTTAAAGAAGAAGCGAGAAATGGACGTGGAAAAAATGGAACACGTTGAGATCAATGTTACCAAGTTAATGAAACGTTTGGAGATCACAGCTCAAATGGTGAGGAAGGACAAAGACAGGATTAATCGTACCGAGACACTAATTGAGAAGCTTAAGCAGAAGAACGAATCACATTCAATGAAAAAAGATATTATCGACTATTATGGGAGGTTGTATTATTATGTATTTTGTATTCCATGTTGGTAATTAACAAACATTGTGTTGTACCAGTTCTTGGTTTCCTTAACTATTGATATTTTCACTTTTGCCAGTTTAAAACACAATTAACTTGAAATTTTTAGCAGTTATAACTTAACATACTTGAAATTGTTACCACTTACAACAAAACATACTTAAAATTTTTATTATACCAGGTACAAGACAACATACTTAAACTTATTATAAAACAAGTTACAACACAACATACTTATTAGACTACTTAAAACACAGCATACTTCAACTTGTTATAAGACCAGTTACAACACAACATACTTTGAGATACGCTAAAAAGAAACATCACTGCCACCATCATCTTCACCAATCAATCGCGAACAACTAGTTTTATTATGGCCTGTTTTCTTGCATTTACCACAGTGTATAACCCTTTTCCCGTCTCCGGTAGAATTCTTTCTCTTTTTTGATGGACGTCCATATAGTCTCTTTGTCACCGTCGGTGCCAACACCTTCCTGTTAAGCACATCAGCGGGATACTCACAATCTGCTTCATTTATCAAGGGGAACACACTTTGAGAATAAGCTTTCTTCAATATTCGCTGCTATAATACCGAGTGCAATAGTTGTAGCCGTGGCTCCCTATGTGCTTGGCCACAGCAACATCATGATAGCATGGAAACCTATCTAAATCGAATTTCTTGCATGTACACTTCAAAACATCCAAGTCAACAATGTAAGTCAACATAGTATCGTTGTCAAACACTTCATACTTAACGGAAGAAACTACATAAACCTTGAACTTCCGTACTCTGTTGTATCTTTTTGTCATTCGTTCTTCTCCTTTGGGAGTGAGCACAGAAACACATTCTTCACCACGTTTACTTCGTTCACCAAACCACTTCTGTAAAACCTCCCGGATACGTTCAAGCAAACCAACTATTGAAAATTCCCGAGCACGCAATAACTTGCTGTTTAAAGACTCGGCATGGTTAGTTGTCATTATATTGTACCGTAAACCTTTAAACTGAGATCTAGACCAGAAAGGAAATGATGCTTCTTCCAAATACTCGTCAAGTTTATCACATATTGCAGATAATTTTTCCCAATGCACCTTAAACTCTGAAACAGTATAGGCCTTTGCAGCTGGCATAAAAAACGTCGACACATTGCGACCATGATAACGACTCCTCAAATTCTTTTGGATGTGATATACACAAAATCCATGGTGCGCATTCTCAAACACATTACTGAATGCTGTTTTGATACTTTCAGCACGATCATAAATTATTGATAGATCGCCGGTGTCACCTATAATGGGTTTTAACTTTGTGAAAAACCAGGTCCACGAAGGAATGCTTTCAGAATCAACAACAGCCCACGCAATTGGAAATATTTGACCATTTCCATCTTCACACGTTGCCACAAGTAGAACCCTTTTGTAACACGTTTTCAAATGTGTTCCATCCACAGAAACGACTGGCCGCATATACTTGAACCCCTCTATACTTGCACCAAGTGCCATAAAACAATATAAAAACTCGTCGTTTCCTTTAGTTTCAATCTCCGTCACAGTTCCCGGGTTTCTGGCCTCCAACCTATGAAAATACTTAGGTAATTTTTCAAAACTCTTTTTTGGAAATCCCCGAACCAATGAATTCGCATAACGCTTCGCCTTGAACGCCTTGTGATAACTAATCATATCCAAACTTTGACATAAAATCAATCATCATATCCCTCGGAGAGTAAATACGGTTGGCGTCTTTAAACTTCGAAAAAAAGTATCGGCCAACTAGCTTGTAAGAAGCATGTCTGTGATCTTTCTGATGAACCATAGGTGGGCAAGTATGCCTACTTGAATACTTTCAAACTTCAAAGCATTTAGACGCATCAAATTTGCTTGCTCGCAGACGCCATTTGCATCCTTTTACTGCACATAATACCACATATAGCTTTTTGGTGGAAGATTGCGTTCTAAACTCAAAATGATACTTCACAGCTAACACCTCAACCTTAAATACCAACAACGATTTGTTTTTAAACAAATCCTTCACATGAATGTCTTCATCTTCAGGAATGCTCACATGAGGTACACCCACATTACTTGGAACAAGGATACCATTTGTGGGTTGCGTTGCATTCAAGCGATCTCCACCATTCGAGGTATCAACATTTGTGGGTTCCGTTGCATACAAGCGATCACCACCATTCAAGCCATCATCATTCAAAGTATTCATATTTGACGTTTCCCATGATACTAAAAAAGCATCTTCACCCAAATGCATCAATAAAGAATCTTCAAATATCTCATTAGCCTCAAATCTATCAACACTTTCTCTTCTTCTATCAAAAACCTCTTCTTCAACACATGCCACTTCACCAACATCCATTTCGATACTTGGTTCTTGAGTTCCCAATTTTAAAGATGTCTCTACAATACAACTTTCTTTAATCGCAATAACATCAACATTTGGTTCTTCAGTTGCCGAATTCAAACATGTCTCTTCAACAAGTCTTTCTTTAATCGCAATAACATCAACATCCATTTCAACACTTGTTTCTTGAGTTCCCATCACATAAACTACAGGATCATATGATTGTTGACTTTCAATATAATTCTGAACATGTGTTACTTCCACTTCAATATCAATGTCTTTTTCTTTTCCCTTCTCTTTCAAAATAACTAATAACAAATCTTTGTTTAGATCACAAACATTCAAGAACCTTCTCACAAGCTTATCACAATTAAGTAGCATCGGTTTAGCTTTACTAACGGGGGCCATAACTTTCATCCCAAAATCATACAACCTTGTATCAATTCCCAACTCTTCTTTCACCTCGTCATACAATCCATCAAATGAAATGTTCTTTGGGAGGTTTAAAATAGTCGTCACTTCGTCTGTTTCACATCCTACGTACTTCCACGACCAAACATTATCATCACTCTTTTCAACCTCAACCGGGTAACAAACATAAAATGAAACTTCTTCTGAGTCTTCCTTAACCATCACGCACCAACAACTTCTTCACAATCTTCCTGCTTTACTTCAATTCAATACAACAATTACGATTATATTAAGGATTAAAAAAGAACATGACTGCATTTTAAAGGCCCTGTTTCTCAATTATTAATTCAACTTCTTTGTTTGCTAATTCGAAGAACAATGACAGCCCACGCAATTAAAAATCATTAAATCAACATAAATACCTTCTTTGTTTGCTAAGTGTTGTTGTTTCGTCGTCCACGTTCTTCAGTGTCGTCGTCCCTGTTTCTGTTTCACCTTCAATGTACTTTCATATAATGATATCAACCCGAGATGTCGTCAACTCAAACTTGCTATCTTCTTCAAGGGAGAAGATGGGGGTGTGAAAGAAGTGGAAGGGCGGGTGAAATGGAGGTTTTTTTTTCCGGATTTTCATAGCCATGATGTCAAAAGTCAAGAGATAACATAGCCAAATCGGTTCGCCTGCTTTCCTCATTCAAGTGCCAGAATATTGAAAGATATTGATTGTTGTATCTTGTGAGGCTCATTTCCATTATCCGTGGGTAAGTAATCGGGGCAATAAATTCTTAAGCACAACATTCTACGCATCTCAATCAACCAATACGTTTTCTTTTTTAATTCTGCTTTACGTCATTCAATTCTGTGTAATTTATATTTGTATGTTGTATGAATATGAATAAAACTATGTGCAAAATGTTTTTTCATTTCTGTTGTTGAATATTGTCTATTTCATTTAGGAAAGTTTTTATAATCAGTAATAAACATATTACTATAAACAGTAATCAGACAACTATATTTCCTATAGAAGGATGAACTGATGAGGTTGTAATGATTTTGTGATGTTGTAAGCACATTCCTGGGCTAGTTATATTAATATCGCATTGAGTACTATAATGAGCCAAATCTTTTGATATTTTACTTTCTGCATTTATGTTTTTTAGCGCACTTCACGCGGCTTTGTAACACGAGAAAATTTCATATTATTCTCGGGTCGTACGCCAAACGGTCGTATCCGAAAATTTACTCGAGTTTTTGGGTCGGGTCGTTACATATATATATATATATATATATATATATATATATATATATATATATATATATATATATATATATATATATTTTGGACAGTAAAATATTAATGGAGGGGTTGATTCTTCAACCAAAGAAGCAAAGCCGAGTAAGAAATCCAGATTTTCAAAGTAATGTATACTATTTGGGTAGACTTGTAAACCATTTTATCGATTTTGGAAGAATATCGTGTAAGCCATTTTATCGATTTTGAATATTTTTTTTGTTTCCCATGATGTTCACTTTATTGAAGATGAATTTCCATACCTTACTCAACAACAGGAATCAGTGGATCTAGTTAAAGAAAAGTGGCGATGTTTTTCTAACCACAGACGAGCCGATTCCTCTCAAATTCCTCGTTATTCCTAGTTGAATCACATTCAACCCAGCACCATGAAAAATTATTAACACACCTCGAATAATGAATTAAAATGCTTGTATAAACGTAAAAACACAAGATTAATGAATAACGGGGCTTTGTAAAAATCATACCAACACTCGGTAACTTCCGAATGTAGTGTTAACAATTACTGAAATACTATAGCAAAATTTTGTATCTCAATGAGCTAAATTTTACACGTTCTTCTTCATACCGTCTTTCCAAAGAAAAACTAAAAATTCCCAACTATAACTTTCTTATTTAATTTCATCTATATGTATATATAAATATATATATATATATATATAAAGTAGTAAGCCAAGGTCCAACAACTATCTTATTATGTATATTATCTACAAATGCAAAAACTTACCATCACATATTTCATTGCCATGAGTTTTCAATAGTTTCTCTGGAATATTATATATCAAAGGCCTATTGGGACATTGCATACTTGACACTTGTAACTCTTTTTGGCATCTTCTATTGCTTTTTGGAGTTCTGTAAGCATATGTACAGAAGACTCTGCAAATTTAGTCAATTGACCAAGAAATCCAGCCACGCTTATACGCATGTGATCAAAACCAGGCATCGTATCCTCACAAGCTCCATTCGTCAAAATAGTTCTAAAATGGTCGGTTTCAGAAGCAGTAGTATGATGCAATGGTGAATGTCCATGATTCATCATACCTTTCCCTTGGTTCTTGTCCTGATGGGGTAAGAAGTTCGTGATTTCAGTTGCTAGGCTCTTTATAGAATCCGAAACTGTATTAGTAGGTAAAGATTTGAACTTTTCCAGCCAGATGCCACTGGTAACGTAGATTGGAGGACCGAAGTTCCTAATAGGTGGGTGTGGTATCCTCCTTTTTCTTTTGGAAGATTTTTCTGTCAAGGAGACGCACTTCAAGAGCCATTTGTCAATCGCTTCAATGTACGTTTTCTGGGCATCGATCCATTTTGTAAAACAGGAAGATAGGGAATTCAGTTCATTTGCCAGATGAATAGTTACCTGCCTATGCGAGTCTGATTGTATTGAAATCTTGACGGTTACAGGGGCGTATGCAACTGATATAACGTGAAACTGAAGCTTGTGGCAATCCAACATCACTTCCCACATCTTCCGTAATCTGCAATCCACCGGATATCTGGTCAGAAGAAGAATGAAATATAGGATGGAGACATTTAGAAATAAGAATAACAAAAGTAGTCCTTAGGACATGGCCAAGTGGTAAAGGGCAGTTGGACCTTAAGCTGGAGTGTGGAGGTTCGAACCCAGTAAAGGGGGACTTATTTCGGTTTTTTGGTATAATAGCAAGCCTATGACTCTGAGCCACTAGGTTACCTGATAAACATCTCCACTCATCCTGTGGGACGGGGGGAGTGGGGACCCTTGTGGTTAGGGTTTAACCATTTTTACAAGAATAACAAAAGCAGTTGCAGAAGGCTATATTCCACTTGGTATTATACATGCAAGTGGAAATTAATCAGCTGAGAAAATAAAAGAACTTGCCCTTCTATCAATTCATCAAGTTGTGGTTGAAGTTCTGCATCTCGTAACTCCTCAATCTTCCTGGACACAGAATTGATCCGCTGAATTGCAACTCTGACCCTTGAGTGCAAATCCTTAACAAGAGCACGTGTTTTATCGACCATTATTGGGTTCTCCCCTTTTGATTCTTGCTGCCTAAGTAGTTTACACTTTTTGTCATACTGCCTTCTTATCATTTGACTTGCCTGAAAAAACCCAGAACATGAACCCGATATTACGGAAAGTAACCAAATCCCTTCAAAATAAACAATCAGCTTGCCAGTTTCGAATTGCTTTATCAATTATACAAGAATGATCATTTCCCAAATCTATGAAAAAACATGCACAAGAAGTACACAGATGAAACCAAATATAAATGAAGAAATACTTGAATACCTTGACTTCATCATAAAGTTTCTTCTCCCAAGCAAATAACCTGTCTAACGTTGAGGCATGACTTCGTGAAACCATAGAGAGACTATCCAAAAGGTTCTTGGTAAGATCCTCGATTTCATCAGCTGCATTTGACGTCCCAATAAGATTTCTTGAAGAAGAGCACCTGGATGAGGTCGTGCGATGCCAAGTTAGGTACCTCACACTGGTTTCCTGAGGTACTGCAAAGAAGAACACACCAGAAGAAATTATGAGAAATAATTATAAGTCTGAACAAATCATCAACACCGTGAAGTTGCGTTAATTCTTTCAAAGTACTAAAGACATTGAAAATTTCATCTTATTCATTTAGGTTTAAACATTAAAACCCTCAACCTACAACAGGATAAATAATCACTAATCTGCATATATAAACGGTACAAAACATATAAGGATGATTACTAAACATAATTTTACTATAACTCTACTAAAATCATGAGTTTCTACACTCCTCTCAAGTTTAGAGGTAGATATTTATGTAGTCAAACTTGAACGAGACCTCTTCAAATGACTCGGATTCGGCCACAAGTCAAACCCATGCCACTCAATCCACCATTACCAACTGTAGAAGAATAATAGTTTAAATTATTATGTTTATGAAGTTAATTTAGCAATTAACTTGCTTTTAATAACCGTATGATGTATTATTAGTTGTTAGGTGCCTGTTTAGCATCTGCCTTCCCTTCTTTTATAATTCTAGCAGTTGGGCTCATCTTTCTAAGTATTTAAACTCCTTTCTAAGAATGAAATCAGTAGAAGCTTTCATTTTCTATTTTCTCTCGAACTCTTCACCAACACAACCTGTTGGTCTGCTTCATCCATGGCTAATTCTTCCCTCCAAAGCACCACCACCATAAAACTGACAGGATCAAATTATCTGCAATCGGTGAAGATGATTATTACTGGAAGAGAAAAAATGGAGTACTTAACTGGAACTGTTAAGACTCCAAGCTTTAGCGAACCCGAGGCTCAATTCCTTTGGGAAACTGAGAATGCCATGATAATGACATGGAACATCATGCAAAGAAATCGGATGTCCCTAAATACTTTAAGCAACTCAAAGGACTGTGGCAAGAACTTGACCAGCTAGCTAACAGTCCTTGAGTGGGACTGCCCTAAGGATGCAGTCAAGCTTAGGAATATTCTTGAAAGAGAAAGGATTTATGACTTTCTTGGAGACTTAAACTCGGAGTTCGATACAGCCAGAGAAAGAGTATAGGCACAAGATCCTTTACCAACAGTTGCAGATACCTTTGGGTCCATAAGGAGATAAGAGAGTAAAAAAGGAGGCAATGAATGCCCATAAAAGAGAAGCCACAGAAAAGTTGACACTACAAACTAAACTGGAGGAAACTTTGGTGGTTGGAAACAGTGGAAAAATGTCAAAAAAGAAACCAGACCACAAGTCAAATCTTTGGTGTGACCATTGTAACAAACCAAGGCACCTAAGATGATTGTTGGGTACTTCATGGAGAACCAACAAACTTGCAATCCAGAGGGTCAAATCAAAGGAGCAATTATCAAGGATCTGGTGGTCCTAGCCAAGCATGTTTGAATCACTCAGAGAATCAACTGAGATTCTCCATTTCTGGTTCCCAAAATCTTCCTTTTACTAAGGACTAAGGAGCAACGTGACTTACTCAATCTACTTATTCATAAGTCATCAAAGCCCTCTGGACAAGAGTCTACTGCACAACATACAGTCATCAATGAAGGTAAGATACCTTTGATTATTGACTCCGGAGCCTCTGACCATTTAACATGTCAGTCCACTCAGTTATCAACCTACGCCCCTTCTTCTGGTCAACATAAAGTCGGAGTGGCAGATGGATATATATCTACTGTTGCTGGAAAAGAACAATTTTATCTCTCCTACTTTTGCCCTCACCTCTGTTTTTTTATGCTCCCAGCACATCTTGTAATATGTTCTCTATCAATACACTCACTGGAGACAAAAATTGTGTGGCTAAGTATTTTCCATCTGGTTGTGTTCTCCAGGATTAGGTTTCAGATTGGGAGATTGGCAATGCTAGCAAAGTCCATGGCCTTAACTACCTTGAAGGTGAAGGACCTAAGAAGCAGGCTAATGCAGGGAACCAGATACCCTGTACTGATGAAGAAATATGATTATGGCACTGGAGATTGGGATAAGCTAGTTTCCCTCATCTAAATAGATTGTTCCCCACTTATTGGTCAAAGAAAGCCTTACTGAGTATAAATGTGATGTTTCTGAATGGCCAACCACAAAAGGTCTGTTTCATTCTAAGCCTTATAGCTGTATATCCTTTTTTTAGCTGATGTAGTAGTTAGGAATCTTTGTTTTAATGAGACCAGCTCGTATTCCCTCATTGTCCTTCCTTTTTTGTGTTTTCTGCCTTATTTAGGAGATTTCTAGGCGTTACAGTATTCATTTCCTATATATTCTCTGTACTCTTTCAATAAAGAAATAAAAAAATCTCTTTCACTTATTTTCTACGATATCTCCATGCCAGCCTTACATTAGGGATTTTCTTGTTAATGATCTCTAATATAATGTCATTCTCGGGTAAAAGTTCTGACTAAACATTACTACAATTTGAAAGACAAGTAAATTTGCAGGAACAACAAATAGAAGACAGAAAAATCATCCATTCTTGGACTTTCACAAACACTGCCATCTGGCCGGATGAAATTTCTCACGTTGCAAGTTTATGAAGGTAAAGTTTGTTCATTGAAAGCTGAACTAGAGGAAGACTAGTTACATGAAGAAGAAAAAAAATCAATTTTCAAAATGAAGGAGTCACCATACTAATTTTGCCTAACTCCAAATCTGCATATATAAAATATAAGGATTAAAAGGCCTACCTTCTTGGACCTGGCTTGGATCTTCACCGCAGGAGAAAATATACTTAAACAGTGAGGCCAACGATGATCCACCTGATTTGAAAAGAATCTTAAGAATCCTTAATGAAATAAGATAGATGCATATGATTTTGAATTTAAGGAATGCACATCGAAATAGCAGATATGCAAGAAGAAACTATTGCCATTCTTATGAGTAGAAATTTAGCCATGTTGGCATTAACGTATGTCTACAGTGCAAAATCATCTGAGTTTCACAGAAATTTCAACACATTGAAAGCAAGGGAAATGGATTAGTTCCGTCCCCTGACATTGTAACCAGTGTAACTAAATTGGTGACGCACTAATCTCAATCACACACTTGAACCAGAACAATAATGCTACATGACTTAAAAGTACTGCAGCAGGAAACAGATAAAATCACCTTACTCCCAGGGTACTTACATGCATTATTTACAGTACTTAAGTGCAAATTAAATGAACCAAATAAAGCATTAGACTTAAAGCTTTTACTAATATACGAAATGACTAAAGGCAAGAGAAAAAAGCGAGAAATTACTCTCATTCCCAGGGAAAATAGGACGGAAGTGGAACTTATTTGCCTCCAGCATCCGAGGAACTTCCCTTCCAGATTCAGATGCTTTAGCAAAGAGGTACTCAATGTCTCTCATGCTCGAAAGAAAGTCCTTAGGTGCCACATCATCTTCTGCATCATGTTCTCCTCTAGCTGTAGTTTTCACCCCACTCGCAGGCGTCACAGGTGAAGTTGCTCCTATTGATGGTGTTAAGTTAGGTGACTTGTGTTCCTGCCCATCCAAAGACGTTGTTTCTGGAGTGATGCTTTCTTTGGAGACCAAGACAGAAATATTATCCCCGGCCCTATTAACATTCTCAAAGCTGCGTACTAAAGTAGGTGTAACAGGCTCATCAAATTCATCAGATTCTGATGAATCTTCCATTCCAAGAGAAGAAAACTTATCTTCTTTGACGCCTAGTTCAGAAGTTTCTTCCTCATCCACAAACTGCTTGAGCTCATGAGAAAACTTACTGTCCTGTTTATACTCCATCTGTTCTGGCAAAGACGCTTGATTGTCCACAGTATCAGAAAGACCAAAGTAATCCCATGGTAGAGTTTCAAGTTGATCGACGGTAGATACAGGTTGATTAGTGGTGGAGTCAAAACGTGAAGTTTCAGGTCTTCCAGAAGAATGAGGGGTGGAGCTTTGAGGGGTGACCGAAGTCACTGATACAGTGTGAGATACAGAGGGTTTTTCAACAACTTTCCTAGAGAAGGAACCTCCAAATTTCATCTGATTTGCTTGGTAGATTCTTGTTCTTGGAGGTGAAGGAGATGTCGAGACATTTCCACTTGCATGCAAAACCGAAGAAGATGACTGTTGTACGTGTGAAGCATACTTATTACTCAGCCCAGGCACCTCTGGTGTTGCACTGTTGGATGTATAGATGGAAGGTTCAACTGGAGTTTCAAGTTCCACAAAAGCCCTTAAAACAGTTCCTGTAATTTTTAGTGCCTCGATATAAGAGATATGAGCAGCTGCCAGTGAACATCTACTGTCAAGAGCTTGTCCAATTAACTTTTTTCTCTCTCGACATAGCTGCAGAGCCTTGTCTTCTTCCACCATTGTAGAGTTTGAAGCCCCCATGCTTCCTGCTACTTACACTTGCCAGTTTCAATGCCAGCTTATCTGTGTAATTGAAACGTTATGCAGGATTGTTAAAAGAACAGATTGAAGGACCTACGAAAACTCCAAACCCCATCCCACCCACCCCCACCCCCATGCCACCAAAAAATTAATGATAAACAAATAACACACACAAGAGATGTCTTATTCACTGTATGAACTTTAATAATTATTATCGATTGTATCATTTTTTGTCGTTATTCTAGTCCTTAAGTATTCACTGCATGGACTGATGGACGTCATACCCTCTAGTCCAAAAGTGCTAACAGGCGATATGACAAAACAAGAGCAATGTAGAACATTTCAGGTGTCACTATTTGTTTTCCATCTTCTGGTTTCCTCTCTGTTTTATTTTTCCTTTATCTCTTTTGACAGCTCTGTCATGATTTGCAGCTGTTGGTACCTCTCTGTTATGAGAATGCTGATGACCAACGAGGAAGAAGCGGAATCACAACTCATTTCAGGCTTGCATGTTTAACTTATCGTTGCATACTAGTGTATTTGGTTTACAAAAGATAATTTTTTTACATTGAGTTGGTCACAATGTTCCATTAGAGTAAGATAAAATTGAGAGTGTTAATAGTAAAAACGTATGCACAGGCACCAAAGAATGAAAGGGTCAGTGTAATAGACATCCCATTTTAGAAAGGTTACGCAAGGAGTGTATAACTTAATGAATGCGAGTGGCTTTCACTTTCGCAAGAGCCAAGAGGCTATTCCAGCACGGCTGTAAACAGTCGAGATTGAATAAACCGTCGCAGAAAGCAAAATTTAACTAGCAGGAAGATTGAAACCGAAAGCATGTTCAATGCCAGTAGTGGAAATTTTGATTTGGTCTAAAATTGACACTTTCTGCCAGACAAAAATTGGACAACGCTATCTAAAGCTAGTTTAAACATTGATAAGAGTGGCACTTTTCCAGTTGTGGGCTCGGTTTCTAGGACGGGCATTACAACCAGTTTGTCGCCTAGGCAACAGGTTTATTGGGTGAGACGGCATATCCTTCTCCAGAATTCATCAGAAACTGATATATGTGATAAAACTGTAACTTTAACTAATATATTATATAGTTTCAAGCACTGTCCAGATTGTTTTCTATTTTTAAATAATCAAATAGGATAGGGAGTCTCGGAGTTAATTACGGAATTTCTATGAATGAATTTAATAAAACATACAGAAACGTTATGTGATTTTTATGCGTGTGATTTCTTGTCTTTGCATCACAATTCTTAAGTAAAGCCGGGTTGAGCATTGTCCAGATTTTTTTCTATTTTAAGATTACGATACTTGTTAGATATTTGGGGGACTCGATCTTAATTACGGAATTTCTATGAATGGACTTAACAAAATATATAAAAAAAACATGTGATTTTTATGCATGTGATTTCTTGTCTTTGCGTCACAATTCCTAAGAAAGGCTCGTTTAAGCTCTCGCAATATGTTACTAAAACTAACACCGTGGTTCTAAATCCGAGCCGGGCAATTCCCGGATTGCATTAGCTCTTCATTACTTATTTTTCTTTGCTACCGCGTCTTTCTTAAAGTTAGTTTATCAGGCACAGACTGAACCTCTATTTTCCGGTTATGATCTCGGCTTCTGGGACAGAGCATTACAACAAAAGTAATACTCAATCTAAGACATGTTTAATTGCACTCTTAAGAAAAAGAACTAATAAAATAGCCCCAGGACTACAATTCTGCAGCTGGCAGAACTCCAATCACCAAAAAGGGATCAAAGATGATTTAAGATTATGGATCACAAAAACAGGGGGACCAAATACACCAATTGCATAAATATTTCTGTGCAATTGTCACCTACAATTCAATTAGTTTTACTCAACATATCTGGGAATTCAATTGAATATAGGTTATTGCATCAACTGATTTTGCGTAAATTCAAAGCAGACCCACTGGATGAAAAATTCACAAAGAAAGGATGAAAATTCAGCTGTTTCTACACCGTCGTTAACAAAAAAATTTACTTGTAACAGACATCAATCAAGAAAACTCGGTAAATTCAAGCTCACAGAGATAGAAATACCTACTAAGATATGAGGATAACTCAATTGGCCTGCTCCCCCGTCGACAGCAAAACTCCTGATAACCGAAGCACAACAGTTTGAAGAAGTGATCAGAAGATTGCTAGTTCATTTATTTATTTATTTATTTAGGGGTAGAAGATTGCTAGTTAAACCTCAAAATCGGTGTGAGCCACTGAAAAAGTATGAGAAAAAAGATGATTACTATCCATGCTGGGAAAAAGAAGAAAATGTTTTTTTTTTTTTTTGCAGTAAAGAAGGATTCAAGATCTGCACTTTTTAGTTTTTTATTTTTTTATATATGACATTAAAGTATTCGTACCTTTCGAGAAAAATTACATACAACCGTATTTGTATAGGTTAAATTTTTTATTTTTTTTTTTTTCAGATTGGACCAGTAGGACATGATAAGATTGAAAATGGTAAAATATGACGGTTTCAAAAATACATTGTTGAAAAGGATAAAAGAAATAAGTAGATGTACATGAACATCTTTATTTAATATAAAACATTTTTTTTCATCCTAAAAGTCTGGTGAATATAAAAATAATTTATTATTCTTCCTAAAATTCTAGTGTTCATAAAGCGTAACAGACAAGTGAGATCACTACCCACCGGAAATCGCGCTCCTGGTATCTACGTCTCTTGATTGTAACGGACGGTATTACTGCTTTTGATTCTACACAATTCGAACAGCAAATAAGAAAAATAAAAAAACTCAGGGCGAAGATTTAGGGTTCTAATCATTCAAATGCAATTCTACAGAAGTAACAGCAAATTAATCACATCCGACCAGGAAGAAGTGAAGTGACAGGACAAAATGGCGAAAGGGAGAGGGAAAAGCAGCAACACCGAGTAAGTATTCATTTTTTTTTTTTTTCTAGTTAGGCATCAATCGATATACGTGTTGTTTAATTCCTTCTGATTATTATAGAGGATTTTTCGGTTGGGCGGTATTAAGAAGTTGCTTGAATTGGGGTGGATTTTGAGTTGAATTATGGTTGTATAGTGAAATTGATTGTGTCTCTTGGTAATATGTTTGATTTGTCGACGGTGTAACTGCATTCAGTGTTATTACGTGTATGAATGTGTTATTGCGTATTAGCCCAAATCGATACTGCATGAAATTGTATGAATGTGTTACTACGTGTATGAGTGTGTAACTACGTCTCATTGTAAGCGTATTGTGTGTTACTACATCTCAGTGTATTCGGTGTATGAATGTGTTACTACGTGTATTGTGTATTTGGTGTATGAATGTGTTTTTACATCTTATTGTATTAAAACGATTAAGGATATTTGCATTGGACAAGACAAAATGCACATGGCTAAACCTGCTTCCAACGAATTTGAACAAAACTGCTAGACATATTTAGTGATGTTACTACATGATGGAAAAGACGTGTGTTACTACATGTGTTACTATATGATGGAAAAGGCGTGTTAATACATGTGTTACTACATGTTGTTAATTAATATATTTCTTGAAATATTTTGGATTATGCCGCTTCTGGCCCGACTTTTAGGGGGGAAATTGTTATATATTAAATAAGTGTGCTTCTGTACATCTACCGGTCTTTTGTTATTTTCAACCATGTACTTTTGAAACCGTCCTATTTCACCAATTTCGATTTGGCAGTATTAAGAAACTAGTTTGAATTTGGGTGGATTTTGAATCGAATTATGGTTGTACAGTGAAATTGATTGTGTCTCTTGGTAATATGTTTGATTTGTCGACGGTGTAACTGCATTCGGTGTTATTACGTTTATGAATGTGTTATTGCGTATAGCCCATATCGATACTGCATGAAATTGTATGAATGCGTTACTACATGTATGAGTGTGTAACTACGTCTCATTGTAAGTGTATTGTGTGTTACTACGTCTCAGTGTATTCGGTGTATGAATGTGTTACTACGTGCATTGTGTATTGTTTAAGTGTATTCGTTGTATGAATGTGAAGAGAGTTTGAGAATGTGATAAACACAAGATTAAACTTCAACTTGATTTATTCATTGAGTAAAAAGATGTATAAATAGATACAATTGAGATAGAGTAGCAAGCTAGCTTGGGCGGCCACTTGAGTATGTAGATGTGGGCGGCAAGCATGCAAAAGTAAAAGTAAAAGCTATGTCTATGACATAAAGTAAACTAGAGTTTGACATATTAATTGTGTCTATGACATAAAGTAAACTAGAGTTTGACATATTAATTGTTTATATGTATCACAATTAATATGTCTTTTACAATTAAATAAAGTGTACAAAATATCCGTACGAACTCCCGAGGCCGCTTGGGCACCTGTCGAACTTCGACGGACTCGGCGATCTGGCCGAAGTAATCTTCGTAATATTTCCACACCCCCCTCAAACCGGGCCGTATATGTTGATGCGGCCAAGTTTGCTACTAAGTCCGCCGAACATAAGAGGTGGAATAGCCTTGGTAAGAATATCGCATTCGATCCGCGAGGGAACATATTGGAGTCGAATAATCTTGGCATCAATCTTTTCCTTCGAGAAAGTGTCGTCAATGTCCACATGCTTGGTTTTATCATGATGGACGGGATCTTCACCATGCATAAGGTGAATTATTATCACAGCAGAGTGTGATAGGTTCCGAGGAGGTTCTTTGAAGTTCGGTCGGTACCACTTTTTAGCCATAGAGCTTCACAAATGCCAAGTACAAGTGCCCCGAGTTCGGCTTGACCATCGCTTCTTGACACGAAGAGGTTGTTTCTTGCTTCTCCAAGTAACCAGGTTTCCCCATACATATGAGCAATAGCTTTGTGGTAGATCGTCGTCAATGTGACATCCCCCAATCGGCATCGGTGTAGACCTTGATTGATCTATCGGTAGACTTGGTGAAGTGAGGCCTTGGCCGGGAGTGGACTTTAAATATCTCGGTATCCTATTCACAAGCATCCCAATGTTGCTCGGTAGGGCGGTGCATGAACCGACCGACCGGACTAACCCCATATGCAATATCGGGCCTTGTGTGAGAAAGGTAGATGAGTTTACCTACAAGCCTTTGATATTGTTCTTTTCGACGACAATGTCACCATGCGAAGAGGGTGTTGCGGGGTCTACTGCGGGGATACGAGCGAGGTTTGCATCCCGGCATGCCGTTTCCTTCGGTAGATCCAATACATACTTCCTTTGGGAGGCGAAATGCCTTTGGTGTTTCTAGCCACTTCCATACCAAGAAAGTACTTGAGGTAGCCCGGATCCTTAACTTGGAACACCTTTGCCGGTAGAGTCTTTAAATTTTGAATCTCGGTAGAGTCATCTCCGAGTAAGGATGATATCATCCACATATACAATAAGAATAGACCTTCTCCGGTTGGTTGTCTTGATGAACATAGTGTGATCGAGTTGCATTGATGATATCCGGCGGCTTTGGCCACGGTAGTAAGTTTCCCAAACCAGGCTCTTGGGGATTGCTTCGGGCCATATAGAGATTTTTCGAGTTTGCATACCTTGCCCCGAGTGTGAGGATTGACAAAACCGGGAGGTACATTCATATAGACTTCCTCGGTGAGATCACCATTGAGAAAAGCATTTTTGATATCCAATTGGTGTAGAGGCCGGTCCGGTTGGACAACTAGAGAGATCGAACCCCGACGGTGTTGAGTTTTGCCACTTTGGTGCAAAAGTTTCCTTATAGTCAATACCATAAGTTTGAGTGAATCCCCTTGCTACCAATCGGCTTTGTACTTGTCAATAGTACCATCGGCATTGTATTTTATGGTGAATAACCATCTACTAAAACCGATCGTCTTCTTGCCTTTGGGGAGAGTTGTGAGGTCCCAAGTATGATTATCCGGGAGTGCAAATCATCTCTGTTTTAACAAAGCGACCTTCCACTTATCATTTTGAAGGGCCTCCCGAATATTTTTGGGAATAGAGTGAGAGTCCGGGTCCTGTGTAAACATAGCAAATACGGGAGACAAGCGGTCATAAGATAAATAAGTATGAATAGAATGATCGGTGCATGATCTTTTCCCTTTCCTTAGAGCAATAGGTCCGTCATCAATGTCGGCGGGGTGCCGTAGTTCGGCGCCTCTCGAGTCGGTAGGGTGTTGAGGCTCGGCGAGCTTAGGTTCGGCGGGCTGCGGGTCGCAGGGTGCCGAGGTTCGATCCGCCGAGTCTCGCAGGTTGCCGAGGGTTAAGAGTTTGTTGAGGGAACGGATTTAGATCAATTTCAATCGATTTCCATCGTTGATCGCTTCGGTAGACTTGTTTGTAGTAGGGAGTCCTTTCAAAGAATTTTACATCCATAGAGTTGTAAAATTTCTTTTCGATAGGTGAATAGCATTTGTAACCTTTCTGTCCTTAGCATACCCTAGGAAAATGCACTTGTGAGCTTTGGGATCAAGTTTGCTTCGTGTTGGGCATGGATATAAACAAACACAAGTACAACCAAAGATTTTTGGAGGCAATTAGGCAATAAGATGAGGGCGGGAGTGTGTGGTCGGCGGGGTTTGGATAGGAGTCTTGAAACCTAACACTCTGTGGGAAGCTCGTTGATTAAGTAAGTGGCGAGTCAATATAGCTTCACCCCACATATATTTTGGAACATTTGTAGTGAACATGATTGATCTGGCCATTTCCAGCAGGTGCCTATTCTTTCTCTCAGCAACCCCATTTTGCTGAGGTGTCTCAACACAACTACTGATATGGACAATTCCCTTATTCATCAAGAAATTACTGAGATTAGACTCATAATATTCAAGAGCATTGTCAGTCTTCAAAATTTTAATCTTAATGTCAAACTGAGTAGAGACCATGTTGTAAAACTCTTGAAAGATGGATCCAACTTCAGATTTATCCTTCATTAAAAATAACCAAGTGGTTTCGGTGTGGTCATCTATGAAGGTTACAAACCACCTCTTGCCCGTTATACTTTTCACTCTCGAGGGTCCCCATACATCACTGTGAATTAAGGTGAAAGGTGTGGATGGGAAGTGAGGTAATTTAGTATACACAGATTTGGTGAGTTTGGCAAATTGACAAATATCACATTGAAGATCATTAAGATTACATCCTTTAAACAATTCGGAATTAAAGACTTTAAATAACCAAAACTTGGATGTCCTAGTCTATAATGCCATAACATGATATTGTCTAAGTTTTGAGTGCGCCGCCGAGGCGATTCGGTCTTCGGCCTTCTTGTCTTCGACGGGGTTGATCACAAACGATCCGAGCGGGGTTTAGCTTGACCAATCACTTCCGTGAAGAAAGATCCCTGGAAAGTGCACCGATCCTTATCAAAAACAACAAATTCAATTCGGATCTTTAGTGAGTTTTGCGACGGATATAAGGTTACAATCTAACTTTGGAACAAATAAGACCCCCTTGTAGATATATCCGATTAGTAAGTTTAACCTTCCCAACACCTTTTGCATAAGAAACAGAACCATCAGCAGTTTTAATTTTGTGAATTTGGGTGCATGGCATATAGTGGGTAATGAGGTTTTTATTACCAGTCATGTGGGAAGAAGCCCCAGAATCAACAATCCAAGTCTCATTACTAAGAGGTGAGCGGAATATACCTGTTTTAGCATGAGTGGCCATTTCAGTAGAGGAGCTACCTTCCCGATCGAGCAACAAAGGCTTTAAAGGCAACAACCGAGCATTCAGATGGCTGTCATTCTCCTCGTCACTGACAAGTCTGCCTTGATTTTCCCTGGTTGGTTTTGAGGTTTTAGAGGGATTAGGCTTGCCATGAAGCTTCCAGCAATTGTCCTTGGTGTGATTTGTGCGTTTGCAGTGATCACAGAACAACCTTCCAGTTTTCTCGGCGGGCTTCCCGTAAGTCCCAATAACCTCGGCGGCCTTCCCGACATTCGGCGGGCGGTACCTTCGGTAGGGTTATCGCGGGGGTGTTCAAGAAGATGACTTTCCTCCTACTTTCTTCATGTTTGACCTCAGCAAACATGGATTTGAGATTTGGGAGAGGTTTTGTGGCAAGAATTCTCCCTCTAACATCATCAAGAGTAGGGTTCAGTCCAGTGAGGAACTTGAATACTCTCTTTTTCTCGATAATGTCTTTAAAAAGTGCAGCATCTTTAACATCATTCCAGGGGTGAGTTTCCAACATATCTAGGTGTTGCCATGCCTTAGATAGTTGATTAAAGTATTGAGTTACAGACATATCCCCTTGTCTGCAATTTTGAATCTGAGCTTCGAGTTCATAGACTTCAGATGTATTGTCTTTTTTTGAGTAAAGGTCTCTGGCATTGTCCCGCATTTCCTTAGCGAGTGTCATACATCATGAAGTTCTCATCGATCTCTTTTGTCATAGACCTCGTGAGGATGGTCATGACTTGGTTATTTCTCGTGTCCCATGCTTCAAACTTGGGGTCGGTTTCGAGCGAGGGCGGGTTTGGAACCGGACGGATATCCCATCTTGCCCCGGCCGGAGATATACATTTTCATAGACCTTGACCATAGCAAGTAATTGTTACCATCAAGTTTATGATTTGTAAAAGAAGAGTGTTCGTTATCCCGGTCGTCGAGGCAAATTGTGAGTCTATCGAAGAAGATGAAACTTCGAGATAATGTTGACATTTTTCGAAAAAAGCGAGTTTTGCAGCGGATTTTAGAACTCAGTAAGGCTCTGATACCATGAAGAGAGTTTGAGAATGTGATAAACACAAGAGTAAACTTCAACTTGATTTATTCATTGAGTAAAAAGATGTATAAATAGATACAATTGAGATAGAGTAGCAAGCTAGCTTGGGCGGCCACTTGAGTATGTAGATGTGGGCGGCAAGCATGCAAAAGTAAAAGTAAAAGCTATGTCTATGACATAAAGTAAACTAGAGTTTGACATATTAATTGTGTCTATGACATAAAGTAAACTAGAGTTTGACATATTAATTGTTTATATGTATCACAATTAATATGTCTTTTACAATTAAATAAAGTGTACAAAATATCCTGTACGAACTCCTGAGGCCGCTTTGGGCACCTGTCGAACTTCGACGGACTCGGCGGTCTATTTGAAGTAATGCTGTAATATTTCCACAGAATGTGTCACTATGTCTCAGTGTATTAAAACGATTAAGGATGTTTGAATTGGACAAGACAAAATACACATGGCTAAACCTGCTTCCAAACAAATTTGAACAAAACCGCTAGACATATTTAGTGATGTTACTACATTATGGAAAAGGCGTGTTAGTACATGTGTTAATATTTGCTGTTAATTAATATATTTCTTGAAATATTTTGGAGTCATATTATGCTGTTGTGCTGCCATAGTTCTCTTTTTCTGCACTTTATGTTGAAAACAAAAAGTGGATGAAGTTTACTTAATGATATATTGGAAGTAAACTTACCTTGAAGAACATATCATTATGATTTCCCATATTTTCAAGTGCACTATTTATCCTTAATGTTACTACCTGTGTAACATTCGTGTATAAACTTGCCATGTTTGAGTAGTAACTATATTTTACAATCAGTTAGTATGCACGGTACATGTTCAACTCCATTATTAAGATCTTCTATTGATTTGGATCAACCTATAGATTTTGTATTATGATATATTAATTATTTTTGCAATAATATTTGTTGGACCGTACTGTCAATTGGTTGTTCTTGCATTTGGGTGTGACTGAATTGATGTCTCTACATATTACGTGTGACCGGATTGATGTCACTATGTATTGGCTGTTACTGCATTTGGGTGGCACCGCGTTGATGTTGTTGTATGTTGTCATGTTGTTGAATGTTACTTCATATCATCACTTCTTAACGATTAAAGTAAATGAAACAGAGTTAGAGATCAGTACCGGTGCACGTTGAAGTCAGTATATAACTTATATGATGCCATCTCCAAGTCGATAATAGAAAAGCATAGGAGTGTCATGCAAAGAACACCCTTCAGGCTCTTATTCAAAGCTTGGATGAGGGGAAAATTTTGTAAGGAAAAAGAAAAAATGATATGCTGGATGAAGTGATTAAAATGTATGACAAGATTGAAGAAAAGTTCAAGTTTGGAGCTAACTATTACAAACCGTCAAGGTTGGATGTGATGCTTGTATTTGGGATAGATGACGGTGTAGAGGAAGTTGGCGACATGACTCGCCATGATAGGAAAGCTTCCGAAATGGAAGAAAGGCTATTTGCAGGTATAGATAGGCTGAAGGCGAGTGTGGTGAAATCTACAGCCAAGCAACTGGTAGTGAAAGATGATGAAACATCAACTGAGGACACAATAAAAATGATGTGTCTAATCATATTCCAGTCAATTTTATTCACAAACACTGGCTAGTATGTTCTATGGGGGTTTCTGTATTATGTGGATAAGATAGACATGCTGAGTTCGTACGATTGGTCGAGTCATATATTGAAAGAACTAATTACCGGATTGAATGGAGATTGGAAATGTCCGAGAAAGGCAAATGGCTGCACAATATTTCTCTTGGTAAGTTATTCTAATTTAGTACATGTAGTATCGTGAAATGTAAACATGTGGAATGTTCCTAACAATTGTTTGTATTTGTAGTATTGGATGTGCGAACACTCGAATTTCGTAAGTGATATATTTAGTAACGACGTGGATGATGGGTGTACATGGTAAGCAAATGATGCGGATACGGTTCAAAGAGAAACGACTCGAAGGGATCAATGTATGTAGATTATGAAATGAGTTATTTATATGTTCCCGGTAAAATAAATAACCTGATGCGGTCGGTTCCGACCTAGGATCAATGACGAGCTAAGGCCAAGAAGGCCAAGAATAAACAACGCGTGCTCAAAACGCTGATTCGTTCTTGAAGGAGGTGCAATCTCTACGACAAAGAGATCACTCGCTCGCAAGCGATGTTCTTGATCAATCACAGACCAAGGAAGAAGAGAAAACTCTCAATTTCATTATAATAGATTCATCATTGATTGATTCATATAAAATTACAAGTGATTGCCTTTATATAGGCTACAAAATAAAAGACTGACAATCTCCTAACCGATGTGGGATAAATTACAATGTAATTTTCGCCACTTTATTTTGTAACAATCCTAAATCAACCCTAATAAGCCCAAACGGCTATTATTTGCTAAAAATAAACACCTGGCCCAATATACTAACATATGGGCAACTTTTGACACGGGCCTAAGGCCGTTTTATTCATCAAAACACCGATAAATAAAATAAATTACAAAACAAATAAAATGTCTCGGGACCTCGGGATGGATCACATCATTCCCTCCCGGTTGGAAAGGATTCGTCCTCGAATCAATAGGACGTCATAGAACTGAGCAGCATCACAAATAAAACCCGAACAACCCGCAAGCAGAAGCAAAGATATACCGGGATCAAATATGAAGTGAAGAGACGACATCACAACAATGGTGCGTGGAACGAACGAGTCATTCTTCATCAATGCAACAAAAGAAAAGTCCAACGGCTTGAGATTGATGTCAATTACACTCGGCATAAAAGCAATGTAATCATAACAATATGGTGTAGGGGCTTCGTCAACACGCACATCAAAAGGATCCATAAAACAATGCACCGGTTTCTCACCACAAACTACCTGCCAAGATAAATCGGGAACCTCGGATGGTGTATCAAGAACCTCAGTATGCTCATCACTACTCTCAACAGGTTCTTCAACGGATGCCTCTTCAACGTCAATTATCTCGTCCACGTGATCCTCAACAATTGGCACATCAGTCACCTCCACCACACTATCACCTGCCTCCTTTGACATCACCACTTCGCAATCATGAACAATCACTTCGTTCTGCTCCCTAAGTGCAAACTCTTGCTGTATACGCTGCTGCTTAAGTTCAAACTCTTGTTGCCTACGTTCACATTCCTTTTTCCATTTTTCCTGCCACTCGTTCCACTGACGGTCAGATTCCTGCCTATCCTTTATAAGCTTCTCATGTATCTCAGCCGCACGTAACATGGCCTCCAAGGTAGGACACACCTGTGCTTTAACCCGATTCGCAATATCTAACCGCAACCCTGCCAAAAAGTACGACTTAGTCTTCGCCTCAGTCTCCTGTATATTAGCCTTGGCCAAAAGTATGACCAACTCTTGGTAATAAGCTGCAACAGAACGCTCTCCCTGTTGAATAGTTTGCAGTGCTTGATAATACTCACGAAAATAAGATTTAGGCACAAAGCGATCTTTCATCTCCCTCTTCAGCTCTGTCCACGTACTAATTTCATCTTCACGGCTACAATGCCGAGCAAAATTCAACTGCCTCAACCATATCATAGCATACCCGGTGAATTCTAGTTGAGCTAACTTGAACTTCTTCTCGTCAGAGTAGTTATTACATTCAAAAATATGTTCCATCTTTGATTCCCACTTAAAGTAAGCATCCGCATCCACTGAACCCGAAAAAGACGGCAACTTCATCTTAACTTGCCTCATATTATTATTGACACCGTTACCACTATTCCTATTGCCACCATTCCCACCATTTCTATAGTCACCATTACCACCGTCCCTTCTCATCATTTCGTCCAGCCTGGTTGTCAACGCAGCCACGGCGTTGGGTAGGTTGGCCAAACCAGCCATGTTTCGGTGCAAATCGGCTATGTCCTGTTTAATTTCCTCTTGAAAAGTCTCAGTAGCACTCGCAAATCACGCCTCCGTCGGTCATCGGCTTGAGCCTACCATCGGTCATACCTTCTATACACATATATCGACATTTTTTTTTTTTTTTCACAACCTCACAACGCTCGTGTTTGCACTCACCCTCGTCCTCTCGGTCGTAGGAGTTCGTCTCGCAAACAAATCGAATAACGAGCAACACGAGTACGAGTTCAAATGCCACAACCTAGACTTAGACAACTAGGATTCGGTTTGAAAAAAATTTGGTGACGGACACAAAGGGTGAAGGCGTGTGGAATGGGTAAGGGTGGCAGATTTCACTTTTTGGGAAAGTCGGGATCCTAGGATTTTTGTAGTTAAGTAAAGGATGTAGGATTTCACTTTTTGGCGAAGTCGGGATCCTAGCAATAAAATTCAATTTTATTTATTTATTTATTTATTTTGAAAACTAGGTCCGACTTAAAATACAAACAAATTCACAATAACAATTAGGTCAACCTGGGTAGACGATCAACTTAGGGCAGCAGGTAATAAACAAACAAATATGAATAGTGCGTCAAATAAAGGAAACAATTGATATATATATATATATATATTTTTTTTTTATTTTATATGATATATAGCAAAAGACAAAGCTGGAATAAATTGATTTTTTTTTTTTTTTTTTTTTGATTGATGATCGAATGATGCAAGGAGAAAGGATGGAAGAATTTTTTTTTTTGATGATGATGACGATGCAAGAAAACAAGAATAAGAACGATAATTTTTTTTTTTGATAAAAAGAAACGAAATTGAAACAAGAAAAAACAAATAAGGATATTTGATACCTCGGTCACGGGCTCGCTACCAGGCGATGCGGATACGGTTCCGGGAAACGACTCAAGGGATCAATGACGAGCTAAGAAACCTAGACCTAGAGTCTCCGACCTAGGCTAAGGCCAAGAATAAACAACGCGTGCTCAAAACGCTGATTCGTTCTTGAAGGATGCAATCTCTACGACAAAGAGATCACTCGCTCGCAAGCGATGTTCTTGATCAATCACAGACCAAGGAAGAAGAGAAAACTCTCAATTTCATTATAATAGATTCATCATTGGTTGTTTTTTATAAAATTACAAGTGGTTGCCTTTATATAGGCTACAAAATAAAAGACTGACAATCTCCTAACCGATGTGGGATAAATTACAATGTAATTTTCGCCACTTTATTTTGTAACAATCCTAAATCAACCCTAATAAGCCCAAACGGCTATTATTTGCTAAAAATAAACACCTGGCCCAATATACTAACATATGGGCAACTTTTGACACGGGCCTAAGGCCGTTTTATTCATCAAAACACCGATAAATAAAATAAATTACAAAACAAATAAAATGTCTCGGGACCTCGGGATTGGATCACATCAGACCTGGATTTTGAAGAGTATATTGTGCAGAGCAAGGAAAAAATAACAAGTGTTAAAAGGACAACGAAAAGGTTACGAAATAGACATGTTAGGAAGAAAGCAAAGGCTGTTGATAAAGATTCAATGGAGAAAGAAATAGATGATTTAGAATCAGAAAAGCAACATTACTTTGGATGTGACGACATGCGTGATGCAGTTCATGATGCAACTGGACAATTGTGCATAGCTTGTGGATCAATGCTGGTTGTTACTGATCCTCAACCACAAATCGGTAGCACACCAACATTTTCACTGATTTCACCAACTCCCGTGACTGATGATGAATTTAATTTGGAGAAGGCCAATATGAATATAATAGGAAATGGAATGTGCAGTATTACACTAAACATTGTATGACACTCAATTTGTTATTAAGTTTTGCTAATTTGGCGATATTTTTGTAATCCATACGTGCAGGTAACGGATATGATCAGTTATCATGAATTCAAATGATGCAAGGACGGATGGAACAGCTAGAAAGTGATAACAAAAAACTTTCTACAGAAGCAGAGAAATTGAAGTTGGATCAAGTTAGCATGATTCAAAAATCGAATGACTTGGATGCGGAACATATAGATCTCATAATGAAATTGGATGTCAGAACTGCAAAGAAAACTGAATTCGAATTGGAAATTGAAGCTTTGAAGAATGGAAAGAACAGAATAGGGGATGAAATGACAATGACTGTTTCAACAATTGAGATGCTAGAAGATCTGATAAAAGCAAAAGATGTCATGATAGCCGAGAAAGAGAATAAGTTACAAGAGGCGGAGGAGAAAGAAAGAAGCCAGGGAGGGTAATTAAAGTCAATTCTTGATAATGACCAGAAAGTAATCGAGCATCTTAGAGCATCGGTAGCACAACTGCAGAGGAACTTACTTGAAAAGGAAATAGTGATCGAAGGCCTCAATGCAGAGATCAAAGCTCAAAGGGATATAAATTAAATGTTAAAACAAAGTGTGCGAATGAAAGACGTTGAGGTAGCATCACATGCAAGCACAATACAGGAGTTGCAGAATCATATAGAAGAATTGGATTATTCTATCATAGATTATCAATCATAATGTGACACAAAATGTTGGTAAGTCTGTGCAAGAGGAGCATGAAACAATTGGGCAATCATTGATGATAGGAGGAATAAAGAAAAAAAGAAACAATTGGGCAATCATTGATGATAAGAGGAATAAAGAAAAAAGAAACTAGAAGGGTGAACAGGATGGAGGATTATGAGTACGAGGAACAGAAGAAGAGAAAGAAAGTAGAAACAATTGTTATATGGAATAAAGTTGAAAGAAAGCACTACATCCGGTCTAAAATATAAGTCATCCTAGATTTTGACACACATATAAAGAAGCTCGATAAATGATCCAAATTTGATAGTTTTAGACTAGAATGCCCTTAGGATTTATTAAATGGTGTATGAAAGGTCGTGCATTGAAATGGGTAAAATAGGAAAAAGTGTATTAATTATAGCATTAAAATGTGAGAATGACTTATATTATGAGATGGATTAAAATTGCTAGGATGACTTACATTTTAGACCGGAGGTAATAGAAGATTTCATCCAGAGTCTTCTTGTCATTATGATGTCGAAAAGCTTTGAACAAAGTTGCCAGTAGGAGAGCCCTCCTTCCAGCGCCAACTGACGATGCTGGATCCCGTCGGGTAACAAATCCGAGCCGGATAATCCTAGTGACAATTTATTCAAGATCTAAGAATACAAACAGATGCGAACGGGGGGGGGGGGGGGGGTGTTTAGGTGATGTTTAGACTAAGCCTGAGATGTTGTATCTCAATTTTCCTACGTATCTTGTGTATGAATCAGGAATCAAGTCTCTCGTATTTCCTTAGGGATTGTTCATATAGAGGGGGCGTGTACCCTAAGCCTGCATAGGCCAGGTCCTTATTGGACTCTAATTTCGTGTTCCCTAAGGAATGAATAAATACGGTTAAATCTCCTTGATTGTAGAAGATAATCACGGTAGTCTAAATGTGGGATCAGAGCTTTTATGGCTGAGGATTCTTTCCATGTTTATTTGCTATATTATGCACGTGGGCTACTCTGTCTAAGAGATACTTAGGCCGACCTGCGTCGAGTCCCTTTGGTTGTGAGGCCTGAGCTGCACTAGTTGAGCTCCGTTGCACCCTAGCCGACCTGCGGTGGACTGGAAAGTTAGCTGAGCCGACCTCCCACCTCGGGTTTAGGTCTGGCCTTAAATCTTGTTCGTATCTTCTGTCTGCATTTATTGCTATATTAATGTGGGGATGACACATGGTGAGGTACTAATCCGACCTCCATCAATGGACTTATCATTTTATTTTTATTTTCTTTTTGTGGGGGGGGGGGGGGGGGGGTGGACGGGTTGTAGGTTGAGGGGTAAGGGTCGAGGTGAATGGTTAAAAGATAATGTGGTGGGGTTTGGAGGATAAGGGAGAGGGCTAGGTTGGCAAGAAGAGTGGGTTGTGTAGGTTTGATTGAATTATTTGCTAAATAGGAATGATACTTTAGACGATCGATTATTTTTTGCTTGGGAAAAAATGTGATTTGTGTAATGCACTTTTTCTCTAACCAAATCTCCACTGATTCGTAATTTTTTTTTTTCTATTGTAAATCCTTTGATAAATCTCTCTCAAAATAGCATGGATGTTGCCAAATTTTCCTTCCTTTTTTTCTAACTTCCGTTTAAGGTTAAGGTATTGATAGGTAAGGTTGATTTATCATTATTGGGAATACAGATTGGACCTATGGAAAGCTAATTATTGCAGTGGTTTAAAGTACTAGTGTTTAGTTGAAATTAAGTAAAATTTATTCTTTCAAGCTTAGAATTCTTAAAAAAAAGTAAAAAATAAAAAATAAAAATAATAAAAACCAACAACAAGAACAACAACTTTCAAAATTAGAAATTTGACATAATTAAAATAAATGAGGCATAAAAAATGGTGATGAATCCCTTTCGAAAAGAAAAAAAAAATATTCATGGGTGAACATTTTGTTGGAGAATTTAGCCAAATCACTGTCAATATTTGGAGGGAGCCGAATCGGTGCTACCCTTACCCTTTCAGTTTAGGTGGTGTTGATTGAGGGGTGATCATGGGTTGGTTTGGGCTGGTTTGGTTCGGTTTGGAAAGCGTGATGTCGGTTTGGGGGCTATACTTTGTACCCCAAACCAAACCAAACTGAAGTCAACCCCGATGGTTTGGTTCAAACCGGTTTCGGGTTGGATTCGGTTTGGGTTCGGTTTTAGCATGCCTAGTTTTCTAAAAGATATACTTTTATGACAAACAAGCAATTTCATCTTGATTGTTAAAACTAAAGTCAACGTTGTTGTAAAAAAACATACTTGGTGCAAAGGTTGTTGTTATTTCATTTAATTAGTTGAAAAGATATGTATAATATATGATGCATGATTATTCTACAAAACACAATGGATCGGACATGAAAACAAAAAGATCAGAAGATGTGAAAGGTAGCAATGTTATCCATGAAAAAAATGAGTACAAATGTGTAATGGTTCAAGACAATATCTGATCATTTAGAACTTTGAAGACCAATTTGCAAGATAAAACATTCGCCCAGAGACACTTGAACAAAGTTATACTTTATCAACAGTCGATTAACAATCAGCTGCAACAAAGGATGAGAAAATATTACACAATAACTTAAAGAAGAAACCCATCTTTTTATGTTATATGTTTACGTTTTACACAAAGACTCGATAGATTAAACAAAGAAGAAAACATTCAGGATTAAGAATTCATTGAAGTAAAACTACAATAAAATTACTAATAGGGAAAAAAGCACATTAACTGATGATGATAACATATTAGAAGGGCCACTAACGTGGTGTATAATGTAAACGATTATAATGGAAGCTGAAATGGAACAGATAAAGGAGAGACACCGATAGGTTTGATTAATGATGAATGGAATTGGTTGGGTTCAGGGTTAGCTTATAAGGTTATATATCAATAACAAAAATACGTCTTTTTGTATTAATGATTTCGGTTTGGGTTCGGGTTGGGTTGGGGTAAAATAAAAATAACCAAATCCAAACCTGTATTTTTTGGTTTGGCAATTCATTCGGTTTGTTACTGGTTTGGTTTTTTTGGTTTGGTTCGTACTGGTTTTCAGTTCGGATTGGTTTTTCGGTTTTTTTGCTCACCCCTTGATTCGTTTGAAGTGATGCAACTAAACACGAAGGGAATCATATATTTAAATTTTATCTGAAAATTCTCTATGAACGAAAAATTAAGGCATAGATTTTATTTACTTCACATTTACCGAAACTCTGGGAATCTAGTTCTACTAAGGCTCCAATTATGATTTTAAGCCATCCATGAATAAATTCTGCATAACTTTAAAAGTCATTTTGGAGATTACTAACCATATTTTCGAGTTTGCCGTCTCTATTCGATTGAAATGATGTTTTGGATATAAGAAAATAATTGTTGTATCTTGAAGACGATTACGATAACCGTGGGCACGAATTCAGCGTAATTCATCTAAAAGATAGAGTGCGCACTACACCACCTCCATCCATAAGTTTTTCTCGTCTCTTTTGTCATTTTTGGTTCATTAATGTGTTTATGACAACCGTTTGATATTGTTAGGCATCCCATCGTCCATATAATCAATTGGTTTAGATTTTACATTTTAGTTGCATGTTACAATCTACTTTTTTTTTTGGGTTGTATCATACAAGAATCATATGGTAGAATTTCCTTTGCCAATCATTATAACCGTTAAAAATCATGAAGAAAAGGCTATAAATGAGCTTAAAATCATGTTGATTCCTTGTTTAATCGATCCTTAAATAGCCTGAATTGTTTTAACAACTGTCTAACTGAATTGTTAACCAATTTAACCACCTTTGTGCACAAGGTGTTTGATGTCGTCCTAAGAGAACTACTTAGCATTTTGTTCCAACTTCTTTTCAACTTAATTGCAGCATGAAATTCGGCCTTGTTGTTGAGTTTCAACACCCCTCAAACTGAACTTCTCTTTATGAAAAGAAAGCCAAGTACAACTTGGAATTCAACCTTGTTGTTTGAGCTTCATTTTGCTTTGGAATTAGGAAGTATTGAATGAGTCCTTTAGCGGATAGGCAAGCAACAATTTTGTGAGTGTTGACTTATCCACTAGTTTAGTCAAAATTCTACAAATTGCTTTGGGAAAAACGATCCATATTTCTTATACCAGAGAAAAACATAGGTATTAGATCAAGTTCCTAGAAGAATGAGAAACACATAAAATGGAAGAAACAAAGACGTGTTACAATTCAATCAAGGAACTATATTCTAGGCAAGCCTAAGGTTATTCACTATCTGGAGCATCTGCAACTGGAGGATATGATTTGGTGGGTGTTCCAAATCTGGTTCGTGAGCTAGCTTGTTACGCCGGTACTAATGGTATAAACTGTATCCCTAAAAACATACGGCCAATCCTTCTTCCCCATAAGATCAGTCATGTTGCCATCGAGCCACAAGCTCAGATCTTCGGAGGAGAAAAACGTCTCTCTATCGCTAAGTGTGAGAACTACATTCCACAACAATCGTAGCCACGCACAGTCTCTCAGAGCATGCAAGGATGTTTCAATTTGATGACGGAAAATCGGGCATATTGAGGTAATATTAACGCACCTCTTCCAAAGGAATTCCATGGTTGGTAGAGCACCGTTTCTTATCAGCCAGATGTGATAATTGAAACGGATCGGGCCTTTAAGTTTCCACAGATTGTCCCACTCCCTATCTGCTTGACTTTGGCCAGCTGATGTAAGGAGCTGATACGCACTCTGGACTGTATATTTGTCTTCACTCTCATTCCTCCAAAAGAGTCTGTCATCCTTTGCTCCGAAGCCATTTATGAGCGCATGAGATGCTTTTTGAATGCCCCGCCAAGTAGAGAGGAGGAAGCTAGTTTTAAGGGTTAAAAAGGATTCCCATATTTTTTATTACAGTAGAAGATACCGATGCTGCTGCATTTTGAATAGAATAGTGAAGCCACAACCTCTTAGAGGCATATGGTCGAACACTTCTCTTCAAATTTAGTTAGTTGTCAGTTGAGGGCGGTTAGTTTGTTAAGTAACTAGATGGGGTGATTCTAAAGTGTATATATGGGTCTAGGAGGATCAGAAACAATCAACAATTATGTGTATCAATGTATCATTTTCAGAATTCTAATCAATGAAGCTATTTTACTTTCTTCTTGATTAAGTTCTTCATTTTTAGTTGATAAATCTGGAATTCTTCATGGTATTAGAGCTATTGCGAAGCTGCAAACTCTGTTTCTTGTTTCTTCATTGATGTTTTACAGCTTGATTCTCCGAACCACTGTGTTCATCTTGTGCACTTTCTGCGTTTTTTTTCTGGATTCTTGAAGTTGATTTGAAGGATTCTAGGCAATGGCTATTGATAACCCAGTTTATCTTCCTGGGCACCCGTTCTATGTGCATCCTAATGAGAGTCCCTCTCTTATTCTTGTTCAACCCTTGCTAACAAACAAGAATTATCATCCTTGGAATCATTCAATCAAGATGGCACTGATTACCAAGAACAAAATCGGCTTTATTGATGGCACTATCACACTTCCTGCAGTAGATTCACCAGATTTTCAAGTATGGCAACATTGTAATATGTTTGTCAAAACTTAGTTGATTAATTCTGTGATTCCATCTATTGCACAAAGTATTATGTATTTGGAAACTGCAAGGGCAATGTGGTTAGATCTTGCTGCAAGATTCTTTAGAATGGACCTGTTTCATTTAACTGATTTACTAGAAGACGTTCATACTCTCAAGCAGGGTAATCTTGATGTTACAACTTATTTCACTAAGATGAAAACCCTGTGGGATGAAATAGACATTATGAGGCCTGAGCCTTCTTGTAAATGTGAACCGAGATGCCATTGTGATGTTATTCAGATTTTTAATGGCTATGCTGAAACTGAGAAAATGGTGAAGTTCTTGAAGGGGCTCAATAGTGAATATTCTCAAGTGTTAACTCAGGCACAACTTATGGTACCAGTCCCAGATTTACAAACTGTATTTGCTATGGCTTTAAAATTGGAAACTCAGAGGGAATATGCTATGAATTAGACAAGAAGTTTGGATCATGTTGTTCTCTTTAGTAGATATTATCAGAATCAGAATCTTGCTAATCATGTTTCTAACACAGGTTCTGGACAGAACAATTATCAGAATAGACAAGCACCTAATACTCATAATGCTAATATTGGGTATAGGAAGGTTTCCAATGGCCAGTCCAAGAAGGTCCAGTGCACATTCTATGGTTATACAAGTCATACAGTGGACACATGCTATAAGAAACATGGATTTCCACCAGGTTACAAGCCAAAGAGTAGAGTTAACATGGTGGGATCCAATCTCACTGATCAGAGTACTGCTTTAGTTTCAGTTCCTTCCTTGCCCCAGTTACCTGCATAGGACCATGAATCTTTCAGTCTTAACAGATCTCAGTATAAGTAATTAATGAAGCTGTTGGAGACATAGAAGCCATAAGTCTATGATCACCTTGCTAATCAGGCTACTGTTCTTACAGCCAATTTCGCACCTATTGCAAATGCATCAGGTACATTCAAATCTTGACATTGGATAGTAGACTTAGGGGAAACAGATCACATTGTTTGTGATAAAAGTCTGTTAACCACCTGTCAATCTATCCAAGGCATTATGGTAGTTTTGCCAAATGGTTCTGCTGTAGCAGTTAGTCATGTTGGTATTGTTTCTTTCAATAGTGGTATGATCTTGAAATAGGTTCTTTGCATACCTGATTTCAACTTCAACCTTATTTACCTGACTAAACTTATTAGTGATTCTGACACTTTGATAGTATTTAACCTTAACCTGTGTGTGAAACAGGACAAGAAGACTGGGAAAGTGATTGGATCAGCTAAGAAAACAAAGGGTTTATATGTGTTAGATCAAGCCATTAATGTTTTCATTAGTCACATTCTGTAAATGCTAGTGAAGCACATATTTCTGATTCTTGTCTATATCATTATAGACTAGGACATCTTTCAAATAAAAGGATGAATCTGATACAACATCCTGATGTAATAGTAGACCATAATAACAATGTTTGTCATGTTTGTCATATTTCAAAGCAGAAAAAGAATCATTTTCCTTTAAGTGCCTCTGTTTCTAATTCTGCATTTCATTTAATTCATGTAGACATTTGGGGTCCCTATAGGCATCCCACTGTGCATGAACAGTTGATTTTACAAGGTTCACTTGGATATTCTTAATGAAATCTAAATCATAAGCTAGCCTATTAATTAAATCCTTCCATCAATTTGTTCTTGTCCAGTTTCATAAGCCCATTAAGATCATTAGATCTGATAATGGACAAGAATTTATCATGACTGATTTCTACCATGAAAAAGGGATTATACATCAGACATCATGTGTTGAAACACCCCAACAAAATAGGGTGGTTGAAAGGAAACATCAACACATTCTTAACATGGCTAGAGCTCTTACATTTTAGGCTAATCTACCTATCAGTCTCTGGGGGTATTGTGTTTTGCATGCTGTCAATTTAATAAATATTACCCCTAGCCCATTGATGCACGTAGATCAAGTGAAATTAAAATACTTGACCACCATAAACCAATACTAGCAAGAGGACTAGGTCCATCGTAGTATAGCTATAGCGAATCAAGGTCGATCCCACAGGGAACCAATTGTGGATCATTTATATACAAACAATTAATCACTCATGTCAAGGACACAAAGGCGGTCTACGACCAACAAAAGACAAGAAAGGTAAAGGACACGACTCGACACAACACATAAACAACGTAATTAACCTCCCCAATTATCATGTTATCGTTTGGATCTAGAGATTCTATATAATTAAGCTAGACTCGACAACTATTAATCCGATTCGTATTTCTTTTATAGTGGCTACGGGAGTCATCCCCTAAACTAGATCTAGCTCCGGGTAGGCCATCCAGATCACTATGCTACATCACGTGACTTCGCTTTTTTGGCCTCCATCTCATATGACTTGCACGCTTACAAAACTAGGGATGCCGATATTAACCGTATTCCTCACCTAGGCAACATTCCTTTGTTCAGGCGTACTTCCTAAGTGATCGCATCGGCTCTTGTCCCATTAACACTAACTTTTTAGGTATCATGTTAATCTACGATTTACGTATAACTAGGTGTGCACAATTCCCTAATACAGAACAGATCTAGATCTCGCTGAAAGTCCCGGAAGATCAATTCATGAGCCGACCTAGGAGTACTATATTGGTATTTCCTAATAATACGCTAATTAAAACAGACGAGCAACGTAGCCGTAGCCATACCTACTAAGATAAGAAATTCTAGGTGGACAATCACACCATAAAGACGTGGCTAGATTGACGCGGCGAAAACCTAAATCTTAGCGTTTCTACATACGTAACGGATAAAATAGTGACTCATAAAGAAATTATATAGATCTACTAAAAACACGGTTGTCGATCATACCAAAGTCATCTATAGGTCACCGGATGACAGATCGGGGCGTGTGGATCCTTATAGACAAGGAATCCCCACTGCCTCATATCGTACCCTTAGATCTACATCGTCCGGTGAAGAACGAACAACCTCAAACGATAAATAATAATTGGGGACTTAATTACAAAGAACTAAGAACAAATAAATACAAGAACTTACATTATTGCAGATCTTGCATAAAAACTGCTCTAAGAAAAACTGAAGATTTTATTATAAACTGAGAAGTATAAAAAATGTATTGTGTAAAGAAGTGTGTAAAAGGCGTGTATTGTATGCCTTTATTTATAGGGGTTCAAGCTAATTAAGAGATATACTTCAAAATGTCAAAACAAATAAGAGATAACTCTCGGCCGATCTCAAAAATAAAAGATAAAATGCGCCCCCCCCCCCCCCCCCTTTCATGCGTATCCTTCAAGTTGGCGCCACCTTTGGTCATGCTTTACTCCTCTTTTCGTGCTTATCCGATCTTTATCTTGAATTTCCCTTTGATTTATCTTGAGATTTTATTCTTCCATTTTGTATTTATCCTCCACAATTATCTCAATCTATAAAATAGATATTTATCTCAAAGTAAATAATAAAATAATAAAAACGGATAAATACCAAAATATAAATAAAAACGGATAAATACCAAATTATATTTTATAAATCACATAACATTAAATAATCAATATAAACAGGTGATTTAATATAAAATATATATTATTACTCTCGATTTAAGGTCAACGTTGATGACTTTTACGGGTATAATTTGACCGTCATCAACTACCCCCCACTTAGATTTTGATCGTCCCGAACAAAGCATCAATAAGTGATTCCCCAAGACACATTTTCCGTGGTCATATCATACTTACACAAGAAACTCGAGTCAACTCATACCACTTATGCTCATAAGGTATCCATTATTCACTACTCGCTATGAATCGAAGTGATGTGTGCATGTGCATTTAGATTTTATCTATTTGTGGCAAGATTAAAGTTTATGCTAACTTCGTAGTCTCAACCTACCAACATCAGCATTCCCACTTCTTAAGCCTCGCAATGGGTAAAGACATGGTGCAATAAGCAAGAGCGTTATCCATAAGGTTTTTGGACTTGGAGACCGAGAAAAATACTCGAAGCCTCTTAAAAAGTTGAATTTTTTTTTCACATTTTCATATTTTCAAGCATTAACACATCTCAAGAAAGAAACTTGCTTTAAAAGTAAATTATGCATTGCAAGAATCCCCTTTCACGGATTGGTCAATAACATGAATATTACCACAAGCGCGAGGCTACTTTGGTAATGTTACTACAAGCCCAGTGTTTAACACTTTGTCAATACACAGATTATTCTCAAACTTATTACTCCGCTTTGATGGCCAGAAGATCGGAATACATCAGCAGATAAATATCGACACTAAGTCTGCATAACCAATCATCTACGCAATGTACACATAATTCTTCAGTTATGATAATTCGTACGATAAACTCGATTCAAAGATTGAGTAATCGAACAATAAATAACTACTTGCAACAATCGGCATGAATATCCTTAAATTTACACTCACATAAGTATAAAATGATCACGTACTCATGCAACTTGGTTCCTTTCCTATCAATTCTTAGCTAGGAACTCACAATTCTAAGGGTACGAGATAAATAATATGGCATTTATTCAATTTTTTCAATTTTTCACCGTTTCATTCAATTTTCAATTATAACATATCGTAGCTAAGTCTCCTACCCCCCACTTAAACATGGCATTGTCCCCAATGACAAATTAAAATGAGAATTTAAGAAAAAGACTTAGCTCTGGAAACGGCTCTCAAGTAGATGCAGAACATCGGAGTAAACCAAGCACGTCGTGGAGAAGCAAGTGAAAACCTGTTTAAGCAAACCAAACAGAAACTCCACGAAACCGTTAATAACATGTCAGTGGAAGATATAAAATAATGTGGCAGTAATTAGATATAAAATATCCAAAAACAAATTAAGCCACTTTATTCCATACAACCAATGACAAGGAAAACCAAGGAGTTAAAACGACTTTTGCAGACACGAATTCTAAAAGATATATATAGACTCAAAAGGAAAAATACTAAATGTAAAGAAAAATAAACAATCAAGTAAAGATGGTAGTCTTCATCGATATCCTCCACCGCTTAAATATTCTTAAAACCGGGTGGAGAAGACAAAGATCAAAAAGCATTACCCCGTGTGGGAGAACACGAGGTTTACCAGATTGATATGGTATTTAATCCAGCGCAAAAGAGAAACTTGGTAAGGTATAACAGATTGAATGTGACCTATCGGCGAAAGAATAAAATCAAATACTTAGCGCAGACGCTTCACGTTTTCATTGGATAGCAACAACTTAGGGAGATGTAGCTTCTCCTTGAAATTACTAATAACCCAATGTATCACGTAAAAGTCATAACCGTCATCAACAAGGCCGGATCGGTGTGATATTTTAGAACAGAACTCATCATCTTGACCGGAATAGGCGTAAAAGTGTGAAATTTAAAATCTTCCGGTAGAAAGAGAAGTTGTATTTTGATCGAACCAAAAACTTTTAAAATCTAGCTAGGTTCAGAGCTACACGTACCCCAACTCGGATCATGAAAACCAAAATGATAAAAGATAACCATTAAAACTTAGCAATATTTCTAATTCCGCAACACAAGGGTATAATGTAAACAAAGTGGAGGTTTAGAGTGTGTTGGGTTTAGAAAAAGATATACATAAGGATGGTGAGAAAAGACAAAGGGTGGGTAAGAAATTGTGTGTATGGGTGGGTAAGAGTGGGAGAGTGAAATAGATGGAAAGAAAGAGAGGGAATGAAAGAATGGTTAGAAATGTGAACTGTTGGGGTAGATTGGTGAGAGAATAGAAAAGGTTGAAGGGTGAAAAGGTATAAAAGGAAGGGATAAGGGTAGTTGCAGAACGAATTGCACACAACTTTGGATTTTCACTCGGATCGCCATTCTAAAAAGTTTTGGAAGTTGACCAAAATCATTTTTGTTCGCACCAATCATTCTCTGTTATATTTTCAGTAATTCTCAAGCTCTCGTAATGCTTCCATCTTAAGGCTGATTGCTAACTTTCCTTTTCTTTAGCAATTTCTCGACTCTCCTACGGAACTCTACTTCACGTGGCCTATATTGAGTAAAAAAGTTTTGCACATCCTTAGCCCAATGGCCATCGGAACACGGAAAAATAAAACCTCAACATATGTCACGTTACTCTTATTGGACTCATCCTAAAATCCTAAAAAGAAATCCTAAGGGTTTTAAAGAAGTAGTTCTGAGTTTAAAGTCCTCAGCTTGACTTTCCAAAAATTATCCTTGTCAGTTATCCTTCATAGTTCGCCAGACTTTGACCCTCTGAGCACTATAAGAGGTGGGCTCGTCACTTTTGCGGATTAATACCCTTCCCTCGGTTGTGAGACCTAGGAAACGACATCTATCCATACCATTTATACAAAGCACTTACCTCGGCTCTCGTTTTAGGAATGAGTGAATTCTAAGGAGATTTAGTCATAGGGACCCATTTTAATCACATCCTCTATAATGCTGCTTCATTATGCTCTCTCAAAACTCAACGTCTTCTTTAGATTGCGAAAGCTTAAACTACACAAATTGTTGCTCCCCTGGCCAGTAGAAGCAATCTCATGTATAGGACAATGAGATCTTGACAGAACTACGAGGAACTCTTTATTCACTGCTTCCTTCAACTACTACATGTTTCCTTACACCCTCTAGATGAGACAGATTTGGGGCAAAACCTTCGACACTAATAAAATTAATCTTACAAACCAACTCCGGGCTAAGATTCATACTCAGGTTCATGTATAGGCTAACTTATGCTCAAAAGACCAAAAGATAGTAATTCATAAGCAAAAAGGGTGATACCTTGCCTTCAACATTGTACCACGAATAATTTGAACCTTAAAATTTTTTCGGAGCCATCTTGGTGCTTTAAAGGTATTGCTTCCATCGCTTTTCCCATCGTAGATTCGTAGCTCCACATGTTGCTGGGTTATTTTCTTAGCGCCCGTGAAAAATTACTGACTCGGATTGTTGCTTCCCTGGTTTCTGCAAACAGAAGAAAAACAAAACGAACCGTAGACTGATTTTAACATGGTTTCCCATGCTGCTATCAGACCTACGGATTAAACATACGGAGATAAACAGACACGCAAAATTCCATAAAACAACCAGGCTCGCTGGCAGCGAGAGGGAGTCTCGCTGGGAGCGAAACCAGTTGTTCCAGATTCTGGAATTTTTACACAGAGCAGACAACTAGAGGGACTCAAAAACATAAAAACAGACTCTAAAACAGAAAACTCGACATGAATAAAAAAAATATTTATATATAAAATTGACCGTTGGTTCCCCGGCAACGGCGCCAAAAACTTGATGCACGTAGATCAAGTGAAATTAAAATACTTGACCACCATAAACCAATACTAGCAAGAGGACTAGGTCCATCGTAGTATAGCTATAGCGAATCAAGGTCGATCCCACAGGGAACCAATTGTGGATCATTTATATACAAACAATTAATCACTCATGTCAAGGACACAAAGGCGGTCTACGACCAACAAAAGACAAGAAAGGTAAAGGACACGACTCGACACAACACATAAACAACGTAATTAACCTCCCCAATTATCATGTTATCGTTTGGATCTAGAGATTCTATATAATTAAGCTAGACTCGACAACTATTAATCCGATTCGTATTTCTTTTATAGTGGCTACGGGAGTCATCCCCTAAACTAGATCTAGCTCCGGGTAGGCCATCCAGATCACTATGCTACATCACATGACTTCGCTTTTTCGGCCTCCATCTCATATGACTTGCACGCTTACAAAACTAGGGATGCCGATATTAACCGTATTCCTCACCTAGGCAACATTCCTTTGTTCAGGCGTACTTCCTAAGCGATCGCATCAGTCTCTGTCCCATTAACACTAACTTTTTAGGTATCATGTTAATCTACGATTTACGTATAACTAGGTGTGCATTAGGGGTGTAAACGATCTGATCCGAATCGAGCATTTACTTATCGAGTCGAGCAACCCCCATAAAACAGTGCTGCTCGAACTCGGCTCGAGATCGATCGAGCATGAAAAAAAATGCTCGAGATCGGTTCGATAACACATTAATCTTGCTCGAGTTCGACTCGATTATGCTCGATAAAATTCGAGCGCTTCCGAACTCGAACTCGAACTCGAGCAGCTCGGAAAAATGATTCAATTTCCAATTTAAAGATATGAACATAAAATATCAAGTCTAGCAGCATAATAATAATAATCAAATTACATAGCTAATGCTTAAATATCGACATGCATAGAATTACGTGGCACAATGTCAAATGCATTTGTGCACTTTAATTACATCCGACAGTAAAGTGCAAGAGTCAAGCAAAATATAGTCATTAATCTTCATCATTGGCATTGCTCATGTTGACCTCAAAAGAAAACTCGGGTTTTGAAGGATTACTACCCAACGCCTGAAAACAAAGAACAATAAAAATATAGAAATACCAAACATTATTTCTATATTAAGTATTACTGATAAAAATTAATTTTAAAAAATAATAATAAGTGTGTGTGTATATATATATATATATATATATATATATATATATATATATATATATATATATATATAATGTAATGTAATGCTCGATTAGGCTCGCGAGCAGATCGAGTCAAGCATTAAACTGCTCGAGTTCGGCTCATTAACTATGACGAGCTGCTCGAGTTCGGCTCGAGTTCGATTAAAACCATATTCGAGCGAGCATTTACCGAGTCGAGCGGTGAGCGGCTCGCGAGCTGCTCGGATCGTTTACACCCCAAGTGTGCACAATTCCCTAATACAGAACAGATCTAGATCTCGCTGAAAGTCCCGGAAGATCAATTCATGAGCCGACCTAGGAGTACTATATTGGTATTTCCTAATAATACGCTAATTAAAACAGACGAGCAACGTAGCCGTAGCCATACCTACTAAGATAAGAAATTCTAGGTGGACAATCACACCATAAAGACGTGGCTAGATTGACGCGGCGAAAACCTAAATCTTAGCGTTTCTACATACGTAACGGATAAAATAGTGACTCATAAAGCAATTATATAGATCTACTAAAAACACGGTTGTCGATCATACCAAAGTTATCTATAGGTCACCGGATGACAGATCGGGGCGTGTGGATCCTTATAGACAAGGAATCCCCACTGCCTCATATCGTACCCTTAGATCTACATCGTCCGGTGAAGAACGAACAACCTCAAACGATAAATAATAATTGGGGACTTAATTACAAAGAACTAAGAACAAATAAATACAAGAACTTACATTATTGCAGATCTTGCATAAAAACTGCTCTAAGAAAAACTGAAGATTTTATTATAAACTGAGAAGTATAAAAAATGTATTGTGTAAAGAAATGTGTAAAAGGCGTGTATTGTATGCCTTTATTTATAGGGGTTCAAGCTAATTAAGAGATATACTTCAAAATGTCAAAACAAATAAGAGATAACTCTCGGCCGATCTAAAAAATAAAAGATAAAATGCACCCCCCCCCCCCTTCATGCGTATCCTTCAAGTTGGCGCCACCTTTGGTCATGCTTTACTCCTCTTTTCGTGCTTATCCGATCTTTATCTTGAATTTCCTTTGATTTATCTTGAGATTTTATTCTTCCATTTTGTATTTATCCTCCACAATTATCTCAATCTATAAAATAGATATTTATCTCAAAGTAAATAATAAAATAATAAAAACAGATAAATACCAAAATATAAATAAAAACGGATAAATACCAAATTATATTTTATAAATCACATAACATTAAATAATCAATATAAACAGGTGATTTAATATAAAATATATATTATTACTCTCGATTTAAGGTCAACGTTGATGACTTTTACGGGTATAATTTGACCGTCATCACCCATTATTCATAATGTTACTCCTTATCAGTTATTGTATGATAAGCTTCCTGATTATGCTGCATTGAAAGTTTTTGGATGTTTAGCTTATGCTTGCACTTTGACTGCTAATAGAACCAAGTTTAGCAGTAGGGATGCATCTACTTAGGACAGCCTAAAGCCACAAAATATTTCATTTTAATGGATAAATACAAAAGGGACATATTCTTGTCTAGGAATGTCCAGTTTTATGAGACCATCTTTCCATTGCATGCTAACAAACAACTCCATTCTTATAATGATGATCTATCTTTACCACTTCCTGTACTATACACTTGTACTAATGACTCTCTTCACTAGGGTGTTCATGCCATTGGGGATCAGAATACAATGAATCATGTAGGATACCCTCCTACACAAGAAGAACAAATGGTGCATGCAATACTACCAATACAAGGAGATCTACAAGGGCCAGGCATTCTCCTGCCTATCTTCAACAATATGTGTGCACAACTCAGAAGTCTCCACACATATTGGACAAAGTGCTACAGTATGACTGATTATCAGAATCTTACAATAAGTTTGTATGCTCTGTAGATGCCACAACAGAACCAAAAACCTACAATCAAGCTATTAAACACGAATGCTGGAAAGAGGCCATGCAAAAAGAGTTAGATGCTCTTCAAGCCACTAAAACATGGGATGTTGTTACACTACCACCTGGCAAAGTTCCCATAGGCTGTAAGTGGGTATATAAAGTTAAATACCATGCTGATGGATCACTAGAAAGGTGTAAAGCAAGGTTGGTAGCTAAGGGCTATACACAAACACATAGAATAGATTATCAAGACACATTCTCTCCTGTTGATAAAAACACAACCATCAGATCCTTACTATCTGTTGTTGCTGCTAAAAACTAGCAACTACATCAAATAGATGTAAATAATTCCTTCCTACATGGTGATCTAGAAGAAGAAGTCTACATGGAGTTACCACTGGGATACAAGTGTGAAAAACCTAATCAGGTATGCAAGTTGACAAGATCCCTATATGGATTAACAAGCCAGTAGGTAGTGAAACTTTGAACTCATAGAAGCTCTTACAGAACTAGGGTACACACAATCAGCTCATGACCATAGCCTTTTTACAACAGGTCAAGGCAATTCCTTTGTGGCACTCTTGGTATATATTGATGACATTATTGCAGCTAGTGCTTCCTCGGAACCAATACAAGAAGTCAAGAACTATCCACATTCCAGATTTCAGATCAAAGACTTAGGGCAACTTAAATAATTTCTTGGCATTGAAGTTTCCAGGTCACCAGAAGGTATTTCCTTAAACCAGAGAAAGTACACAGTCAATCTCTTGGAAGAGTTTGGTTTTCTGGATTGCAAACCTATTAATACTCCAATGCTTACAAAACAGAAACTTGCATTGGGTGACTCTGAGCTATTATCAGACAATAGTATGTACAGATCCTTAGTAGGTAAGCTGATATACTTGTCATTTACAAGACCTGATATCACATTTACTGTACAGCAACTCAGCCAATTCTTGAGCTTTCCTACTATAAATCATCTACAGGCGACACACATGGTCCTTAGGTATGTGAAGCAGAACCCTGGACAAAGCATTTTCTTCCCTGGACAGAATCAATTAATCCTCAAAGTCTACTCAAATTCAGACTGGGTAGGTTGTAGTGACACTAGGAAGTCTGTTACAAGCTATATTGTATTTTTAGGATCAGCTCCTATAGCATGGAGGGCAAAGAAACAAACCACAGTGGCCAAAAGTTCCTCTGAAGCTAAGTACATTTCCATGGCTAACACAACATGTGAATTACAATGGCTCACTTATATCTTAAAAGACCTCCAAGTCTCAGTACCATTACATATACTCCTGTTCTGTGATAATGCAAGTGCAATCCACATTGGACAAAATCCAGTCTTCCATGAACGCACAAAACACATTGAATTAGACTGTCACATTGTCAGAAACAAGGTACAGGCAGGATTTCTATTATTGGCAGTAAGGACGCAGCATCAACTTGCAGATGTCCTAACGAAACCCCTAGATGCTCCTGCCTTCTATTATTTGCTGGATCACAATGGCATCAGCTATTTATTCAGCCCCACTCATGTCACTCATTCCAAAAGTGATCCAACCGCCTCTATTATATAATGAAGCTACTGATGCTGCTGCATTTTGAATAGAAGAGTGAAGCTCAAGCAGATTTCTCAGCTTGCGGTGGGATATTACAGTAGAAGCTACTGATGTTGCTGCATTTTGAAAAGAAGAGTGAAGCCACAACCTCTTAAAGGCATATGGTCGAACACTTCTCTTCAAATTCAGTTAGTTCAGTTAGTTGTCAGTTGAGGGCGGTTAGTTTGTTAAGTAACTAGATGAGGTGATTCTAAAGTGTATATATAGGTCTAGGAGGATCAGAAACAATCAACAAATATGTGTATCAATGTATCATTTTCAAAATTCTAATCAATGAAGCTATTTTACTTTCTCCTTGCTTAAGTTCTTCATTTCTAGTTCTTCCATTGCTAGTTTCGTTTTAATTCCTAATAAGTCAGGAATTCTTCATTTTTGCACCAGAACCTTAACCCACAAGTTGTTGTCATTTGTCAAAAGTTGCCACACTAGTTTACTCAGAAGGGCAATATATATTCATAGCTTCTAAGTGTATGAAGTTGAGGCCCACCTCAGATTTAGGAGCGCAGAGTATACTCCACCCAATGGAGTTCATTCGTCTTTGTCCCGTATCATCTCCCCATAAGAAGCTTCGACATAGTTTCTCCATTTCTAAAACGCTCCCTTAAGCAGTTTAGCAGTTTGCATGCTAGTATAAGATTTTAACAAGGCAGGGTTAAGTGTTTGGGATGTGCGTTTGCTTTTTGAAAGACATGCTAAGGCGCCTGAATGTATTTTCCTATTTTTTTATTCAATAAAATAAACTTTTTTATTTAAAAAAAGGGGTGTCCGAAACATTTTAACGGTGTCAATAGAATTCATCCTAATCTATATACTATATGATGAGAAAAAAATGCATAACAACGCTCCACGTACGTCTCCCTTTACCTTTAAATTTGGTTTCCTCGTTGGCTGCCATATGGCAAGCTGTGAGCTTGACACGTGGCAGAAGGTTCTAATGTTTTTTTTTTTTTGAGAAGTGGTTTTAATGTTAAAAAAAAATTTACCGTATTATATTTATATATACATAAAAAAAAAAAAACTACCGTATATTTATTATATATATATATATATATATATATATATATATATATATATATATATATATATATATATATATATATATATATATATATATATATATATATATATATATATATATATATATATATATATATATATTAATATACGGTAGTTTTTTATAAAACTACCATATATTAATATATATATATATATTTTTTATAAAACTACCATATATTAATATATATATATATATATATATATATATATATATATATATATATATATATATATATATAGTTAAACAAAAACCTTTTCAGTGTTCTAGCGTCTGGAGGTGAATATAATCCGGTTTGGCCGCTTTTTTCCGTTCTATAAAAACAAACCATTTTATATGGTTTCTTTATTTTCAACTCAAACTGAAACGAGTTTTAGGTTAAAACCATTTGTTCGGTTCAGTTTGGTTCGAATTTGGATCGATTTTTCACGGTTTTCATTAACAAATAAAATTATCGATTAAAAATGACTACTTATCCAAAAAAAAACATCGTTAGGCTAAAATCATTTGTTCGGTCCGGTTTGGTTCCACTTTGTTTTGATTTTTCACGGTTTTCATTAACAAATAAAATTATCGATTTAAAATGACTAATTATAAATTAAAAAAAACATCATTAGGCTAAAACCATTGTTCGGTCCGGTTTGGTATGACTTTGCTTCGGTTTTTCATGAACAAATAAAATTATCGATTAAAAATGACTACTTATCCAAAATAAAAATATGGTAATATAGGTGCTACATCAATACTACTATGTGATTGAACCCGAATAGATGATATAACAAATTATCTATATTGAACTAATTCACACCAATCCTAAAATTGGATCCCAAAATCAAAACAACCCCCCCCCCCCCCCCCACACTCCCAACCATCATCCATCATCCAAATTAACACATGGGTTACCTACCACGGAATGTCTTAACTAGGCTTAGTCAAGATAATAACTAATCGTATTTTTCTCATTTCAATTCACCAATGAACATTAAACACCGACACATTATTAATATCGAGCGAACATCTTCCTTAAAAAACTACCAACTACAGCATTGAATAATTAACATAGAAAAGTTACAACGTACTTAAGACAAAATAGTATTTCAGTGAGTTCCAAGGAGAAATATCAACGTATTATTTCCCGTAAGTCGGTGAGATAGATGAAATGTAACTATTTTGAGCATATATTAGAAAAATATTGATGTGTCGTCTCAAATATTGGTCTTGAGAAAGCAAAGATAACATAGAGTTAGAGATTGCAAATCATTAATTGATTCGTGTTGTGTTATTTTTTTTATGATATCGATTTATTGAAATAAAAGCTGTTAGATATTTTTTCATAAAGTAAATATTTTTATAATCATTTGCATATGAGTTGTCGTACGAATTAATGTTATCGCAACGAAATGGGGTTCGACCTGCCCGGTCAGCGCCAACTCGTGGGGGTTCGGGGGCAACGCCCCCGTAACCTAAACAGATACATGGTGAAGGAAAAGACAAGTTAAGAGTTGGTGTATGCTTATGTACTAATAATGCAATCATGGTTGTTTTGTAAGTTTTTTAAAAGCAAAACTTTGATGTAGTGGGGAACATAGTTAGTATATTACCACCATTATCTTTTGTCATCAATAATGTTTAATTGTGTAGTGATATACATAATTAGGAGTGCTTACAATAATTGTATTCCACTATCTTTGTAAATAATGATAGCCAAACTAATGTTTTTTTGAATTATATGTCTTCATATTAATAAATAAAAAAATCCATGATTGTATCATCTCGATGATTGTAAAAATATCATCGATTTCTATGTTTAAGGCTTTAACGGGCACGCCGTGCCTTGCACGGCGTAATCATAACCACTAGTATATTTTACTTAATGACATCTGCTATGTCTACCCATCACCATGACATGATTTTGTTTTATATAGATGATCTAAACCTGTATTATCCTAAAAGATTAGGCAAGGAAAAAGAGAGGAAAATAAGAATACAGAATAAAGAATCAGATCCATTATTATGTGTGGAATAGAATAGAGACCCCAAAACTTTTTAGGCTTTGCCAAGTATGGAGCACACATCTCTTCAGATCTGTTGAGATATCATAAGTTAATTTAATATTTTTAATAAATACATTGCTGGAATAAAATAAAATAAGTCACACACACAAAAAAAAAACTCACACTCACACTGTCAGTTTTATGACTTGATCTCTAAAACTAGTGGAACTAATATGAAAATCAAAAAAGAGAGGAAAATAAGAATACAGAATAAAGAATCAGATCCATTATTATGTGTGGAATAGAATAGAGACCCCAAAACTTTTTTAGGCTTTGCCAAGTATGGAGCACACATCTCTTCAGATCCGTTGAGATATCATAAGTTAATTTAATATTTTTAATAAATACATTGCTGGAATAGAATAAAATAAGTCACACACACACAAAAAAAACTCACACTCACACTGTCAGTTTTATGACTTGATCTCTAAAACTAGTGGAACTAATATGAAAGTCTGTTTTGTGAAGTGGAAACCGAGTTTTGGTGGAAACTGGGTTTTGGAGAAACTGAGTTTTGGTGGAAACTTAGAAAACTGAGTTTGCTGAATACAAGTGAGTTCTACATCTGAGTTGGTTGATTACAAGAGAAAAGTGAGTCTCTAGAAAGTGAGTTTCATCTGGTGGAGTCAGTTTGAGCTGGGATCCACATCTGGGGCATTTATGACAATCCGACAGAGATCATATGGCGGCTACGGTTTAGGGATTTGTGTCTATAAATATCATCCGTTGTAATCAATGTTGTGTGTGTTTTTCAAGAGCGTGAAAATCTTTGTAACTTTTGTGCATAGTAAAATATCTTCTTTTCTGCCCGTCTATTAGTCGGCATAACGCCGGATACCACGTTAAATCACCGTGTTCTCTTTGTTTCTGTGTTTTATCAATTTCTGTCTTACTTTTCTGTTAGATTGCATCTGTTTTATCTTTCTTCAAGTGCAAGTTTCTCGTCTGTGTTTCAACAAACTGGTATCATAGCGTGAGATTCAAGATTCAGAGAGATTTGCAGATTGAACGGAGTTGATCTTCACCAAGACCGGTGACCGGTGCTAGGATATTGTGATCAAATGTCTGTTCTTTAACAAGAGATGTCTGCAATTAACGTAAAGATTGATAAACTTATACGGAGGAACAGTTTTAGTTTGTGGCAAATCAAGATGCGGGCTTTGTTAAAACAACAAGGATTGTGGACTCCTTTATCCGGTAAAGGGGATGCCAGTGCAACATATTATGCCAGTCTGGAGGAGAAAGCACATCCTACCATCATGTTGTGCTTATCTGATGATGTTATCACAGAAGTTGTTGAGGAAGACAATGCCGCTAAGTTATGGTCAAAGCTTGAAACACTGCATATGACTAAGTCATTGACCAACAAGTTGCTGCTAAAGCAGTTGTTGTTTAGCCTAAGGATGCATGAGGAGGATCCGCTGAGAGTTCATCTTGATTAGTTGAACACAATATTACTTGATCTCAAGAATATTGATGTAAAGATTGAGGATGAAGATGCAGCTTTGATTTTGTTGGTATCACTACCCGCTTCTTATGAGAACTTTGTGCATTCCTTCATAGTTAGGAAGGATACAGTTGCATTGGAAGATGTAAGGTCAGCTTTACATACCAGGGAGCTGAGACATAAGGCACCAAGGGGGCGGACATCGAAATTTGTTGGGCTGGTAGTCAGCAGTAGTAGTGGAAAAGAACGTGGACAATCTAGGAAGAAGAAATCCAAGAAGACAGGGTCAAAAGGTCCTAAATCCACAAATGTATGCATTTAATGTAAGGAGCAGTGACATTGGAAGTCCAACTGTCCAAAGAAAAAGAAGCAGCAGGAGAACAGTTCTGGAACAACTGCTGTTGCAGCTGAGTTTGATTCAGAGGAGGATATGGTTCTAGTACCTGGAGAATCATCACATCATGCTTATGTGTGGATTCTGGACTCCGGATCATCTTATCATATTTGTCCACACAAAGAGTGGTTCTCAAGTTATCAATAGATAGATGGTGATCATATAGCCATTGCAAACAGCAGGGTCTGCAAGATAGTTGGATTGGCTCAGTTCAGTTGAGGATAGAGGATGGTAAATTATGTACGTTGAGTGAAGTTAGACATGTTCCACAAATGACCAAGAACATGGTAGCTCTCAGTCTTTTAGACAGCATGGGATTCAGTTTTCAGGGTGAATGTGAAAAACTGAGTGTCTTCAAAAACTCAGTTCTAGATCTGATGTTGTAGCATCTGCTGAAATTCATTAGTCACAGCTTACAAAATGGTGGCATATGAGACTGGGTGACATGGGTGAAAAAGGGATGCAGATTCTTTCTCAGAATAATCTTCTTAGAGGATGTAAGATCAAGAATTTGGAATTTTGTGAGCATTGTGTGTTTGGGAAGCTTCACAGAGGCAAGTTCTCAAAAGGAATACACAACACAAAGTCATCACTTGATTACATTCATTCTGATTGTTGGGGCCTTCAAAGGTGGAGTCATTGGGTGGTCACAGATATTTTGTGTCATTCATAGATGTCTATTCAATGACGACTTGGGTGGTGATGATGAAACACAAGAGTGATGCATTTAATAACTTCAAGATGTGGAAAGCTCAAGTTGAAAATCAGTTGGGAAAGAAGATCAAGAGGCTTCATACAGATAATGGTCTGGAATTCTGATGGACTGAGTTTGATACATTTTGCAAAACTGAGGGTACTGTCAGACATCACAATGTAAGTGTTGGGTATACAGCACTCTACCTGCCTGTGTGCATTCGAACCATGGCGCTGTGAAGGTGTGGTATAAGGAAATAAAGTAGCACCTTCACTAACACCAAGCGGTTTTAATACAACGGTAAGCGCTTGATCCTAAAAACTAGTAGCAGAGCAGGTCATGGGTTCGAATCCCGGTAACAGCATACTGTGTAAATGCTGCGGTTTATGGCTGGCAGGTGCTGGGGGGGAGATTGTTGGGTATACAGCACTCTACCCGCCTGTGTGCATTCGAACCATGGCGCTGTGAATGTGTGGTATAAGGAAATAAAGTAGCACATTTACTAACACCAATTGGTTTTAGTACAACGGTAAGCGCTTGATCCTAAAAACAAATTGTTGGTCCATTGGAAAGGCTAACACAAGTTTAGAGGGGGGGATGAATAAACTTGTCACCAAAAACTTTCCCAAAACTGAAAGTGCCCCAGGAACTGAGTTTCTCAGTAACTCAAACTGAACTATCAAACTGATGTACAATGTGGCTCAGTTCAGTTTCGTTCCAACCCTTTAATCCTGTGTAGGAGTTAGTTAATTCAGCTTAGCTAATGCCGGTACTGTATTAACTTGCAGCGGATAAGATCAAGCCTTTTGTGCAATGATGTGTCAATAAAGATCTAAGTCTCCTATGTATCAGTTCTGTGCTGACTCAGTGTCTAATGTTTGCTGAGTGTAGTGATAAAATGATAATTCAATAATTAAAGCAATCACAGCACAAATATAAATGTGTAAAGTAAATCAACACAGAGTTTGTTTATGGAAGTTCCGGGTGGTGTAATCCCGTACGTCTCCCCTTCTCCTGTGGTGTAGGAGGTATCACTAGAATCTTGAGATAACTATTACAAAATCCTAGTCTAATGACAGTCCTTCACGACACCCTAGTTTCACTGTCTACACATAATGAAGAAAGGTGTGATTGCTCCCTTCACTCTGCACGCCGATCCTTCGGAGGTGGAATGACTCATTCACTAGCTCACCACTAACACAAACACAGTCCGCATACCGCACCAACAGCTGTGGCAACCAAGTTGCAACCGTATGAGGAAAGGTGGAGTTGCTCTCCTCAAACTATGCACAGCCAACCCTTTTTCACAAAGGTTAGGTTTAGAATTAATCAAAAGATTAATTCAGTGAGCTGTCTGATTCTTCTAGATATGACGTTGCTGCTCCAAGATGCCTTCTTCCCCCTTCATGGGTTACTGGATCTTTCTTTGTAATCTTCAAGGCAATTCCGTTGGCTTCCCCTTTTCTAGATATGAAATCTGATTTTCTGGATCTGGATCTTTAGATATATGCTTTTTATTTTTTTTCACATCTTCTTTCTCAAGTGCTTCCCTCTGTGTATTTATAGGGGCAATGTGACGGTCAGATAAATTTTAAAGCCGTTGCATTTGTTGTTTATCCAACGTTCATATGTACGACCTTTTGTCGTTTTGTAATTTCAAATTAAACAAGGCCTTAACTCAGTTTTCTACTCTTCTTCAAAACCGAGTACCTCGTATACATGACATCTGACTTTTAATTGACTAAGTCAGGGTACACCATTCAATTTCTTCTTTTCTTGGTAACTGATAATCTTTGTCCTTAAGATTATTCAGCTTTACATGATCTATAGTTCAGTTTCAGGTTACCACAGACTTGCCTGAATCCTGACTTATAGTCACGACTTAATCGACTTAGCGAGTTTGCCACCTCGGTTCTTCAGTCTTCAATAACTGAGTCTGTGTCCCTCGGTTCTTCAGTCTTCTAGATAAGCCAACCGAGTTTGTGTCCCTCAGCGAACTTATCTTCTTCAGTTCTTTCATAAGCGAGTCGATCCCCGTTCTTCATATGTATACTCAGTTTGCTTGCTGTGACTCAGCTGTTTGCCTAGTTCCTATCTATTACAATGCTTGTCTGAAACAACCTATACAAAGTTCAGACTCTAGATAGAACTTATACATTTTTCTCTAGACTATTTCTTGCTTCTTCTTTCATTATGCACTATAACAGTTAGCTATGACTTCATCATCATGGGTTGTAAGTGATCTTACTAAATACGTGACAAATCATCATCAAAACACAGATATTATTTCCAACAGTAAGGAATACACCTCAGCAAAATGGTGTAGCTGAGAGAATAAATCAAACTTTTCAGGAGAGGTAAGGATGTATGTTCTCTAATGCTGGTTTGTCAAGAAGATTTTGGGCAGAAGCTGTAAGCATAGATTGTTACTTAATCAATAGGAGTCCTCACACAGGGATCAGTTTCAAGACACCAGTTGAAATGTGGCCAGGAAAGCCTGTTGATTACTCAGGTCTGAGGGTTTTTGGAAGCACAGTTTACTATCATATCAGTAAAGGGAAGCTGGAACCAAGGCCAAAAAAGGAGTGTTTGTGGGATATGGTGATGGGGTGAAAGGTTATAGAATCTGGTCATAAGCAGAGAATAGAGTTATTCTCACTAGAGATGTTGTTTTCGATGAGAATTCTATGATCAGCTCAACAGTGGGGAGGATTGCTGAAAATGAGAAAACTGACAGTAAGATGGAGCTTCAGGTGGAGTTAGATGAGATGCAACACTGAACTGAACAATGTCAGTTTTCATCGGATCTGGTTACTGAACCAGAACTGGGTTCAAGCCAGTCAGTTGAACAAGAGTCAGCTGAGCGTCAAACTGATATTGGTTAGCAAAATATAGCTGTCAGCAGAGCTAGAAGAACCAATGGTGGGATACCTCCCAGAAGGTATGGGTTTGATGATTTGGCTAGATATGCACTTCAAGTTGCAGAAGAGGTGGATGGTTTATAACCTTCTACTTACAGGGAAGTAATGACATGTTCTGAGTCATCTCAATGGCTTGCTTCCATAGGAGATGAAATGGAGTCATTACTGAAGAATAAGACTTGGGATCTTGTTAAACATACAACTGATAGGAGAGTTGTTACATGCAATGGATCTTCAAGAAAAATGAAGGAATGACTGAGGCAGAAGGAGTCAAGTATAAGGCACATTTGGTTGCTAGAGGGTTCAGTCAGAAAGAAAGGGCAGGACTTTGATGAGATATTCTCACCAGTAGTCAGACATGCTTCAATCAGAGTGTTACTAGCAATGATGGCACATCAAGACCTTGAACTTGAGCAGTTAGATGTGAAGACAACTTTTCTACATGGTGAGGTAGATAAAGAGATATTCATGACTCAGCCAGAAGGATTTCAAGTTCCTGGTAAAGAAACATTTGTTTGTAAGTTGAAGAAGTCGTTGTAAGGACTGAATCAGGCTCCTTGACAGTGGTTTAAAAGGTTTGACAGTTACATGATCCAGCTTGGTTATAGCATAAGTCCTTATGATTGTTGTGTTTACAACAGTCAGCTGAAAGATATATCATACATCTATCGTGTTTTGTATGTGGTTGATATGCTGATAGCTACAAGAAAGAAGTCTGATATTCGAAATCTGAAAGACCTTCTTAGTGCTGAATTTGAAATGAAAGATTTGGGTGCAGCCAAGAAAATCTTGGGGATGGAGATATGGAGAGATATAAGTCATAAGAAACTTTTTTTTATCTCAGCAGGGCTATATACAGAAGATTTTGGCCAAGTTTGGTATGTCAGCTGCAAAGCCAATAGATACTCCCTTATCATCAAATGTTCATTTGTTAGTTTATGCTTCACAGTCAGCTGAGAGGAAGGAATATATGTCAAGAGTTCTTTATGCTAGTGCAGTTGGCAGTCTGATGTATGCCATAGTATGCACTAGGTGTTAGGAAATCTACGCGGGAATGCAGCGGAATTCAAAATTTTATTTCCTTTGACTATGATCGATTTTGTTTAAGCAATAAACAAATAAGCTAGTAGACGGTGGTTACCTTGCTTGATCTAAAATATCGACGCTTTGACCGTCTAAGGAGAGTAGTGATGCAAGGAGCCGCCCAAGCGTTCGGCCTCTACCAGTGATCCACACGAAAACCCGCCGGAATCCCATCATGGATTGCTACCAGAAAAACTCAGTTGCTAGACCGGCTTTTTTTCTCTCTCAAAACTCTCTCTAAGAAGCTCTCTTTTTATCTCACTAAAATATTACAAGAATATTGTGTTGTAAAAGAGTTGGCACAAGTCCCTTTTATAGGGAAAAACGCGCCATATTCACATCCCAATTTGATTGGGATAGAGGAGAAAGAAAACCAATTTCCAATAAAATAAGGAAAATATGTTTTATTGAATTATCTCATTTAATTTAATATCCTATATTAAATATTTCCAAGATATTGTCAATATCTTATATTGAGTATATTTATCTTGTTACCATAAATTTATTTTTTTTCAAAAACAATTAATATCTAATATTAATATTATGGTAATCTTATTAATTAAATTGCACAATTCAAATGTATCCAATACAAAATAAAGTGGTGTCCCTCTCCCCACAAATTTGGGAATTGAGATTTTCTTTAATTAATATAATATATGATTAATTAATTCTCAAAATACATGTATATCATATATATATATATATATATATATATATATATATATATATATATATATATATATATATATATATATATATATATATATTCGAAATAATTGAATATATGTATTTAGATACATATTTCGAATATATATATATATATATATATATATATATATATATATATATATATATATATATATATATATATTCGAAATATGTATCTAAATACATATATTCAATTAATCACCATAATTAATATCTTATATTATATATATGAAAAATTAGGTATAAGTCCACTTTTCCCCTCTTAATTAAGCAATAATCCACACAACTTTTTTTATTTGCAATAAGGACAAATAATTTCATACGGGCCAAATTACCCTTAATTCCGTTATATCTTTCATTCTCGTAAGTCGTAACCCATTCCCCTAATTTCCCAGAATCCCTAACATCGTTGCTTCAAGAACACAACCCCCTTTCTTCATCTCCAATTCTATCCATAACACCACCAAAGCCCCCGATCCATCGGGCAAATGACGATGAAGCTGCGTTTATTACTAAAAAGATAAAGAGCTCAAATGTTTAGTTTGTTCTTGATAGGCAAAGACTAAGCAATTGACATGTCGCAGTAATTGATTTTGTTTCGCAAGGTGTTGACAAGATTCCATAAATATCTAGTGAATGTTTTTACTGATGAGCTCGGCACTAGCTACTTCCTGTAGAAGAAAAGATGTAAGCCTTTATGAAGAATATGATTTCCTTTTCGGTTTTTTTTTCAATGTTCGACTAGGAAGTTGCACTGTTATTGAAGAAGAAGAAGAAGAAGAAGATATGGAATCTGTGCTCATGCTTTGGAACTGGGATGACGTGGTTGGCTCGGGTGAAGTCATAAATTAGTGTGATTTTTTTGTTGCCTCTGATTAAGACTAAAAAGGACAAAAATACTTACGAACGCGGAGTAAACCGAGATTGACGGTTTGTTTTGTGCTTGAGGAAATGGAATCGAAAGGAAAACTGGGGATGGCTGAGAGCAAAATCATGGATAAAGTTTAGATGGACTCTGTAATCGTCGGTTTGAAGCCAGAGTGTTTGATTATCGATGAAATAGATGGTGCTCTTGGATAGGGCAAGGGTGATATATACATCAAGCAAAACATAAGACTTAAATATGCTTATTGTTTGGAACATACTAAGAGTTGTCTTATTGTTTGGAAAACATTGTGTTGATTCAGGTATCAGAGCTATGCATTTCATGACAAACATCTTTTAAAAGTCACGACAATTTCTTCCAAAATGAAGCAGAATATCAAACAAAAATGCAATTTTAGTACTTCATTTATCTTTTTTTTTGGGCCAAACCCAAGTGGCAGCTCTGTTAATGAACCAAATCTAGGTACCTCAATGTCTACAGCCAGAAAATGAGCCTTATTGTGTCCCTTGAATTAAGCCTTAAATGAGCCAAATATGCGTGCCTTGAAGTAATCACATGAATTAAGCCTTAAATGAGTCTGATGATGTTTACTAATACTGATACCGTTATTGTATGCCTTATATGATACCGTTAGTGATATTGTATGGCTTATATGAGCCAGATATGATATTGTGTCCCTTGAATTAAGCCTTAAATGAGCCTTTTATATGAGCCAGATATGTGTGCCTTGAAGTAGTCACTTGAATTAAGCCTTAAATGAGCCTGATATTGTGTACTGATACTGATATTGTTTACTGATATTGTGTTAGTGTAAACGTTGTGATTAAATTCGGTTTTCGAATACTACGTCGAAAATGTATCAAATGAGGTCTCAAAATGAAGATAAAAAAAAAATGAACTTTGGTGAAACAATTTTGATGATCGGTGTTCTATATAAAAAATTACGGTCGTTTATAAGAAAAACGCTCCGATTAATGCAAATATTTTTTCGGCTTTCAAAATTTACATCGGAAGGGTATCGTATTTGGGCTCAAATTAAAGAGCAAAAAAAAATGAATTTTGGTGAAAAAATTTCGATGGTTGGAGTTATAAACCAAAAGTTACGGGTGTTTGAAAAAAAAAAAAAAACCAAGACAAAGCATGATTGATCAAACTTGAACGCTGATGTAGTACCTGAGACGCGCGGCGAGGTCAATTTTGTCCGTGTCAAATTTTTTTTGTCTTTTTTGCAACTTAAAAAAGGAGTGTGTCATATTTATTCATTTTGTAATTTTTTTTGTCTTTTTCCCTCAATCACCCTAATATTTATTCATAATAAATAAATACCACCATATTAATTTACCACTATAACCTTTATAGTATGAGATAAATTCTTTCCTTATCTGGTTATCAACTATAACCACATTTTAGTCCGACTTGATGTTCATATGTGTGTGACCCGATAGGCTTCCGAATATGTTGGCCGTAGACATAAAGTGCAAATTACGAAAATGCCCTTCATGCCTAACGATCACGGGATAGCGTCTAGCAACACACCGTGACCCCCAATCATCTGAAGAGTCAAATGCAATGACTACTACCTTTCATGTGAAACAGTTACCGTGTAAATAGAATCCTATTGCTGTAATAATACTCATACGGTCGTTTTTCGAGTGTCAAACATCAACGACCGTATCTTATAATCTGGATATCATGCTCTCTCGAAGTAACTCATTTACTTCTACTTTGCAAAGATTCACGAGAGTAAGACATTCCTTATAATAAGTCATTTTTGGATATTCACCCCTACTGATAGGGTACGCGATTTCCAGACGACCAAACATGTATACTCCGCATGCTTCAGTATTACACCCAATCACTACCGCATGATCGCCCCATGGCTAGGGGAAACCTAAATAGTGTCAAAGCATGACAATCCACACCGTGATGCCATGTAGACTCCGGTCCTAAGAATAATTACACAACCGTCACATAGTGTGACACTTAACAGTGTAAGTGGGTCAGTCTAATGTACGCATTCTCTAATACATATCCACGTATAGTTCAAGTGTCTCTACACTTCGATAGACGAGATCTATCCATGCCCTTAAAGATAGAAGACATCTAATACGTGCTAGCCTGTTCGTACTATCAATGCCCTGTTTAATAGTACATCAGCCCAGAGACATTTAAGTATCAAACTTATTAAAGTGATTAGAGATCTCATCAACCATAATCGCCTATCATGGTTTCTTTATCACAGTTTAATACTAAGGACGTTATCATATAACAATTCATAATTGGTTCTTTAAAAGAACAAGTATATGACAACAGAAAAGCCATTTAATATATGTATAAACATAAAGAAATAGTAGAAATGATCCGACCCAGTTGGGTTTAGGACACTATTTCAACACTAGGCCGGATCTGGCTCAGGCAGTCACTGTTGTCGGCAGGTTTATGGCTCAACCTGGAAAGGAACACTGGAAAGCTGTGAAAAGAATGTTCAGATACCTTAGAGGTACAACTGATGTTGGTCTCATTTACGGAGGTGATACTCAGAGTTTGGTCACAGGATACTGTGATGCTTATTATGCAGGTGATGTGGACAGTAGAAAATCTGACTGGTTCTCACATTGGGGAATTCAGTTGTCAGCTGGAAAGCAACTCATCACGCAACAGTGGATTTATCAACTACTGAAGCTGAGTATATGGCTCTTACTGAAGCATCCAATGAGGGTATCTGGTTGAAGGGACTAGTCAGTGATTTGGGGCGACATCAGGATCAAGCTGAGATTTATTGTGACAATTTAAGTACAATTTGTCTAGCTAAGGATCAGGTTCATCATGAAAGAACCAAGCATATTGATGTGAGATAACGTTTTCTAAGGAATGAGAAAATGGTTGTAGTGAAGAAGATCGGCACCAAGGAAAATCCTGCTGATATGCTTACTAAACCAGTTCAACAAAGCAAGTTTAAGTTGTGTCTGAACTTGCTTAACATTCAAAGCTTATAATCAGTTTTCTGGAAACTCAGTTGAGGGCAGGTCAACTTAGTGGATTCTGTGGAGAAGTCTGGTACAAATACATCCTGGCATTGACGAATGCATATGGTACAAGTACATCTGAATTGTGCAATTTCGTGACTTTGAATGAGAGTTCAAGTCAAGGTGGAGATTTGTCAGTTTTGTGACTTGATCTCTAAAACTGGTGAAACTAATCTGGAAGTCAGTTTTGTGAAGTGGAAACTGAGTTTTGGTGAAAACTTAGAAAACTGAGTTTGTTGAATAAAAGTGAGTTCTACATCTGAGTTGGTTGATTACAAGGGAAAAGTGAGTTTCTGGAAACGAGCTTCTGAAAAGTGAGTTTTCATCTGGTGGTGTCAGTTTGAGCTGGGATCCACATCTGGGCATCTATGACCATCCGACAGAGATCCTATAGCGGCTAGGATTTAGAGATTTGTGTCTATAAATACACTCCGTTGTAATCAATGTTGTGTGTGTTTTTCAAGAGCGTGAAAAAGTTTGTAACTTTTGTCCATAATAAAATATCTCTTTTTCTGCCCGTGGATTAGTCGGCATAACGCCTGATACCACGTTAAATCACCGTATTTTCTTTGTTTCTGTGTTTTATCAATTTCAGTCTTAGTTTTCTGTTATATTGCATCTGTTTTATTTTTCTTCAAGTGTAAGTTTCTCGTCTGTGTTTCAACACACACTAGCAAATCGATGTAAGTTTGAAAAGTTGAGTGAAATTTGATCGAAATACCGGATCATATAATAAAACTCAAAATATATATATATATATATAATCATATAATAAAACTCAAAAAATATATATATATATATATATATATATATATATATATACACACACACACAGCTTTACTCAAAAATATTAATGCATTCATCTACGTACTCAAGTGTGATCATCACTTTTACTGAAAATTTTACACAGCCAACTTGCATGAATTACCAATATCCAAATCGAACGGGTCCAACCAGGGCCGGCCCAACCCTTAGGCAAGCCAGGCAGTTGCCTAGGCCCAATGCCACCGGGCCCCAAAGACATATATGTTTCGTTTTATACCCGGAAAAAAAAAAAAAAAAAAAAAAACTATAAAAGGCCCAATGTTTCAGAAAAAAAAGCCCAATAAAAAGGCCAAATTATGAGGATATTGATTGGGAAGAGTTGTATTATGAGTTACAACTTCTTATACATGTTTTGCCCAAAGATGTGGATGAACCTCTCGAAATTTTGAATTTTTTGAAGACATGTCCTCTAAGTTATGAAAACACACAAGTTGTTTACCGGATATTGTTGACTATTCCGGTAACGATTTATCGGTGAACGGAGTTTTTCGAAGTTGAAGCTAATAAAGACCCATCTTCGAAGCACGATGACTCAAGAACGCTTGAATGGGTTGGCCATAATATCGATTGAGCGGAAATCGGTTGATGAAATTGACGATTATACTTTGATTAGTGATTTCGCCTCCAAATGTGCTTCAAGAGCGTTGTTGAATTGTTGAATACTTGAATTAATATTTAGTATATATATATATATATATATATATATATATATATATGTTTTGGGTATGAAAATGATGAAATGAATTTGAATACTAGAAAAAAATCATTTTTCGGTCGAATTTTTTTTTCGTGTTAATAGGCCCTATTTTTTTTCTCCGCCTAAGGCCTCTCAAAACGTAGGACCGGCCCTGGGTCCAACCATAATCTTGAAACACATGAAGAAGCGTCTCACCGTAGCTTTGACAGATCACACACATATCATCAACTATTACATGCCTTTGAAAGAGAAATATCACAGTAGGTAAGGTACCACGATCGTCGTATAAACCATACGAGCAAATTCTCTCGTTGTGGACCTCTAATAGACCAAATGCATTCCCACTGTTTCTTCTCATCATTTGTCGGCCCCGGGTTTTGAGCATGATACGCACTACTAACGGTGAACTTTCACGACGACGTCATAGCCATCCATTCAAATTTGCCCTCACTGTTAAGCTCGAAAAAATCACAAAGAGAAGAATTATCTGCCATGCAAATACTTCTCCACACTAATTAAGGAGCACGGGGGCTTCGATCGGAGCATGCATCCATTGGGCTCCCATATTTTGCTTTGAGCACCTATTCACCCATAGAGTATCTGTATCGCTAAGAAGGAAATCTTCGTTAGTAACGCAATATTCATGGTCCTAAGCCACCGTATACCCAAACCAACATAGGCTCCTGCCAAGTCACATAATGCATACCTCCTTTTTTTTTTTGTTCATTTCACACCCAAAAGAAAGTACGAGCCGTTTATCACTTCCTCCGCAATTGCACCAGGCAGTCGAACAATTTGCATGAAATAATAAGTAATGGAGACAAGAGCTAGTTGAATGAGAATGCTTCGTCCCGCTCTAGAAATGGTTTTAGCCTTCCATAATTGAAGTTTAGATCAGACTTTATCAACAACAAACCCATAGCTTGTTTATTTCCTCTTTACCTTGAATGGGTATACCAAGATATTTTCCCATATTCAACGTGCGATCCATACTCAACTTCACAGCAATATAATGTTAGGAAATCTACGCGGGAACGCAGCGGAATTCAAAATTTATTTCTTTTTAACCAGGATCGACTTCGTTTACGCAATAAACAAATAAGCTAGTAAACGGTAGTTACTTTGGTTAATCTAAAAGATCGACGCTTTGACCGTCTGAGGAGAGTAGCGATGCACGGAGCTGCCCAAGCGTTCGGCCTCTACTGGTGATCCACACGAACAGCCTACCGGAATCCCATCATGGATTGCTACTAGAAAAATCCGGTTGCTAGACCGACCTTTTCTTTCTCTCTAATCTCTCTCTTAGAAGCTCTCTATTTTTCACAAGAACTATTAACTCTAGGAATTGTGATGTACAAAATTGCTAGTCAGTCTCTCCTTTATATAGAGATAGGTGCGCCCTTATGATTCCCAATCTGATTGGGAATATTAGATTGGGTTTCCTTGTAGATTGAGGAGAAAGAAAACATTTTCCTAATAAAATATGGAAAGTATCTTTTATTGATTTATCTCATTTAATATTATATTAAATATATTTCCAAAATATATATTGACAATATCTATTACCAAAAATCTATTTTTCAAAAATCAATTAATATCTAATATTAATATTATGGTAATCTTATTAATTAAATTGCACAAACCAAAAATAGAAATGGCGTCCCCTTCCCACTAATTTGGGAATTGAGATTTTCTTTAATTAATATAATACTATGATTAATTAATTCACAAAATACATGTATATCATATATATATATATATATATATATATATATATATATATATATATATATATATATATATATATATATATATATATATATATATTTCAAAATATATGTATCAATATTTAATTAATCAACATAATTAATATCTTGTATTTAATTTTTTCATAATAAATAAATATCACCATATTAATTTACCACTATAACCTTTATAGTACGAGATAAATTCTTTCCTTATTTGGTTATCGCTATAACCGCATGGTAATCCGACTTGATGTTCATATGTGTGTGACCCGATAGGCTTCCGAAAATATTGGCCGTAGGCACTGATGGAAGTCAACTTTATTATACTTTGGTGTGCAGTTTAACCCCCGTTTATCACCTTATTGGCATGTTTTGGGTAGATATAGACCGTCTCGAGAGTAATATCGAGAATTATATGCACGGGGAGTTAAAATGTCATATCGATGGTAAACTCTGCCTTTTTAGCGATATTTCACTCTTTTCCGAGCACTTTTGTCTTGCGGAATTACGCGTGGTGTTTGTTTGTCTATGTTATTGCAGGACTTAGGTGACTCGAGGACCCGGAAGGCGATGTTTTGGACTATGAGACGTGTTCGTGGCCCGAATGTAGCATAAAAAGTGAAGAAAAGCCAAGTTTGGAGTGAAGACAAGCCAGACGGGCGTTTGCTATACTCCAGACGGACGTCTGCCGTGAAGCTATATCAGACGGGCGTCTGCACATTACAGACGGGCGTCTGCACATTCCAGACGGGCGTCCACAGTATTGGCACTTCATTCAGAAAGTTTGATTTTCAGCTGGACGGGCGTCCAAAAGACCCCCAGACGGGCGTTTAAGTAGGTTCAGCCCGATTCAAAAAGCTCATACAACACAGACGCGCGTCCAGGGTTCCAGACGGGCGTCTAGGTTTCGAAAAGCCTCAAGTCAGGATTCACCAGACGGGCGTTCAGAGGAATGCGAACGCCCGTCCACTGAAGACGAAACCCTAATATCTTAATATTTTCCAGGTGGACGGGCGTCTGACATGGACCAGACGGGCGTCCAGGACCGACAACATCAGATTTTTGACCTACTCTATAAATACGCAGCTCATTCAGCCCCTACTCATGTTTTGACGACTTTAGACTTTTCTTAGGCGATTTAGGGGATATTTTAGCATAGATTAAACACCCTTTGATCCCTTGATTCCCTAGATAACTTCCTTTGATTCTGCACATCTTTTATAGCTTAGTTTTGCATTACAAGATCAAAGATTCAACTTTTTGGGTGCAACTATTTCTTCATATTTTCTGGATCAGATTTTCAGCAGTTATATGATAATGATGTTTCTTTATTTATTGTCTTTAGTTCAATTTCCATTCTTTATTCCGTTATTAGAATAATTATGAGTAGCTAAATTCATGTGTAGTCGAATTATATGAAAGCGAGCGAAAACCCTAAGGGGATGAGATAGGGAGTTGTGTAGTGCGTAAATTATTGTTTAAACGATTAATCCACGTCCTAAAACTTATTTTAACGTCTTTGAATTAGATTGATCACCTAGTTCACTGTCACACACATCGAACTTATAGATGCATTTTGCGGTGAGATGTGGGATAAGGGGTTTTAGGATCGTTGCGTAGATTCGGCCTAGTTGTTAGGTCCGTTTCCAATACAAGAGGTTGTCATCGTTGTTCGAGCGACTCTAGAGCTTAATCATGTTAGGTTAATCGGTTTTCTAAAGGGAGAATTAATTAACTTCACATAGGGTGGTTAGATCGAGTTGTTCAGTCTAATCGCTAGAATTAGGAGTTGGCACCCGTGGATGTCGTTAAACTGCATTGGATAGGTAGGTCGGTTAAGACACGCTTCCCGTTAAGTCCTTCCTTAGGGGTAAAAGTAACTCGTGGGATCATAGTTCGACTATACCCTTTAATACCTAGAAGTTAACTCATTAGTATAATATTTACTTTTGCATTAGTATAATACTCTCCACCATTATTTTGACCTGAACTAAGTTCTAAGTCGACTTTGGTACTTGAACATTACTCCTTGTGGATTCGACCTTGAGACCACTATACTACCGTTGACCCAACTACAACAAAACAAGCCTTTGGCGACACTTTCTTTGTGGCAGTTTCATAAATGCTGTAAATTTTCCGGCATAAGTTATTAATTGTCGTAAAAGTATGGCGTTTTGGCGACATATTATTTTGTGCCACGAATTTCCGACATTTAACTGGCAATCATTGTTTACGCCACAAATTTGTGGCATTTTTTGTGGCGTATTACTGTTATGTCGTATAGAATACGTCACTTTTATGACACTCAGTATATATGTCATATATTTTATGACAACGTCATGGCATTTAAACATAATGCCGCAAAATGCACGACATTTCTCAAACTTCCAATTGTTATTCATTGAAAAAACGACACTAGCTATGGTGATTTTGCATTTTGCAATAATATAAAGCGTTTTCATAACACTATCTCAAAATAGGCTATAAAAGTAAAAAATATGTTATAAGAACTAATACGTATCTTATCATGGTATTTCATTATAAATTCATACAAAACACACGCATAAATAAATCATAACCATATATATCTTCAAATATCATATATATATACATATATATATATATATACATATATATATATATATATACATATATATATATATACATATATATATATGTACCATAAGAAGATGGCCAAAAACCCCTATTTTCATTTACACAAATGCACAAGCATGCACCTTTATAAGAGAAAAGTCTATCGACGTATCTTAGGGGTTATAGTCTATCGACGTATCTTAGGGGTTATAGTTGACCAAGTGGATCACTGTTGGGTTGTTAGCGCGTGTTCAACGGATGCGATTTAATCGACTTCGTCTCTGTTATGGTTGTAAGTTAACCAAGCTACTTGTACTCGACTCGTAGAGAAGTTTGACTCGATTCAATTTTTTTGAGTTCGAGCTCGAGTCATGAAACTCGAGTAGTTAACCAAGCCGGTTTCGAGCTTCAAGCTATAGTAACAAAGTATAGATTAATAAATATTCGATTAATTATATATATAAAATTTATTATTAAATATTATTTCATGTAAAGCATTAATTATTACCTGAGTCGAACTCGATCTTGTCATAATTTATGAAAATTAAATAAATTCTAAATGATAATCGAGTTAATGAGCCGAATCGAGTTAAATCGAGTACTTAACGCGTCAAGTTCGATCATGCTTTTTTATAGCTCGATTGAACTTAAGTCGAGTTTCGAGCCCAAGATTTATTAGTCGAGCCCGAGATTATAAAATGATAGAGTTATTCCTTCAACTTTATGTAATTACACTTTTCATTTCATAATTTTTAAAATATACTTAAAACACTCAGAACTAAACCCCAGAAAATTAAAAAATCATAGAATTATTCTTTAAACATTCCGTAATTTGTAGACAGTACATCATATCACTACACTTTTTTATTTCAAAATTTTAAAAAATACTAAAAACACTCACAACCATTAAATAGTGTTGGTCTAAACCTTATATGGAGGCTTGTGATTAACTAGTGTTCGTCTATACATTATATGGAGGCTTGTGATTAACTTTATGATTTTCCAATGTATTTCTCAATAAAATCCACATATATATATATATATATATATATATATATATATATATATATATATATATATATATATATATATGTGGATTTTATTGAGAAATACATTGGAAAATCATAATATATATATATATATATATATATATATATATATATGTATATATATATATATTATTTTGTTGAGGGAAATCCATATATATATTAGTAGCCGTAAAAAATATAAGTATAGCAACAGAAAAAATAAATATATATTAACAGCCCTTCAACTTGTGCTTTCGTACCAAGTATTTAGAATGCACCTTTAAAAAAGACTATACGGAGCTCGAATTCAATAGTAAAAACAACCTGAAATGTCAGGGTGCATTCCCGAAACTAAAAACAATAGATTAATTACATGGTAAAACTTCAACCTAATACAACGACGATAATGAAATAAAAACGAAAGAAGACGATAAAGCAATAAAAAACCAAAGAAATATTGACCAAAATGAAAACATATCACCGATCCTCGTCATCTTATTTGGATTCATCATAATTATCTTCACTTGAAAATTGGTCATCCTCGTCAACATCCACGTCGAAATCATTTTGACGTTCTTCATCTTCATCTTCGGCATTCAATAAATCCTCATCATTCTCGCTTGAATAAATTCCACTCGTGTTGTCAACCACAAGTGGTGGTTCATCGACAACGACCCCTTCACACTCAGCTCTGACCCAATCTACATCATCACCATTTAATTCTACACTTGAAGTTGGACCTTTATGTCGTATTTCTGCGGTAGGATCGTCGTTAGTAAAACTTGAAATTGTTGATGAATCTAAGGTGCCGTTGAAATAATCACGAGGGGTCATCTTGATGGCCACATGCCAATCCATTTCATGCGGATCTGGAACATACCAAGCTTGCATGGCTTGAGATGCCAAGATAAATGGTTCATCCTTGTGTCTATTTTGCTTGTATAATAAATGCTTAAAGTTCACTAGGGTGAAGTTGTACTCATCCTGCTTACAACCATTGTTATTATCAACCCAATCACACTTGAAGAGGACATACTTCATGTCATTTGCATAGCTCAGTTCTATGATATCTATTAGAACTCCATAAAAGATCATATTTGCATATACTGGATTTTTATCCTTTGTAGATGCATAACTATTAGTACTTGCATCTACAAACACCCCACTGTTTTGTGTCTTTCTTCTTCTTTCAATTTTCTTCGTATGGAAACGAAATCCATTGATGATATATCCAGAGTATCTACGAACCCACTTACTAGGACTGCTGCAGCTAAATAAGTTATCTCTTTATGCATATCTCGCCATGTTGTAGATTGTTCTAGTTGAGCAACCTAGAGTAAAAAAACACTTGTTAATAAAAAAACTAAACTATAAAATAATTAAACGTTACACTGTATCAAGAAATATTTCAATTTCCTTACATGGCCTTTAAACCATTTATGAAATGATTCATTATGAATTCGTTCTCTTTCATAGCTTGATACACGGGGTCTCTCATTCTCGTAACAATCTCTTATGCTCACCGCAACGAGATAAATGTAGTGGTTTTATTCATATGTAAAAATTAAGTTTGTACAAAAAAAAAAGATAAATATATTGGTTATTCATATGTAAAAATTAAGTTTGTACAGTAAAAAAAATGTCAATGGTTCACCTGTAAAAAGGATTAACACTTTCTGTATTTGCAAGCATATATCTATGTGCTTGGACCCAAGAAACATCATCTAGATGAACCATCTTCCATTTTCCCAATGAGCGACCAACTTCAAGTTTTGAACCCTTAGGCAAGTCACAATTCCTATTATATCTAGTAAGCTTTGATTCAGCATTATCAAGATACATGGAACAAAATGTCATGCACTCTTCGGCTAGATAGCCTTCTGCTATTGATCCTTCTGGACGACTTCGACTACGAACATAGTTTTTCAAAGTGCATAGATACCTATAAAAAGAAAAATAACAATACATGTGTGATAATGTATCAAACATGACATTAATTAAATTAAGTTGAAATATGAAGGAAAAAAACCTTTCTCTCGGGTACATTGAACGAAATTGAGCGGGCCTAGCGAGGAGTGTGATGGGAGTCAAATTGACTATCATTTACTATGTGATTATACCCCGTTTATACCTCATTTTATATGTTTCCGGGGACATTTGGTTGTATTGTGATGTATTTACACCTTGGTTTTCATTTCGGGACCTAGGACGTAAAGTCCGGGATTCTCGGTCTTTTTCGGTGTAATTTACTATACTCTCGGTCACCCTAGTGTCCTGTAGGGATTACGTGTGGTATTTTTGTGATTAAGTACAGGTATTAGGTGTTCGAGAAGGCCGGAATGCGAGTTACGAGGATTGGAACGTGTGCCAGAAGCTTAAACGTTCATACGGATCAAAACGCGGTGGTACTACAACCATACTTTCCACTGATCTGCATTTTGATCCACCTTAGAGGCATTTTCTGGTCTGGACATCTTCACGAAAGTTGTAGACAATTGAATCAGCTTTCCAACGCAACTTGAATCACTCGATTCGGAGGTCTACACGCAAAGTTATGACTGATTTACTGAAGGTGTGTCAGCTAGGCCAGATGCTGTTAGAATTTGTGAAGGAAATAATCTGACGGGCGGGCGCCCGTCACCACAGGCGCCCGCCTGTGAGTCCAGATCTGCAAAAATGATATAAATACCCCCTCACATGAACTAGATCGAGCCCCCTTCTCTTTTAGATCGAATTTCACAGCTTTTTCTGCACTTTTACTTAGATTAGCTTAGTTTAGAAGTATATTAGCTTAGAATAGTCGTAGATCGTTGTAATCCGTTGGATCTCGGTGATAGCTTGACGCGTTATTGACGGGATTTCGTTCGGTGGATCGATTTTCTACGGCATAATATTTTCGGTATTTCATTTTCATCTTTTGTTCTTGCTTTTAATCTTGCTTTTGTTAGCTTTGATCGTTGATTTCTTGTTGTTTTTCTTGTTATGATGAGTAGCTAATCCGTTTATAGCCGAGATATGTGATAGCCTTCGAAATCGAACCTCTAGCTTGTTGTTTGGAATGATTTTGATGTATTGATTGTTAGATTCTCGGTGTTGTTAACGTTCTAGAACTTATTATTAATGACTTTTGTTGAACTGATCACTCAATAATTGTGTCACACGTATCGTCTTTATAAATGTATTTTGCGAGATGGTACGGGAAAAGGGGTTCTAGGATCACCGTGTAAAACCGACTGAGTTGTTCAGATTCGGTTTCGTGTGTGAGGTTTATATCGTTGTTAACGAGCGTCTCATAGAGCGTAGACCGTGTCGGGTCAGTTAAATCCGGTCAGCGGACTGTTGAATTCGACATAGGAAGCTAGGTTGTTGAAATTGGCGCTTAGTTTCAGATTTAGGAGACGACACCCTTTAACGATACCGAGAACATTATAGTAGATTGAAATCATTTCCAGATACGAGTTAAGGCTCGATAGTAGTCGATTGGATCGTAACTCGGCTATCTCTTTTATATAGTTTTAAATCTTTGTTTTGTGTATATTTAGTTTGTAGAACCGGTGATCTGACAAATCACCACGTTCAATATTTGTGTTGACCTGAACTAGGAACGAGACCGACTTTGGTACTCGACCAGATTCCCTGTGGGATACGACCTTGACTCACCAATTCTAGGCTACAGTTGACCCGGTACACTGCCGGTGAGATTGGACACTTAGAAAAGGCCGATCAAGTTTTCTGGCGCCGTTGCCGGGGAATCGGGTTGATATCTTGTATGTTAGTTGAGTTTTTAGGATTAGGTCGTTTTTCTTATTTGTTTTCTTATGTATAGTTTGTTTTATTGGATTTTTTTGTTGTGATCACACCACGTACTCCGGTAGTGGTAGTGATTAGATACCGTGATTGTGTTCGTGTTGTTTCCCTGTTTGCAGATAATGAATCCATACTACAATTACGGCTTCTATCCTTATCCATTCGGATATTACAATTATGGTGCTATGGGTTACCAAACACAACCATTTTATCAGTTCAACCCATACGCCACATCATACGGGAATGCGTGGGATAATGCCCCAAGTTACTATGATCAACAACTCGATACTTTTCCACCTCCGCCTCAAGTATCAGAGACTCACACAGAGGAAATGATCCAAGATGATACTAGAGAGATCCGTAATAGCACTACGGAAATTCTAGCTTCTTTACGGAGAATAGAAATTCTACTTAGATCAAGGCGATCGAGAGGAAGGAGGCCGAGAGGAGAGAGCAAGAAAGTATGATTGAAGTCGCCCCGGAAGAACACTACGAGGATGGTATGACTCTTTTATCTATTGAGTCACTGTTCCGTCTTCATTTAGCCCTATTGTTATATCTTCGGGGGTGCACCCTATTGAGTTTGTTGTTGATGTTGAGCCTATTTGTTGTTACTTGGAGCTAGAGTCGTTGTTGGTTGGTATATGTTTTAGTTCGGGAAAGTGAGTTCGTTGTTACGTGCAACGAATTCATCGAACCAGTCGTGGTGGTGGGGATTGAGCCCCGTGTTTCTAGTATTTTGTTTTCCGGGGGTGCTCAATTCCTACGATTTTGCTAGGGAGAAGCAACGGTTTGCTCTCCTTTGGTATAGCTATCCTTGATATATATCGGGGTAGAAAGTCGAGCTGAGGACTTTAAACTCAGAATGTGTTTTTAATGCTTTTCTTTCCCCTCGTGTTTCATTGTGTTTCTTTAGTTTGTACTATGATACTTCGGGTAAGTTTTGATGTAATATAACCCGAAGAAGTGTGTTTTGGGGGGCTAGTTTTTGTGTTTTTGGTTTTGATAAGCTGTGGTGATCCGTCTAGTTTCATTTCGTTATCTCCATACCTGTGTGTCTCGTATAGTTGTTGTTTCTGTTGATATTAGCACAGGTACCCTGGGAGGACTTTCTACGGATGCCACATGATCGTACTCGCACCATTTTCCGGTTGTAAGCTAACTTTTCTACCCTTATCCTTCGTGTTTCGTTTTAAAGTAGGGGTGGTTAGTTTAGCTTAAATGTCCCGTATTCATATTGAACGAGTTATACTTAGTGATTGTTCTTCCTTTAGTGTAAATGAGTCGGTATTTAGAAATTTTGATGCCTTTGACATTGGTTTTGATACATTGAGCCTATAGTTTTGCTTTGATAAAACATATAGTGATTATACGAATGCATTTCATTTGAGTTGGGATCTTGTATTGAGAATGGAATAGTTCTATCACGTTAGCTTCATTTTCACGAATCACCTTGACTAGTGAACGATTATGGTAGCTATTAATGACCCGGTTACCTAGAACTTATATTAGTAACTTCGAGGCGAAATAGAAAGGTCGGTCTTGGTTAGGTACGGGATGACAGTTTTGGCATTTATTTTGACCCGATCAGAGCCAAAGGCCAACCTAACCGATTAATCCATTGTTACCCCTCTAAGCCTTTTGTAGGGTGGTTAGGCGCCACCCAAACTAGCCTTTCGTGTTACTAGCCCGTGAAAATCGATGTCCCTAACTTTATTTCAGTCTACGTATCTTTGACTACCTTGCAATTGAGCTTGTTCGTTCCGCACATTTTTACGATTCTGCGAGGTATTGTTGAGACGTAAGTAATGGTATGGAGTCGTGATTTACGAGTTGTTTGGAAAGAGGAATGTAACAATGTGCCGGTTGTGGCTTTTGATCAAAAATTTTGAGGCATAATATATATTTTTTTTTCATGCAAAAAAAAAAGAAAAAAAAAAGAAAAGAAAAAAAGTGTTTGTTTTTATAGTGTGTTATAAGTCCAAAAAAGGACTAGAGTGTTGTTTAGTGAAGGAATGTGAAGTTAAAGTTAGGGTTTGGATTTCATTTTTTTTTTATATATAGTCGGAAGATTGAAGGCGACGTTGATACCGAGTTTCGTGTTTATTTTTGACTTGGTTAAAGCTCTCTTGCACTTTCTTCTTTCTATTTTTATCGTAAATATCCCTTTCGTTAGCCCCGACCCTAGCTTAACATTACAACCCTTCAAGTCCTGCTCGACCGTACTAGACTTTGATTGACCTCGATTAGTGGAGATGTTTACGACGTATAAGCCTATGGTGTAACCTCGGTAAATTATACGTCTATAATCTAAACCGGTCATTGGTGATAAATGTAGAAGAAGCTATACACGCACACACGTTCTTTTCTCGATATAAGGTAGAACTTAAATCTTATGCATTTGTGTCATTTACTTGTGTTTTACCATTTCAATTCTTATAGACTTAATGTATGATAGCAATGTTGACTCCATCTTTATTTTTGGATCGCTTATTTTTGCTCGAGGGCGAGCAAACGCTAAGTAGGGGGTAGTTGATGGGAGTCAAATTGACTATCATTTACTATGTGATTATACCCCGTTTATACCTCATTTTATATGTTTCCGGGGACATTTGGTTGTATTGTGATGTATTTACACCTTGGTTTTCATTTCGGGACCTAGGACGTAAAGTCCGGGATTCTCGGTCTTTTTCGGTGTAATTTACTATACTCTCGGTCACCCTAGTGTCCTGTAGGGATTACGTGTGGCATTTTTGTGATTAAGTACAGGTATTAGGTGTTCGAGAAGGCCGGAATGCGAGTTACGAGGATTGGAACGTGTGCCCGAAGCTTAAACGTTCATACGGATCAAAACGCGGTGGTACTACAATCATACTTTCCACTGATCTGAATTTTGATCCACCTTAGAGGCATTTTCTGGGCTGGACATCTTCATGAAAGTTGTAGACAATTGAATCAGCTTTCCAACGCAACTTGAATCACTCGATTCGGAGGTCTCCACGCAAAGTTATGACTGATTTACTGAAGGTGTGTCAGCTAGGCCAGATGCTGTTAGAATTTGTGAAGGAAATAATCTGACGGGCGGGCGCCCGTCACCACAGGCGCCCGCCTGTGAGTCCAGATATGCAAAAATGATATAAATACCCCCTCACATGAACTAGATCGAGCCCCCTTCTCTTTTAGATCGAATTTCACACTTTTTCTCGCACTTTTACTTAGATTAGCTTAGTTTAGAAGTATATTAGCTTAGAATAGTCGTAGATCGTTGTAATCCGTTGGATCTCGGTGATAGCTTGACGCGTTATTGACGGGATTTCGTTCGGTGGATCGATTTTCTACGGCATAATATTTTCGGTATTTCATTTTCATCTTTTGTTCTTGCTTTTAATCTTGCTTTTGTTAGCTTTGATCATTGATTTCTTGTTGTTTTTCTTGTTATGATGAGTAGCTAATCCGTTTATAGCCGAGATATATGATAGCCTTCGAAATCGAACCTCTAGCTTGTTGTTTGGAATGATTTTGATGTATTGATTGTTAGATTCTCGGTGTTGTTAACGTTCTAGAACTTATTATTAATGACTTTTGTTGAACTGATCACTCAATAATCGTGTCACACGTATCGTCTTTATAAATGTATTTTGCGAGATGGTACGGGAAAAGGGGTTCTAGGATCACCGTGTAAAACCGACTGAGTTGTTCAGATTCGGTTTCGTGTGTGAGGTTTATATCGTTGTTAACGAGCGTCTCATAGAGCGTAGACCGTGTCGGGTCAGTTAAATCCGGTCAGCGGATTTGTTGAATTCGACATAGGAAGCTAGGTTGTTGAAATTGGCGCTTAGTTTCGGATTTTTAGGAGACGACACCCTTTAACGATACCGAGAACATTATAGTAGATTGAAATCATTTCGAGATACGAGTTAAGGCTCGATAGTAGTCGATTGGATCGTAACTCGGCTATCTCTTTTATATAGTTTTAAATCTTTGTTTTGTGTATATTTAGTTTGTAGAACCGGTGATCTGACAAATCACCACGTTCAATATTTGTGTTGACCTGAACTAGGAACGAGACCGACTTTGGTACTCGACCAGATTCCCTGTGGGATACGACCTTGACTCACCAATTCTAGGCTACAGTTGACCCGGTACACTGCCGGTGAGATTGGACACTTAGAAAAGGCCGATCAGAGTGCCTCTTCAGGTAAATGTATAACCAAGTGCTCCATAATATCAAAAAATGAGGGTGGAAATATTTTTTCAAGCTCACAAAGAGTAAGTGAAACATGTTCTTGTAAAGCTTCAATTTCAGGTGTATAATGGACTTTTGCATATAATTGTTTGAATATATCACCCAAATCCATCAATACTTTACAGACATGCTTGGGTAAAACTTTTCTTTTTGCAATAGGAAGTAATTGTTGCATAAGAATGTGGAAATCATGGCTTTTCAACCCCGTTATAGTACGATCTTTAAGATTCACAAACCTTGATATATTCGATGCATAACCATCAGGGACTGTTAAGGGTGAAATTAGTTTATAAGGATATATTTTACGATGTTTTTCCCTCTATATTGTATAATTTGCATAATAATTGGTCTTTATATTAAAATATTGAGCAAACGATATTTTTAACGGCTTAATCGCAATATCGATATATTTATGTGATTTCATGGTTAAAATATGATTATTTGAATATTATTACAGTTTGCGATGTTTTCCATGTGTTATAGGTATGTTTATTGTGCTCAAATGATGATCAAAAGAGATAAATTTCGAGCTATAAAGATTTAAGAAAGAGATAATGATCAAGTGGAGAGAAGAAAAAGAGATAAACATGCAAAAATCGCATTCAAGTCATGTTGAACGAGCGTCTATACTCCGTCCAGGTCAAACGGGCGTCTGAAATGTCGAACGAGCGTCCAAGATGTCAAAAAGAGATCAGAGAGTTTGAACGCCTGCTGGATGAGCGTCTGAAGAGAGTTCAAGAAAGTGAACGCTCGTCCACCAGAACGAACGCTCGTCCGTGAAACCGACTTAGAGGAACCGACTTTGTTGCTTATAAATACAAGGCTATTTTCACACATTATGAACAACAATTCGACACTATACAAACCCTAAACCCTAGGGGCGGCTAAGGCTGCGGTTTTACTCCTTTTTCTTCCACTTTTCTGCAACTTTAAATTAGATTAGTTTAGAGCAATTTTTATGTTCTTTTTCTGCAAAACTGTGTTGCTGAGGATGCTCAGGAGCTAAAGCTTCAATCAAACGAGAATTGTGAAGCCATCAACTTGGATTGATTTCTGTATTTCGATTATACTGTGAGTTATTTATTTAAGGTTGTTTCTTATTTATGTTTTATCTCGTTTAATTGCGTTTATATCGGAAGATTTGCATGTATGATTATGTTTATGATTGATGGAAGTCATGATTAACCTTTAGATCACCATAGATAAGAATAGTCCTTAGATTTATAATAACGGAAGTTAATAAGTCTAATCACTAGATTTAAACGTAAAAGTTGACACCTTCGATCTTAAAACGCGTTAATCTAGCATTGGAAGATACTAGGTTAATAGATGAATTACCTAAGGAATTAGGGTTCATGTTTAGGTAAGGTGAATCACAACCTAGATAAATACCACATATAATCGAGATAGGGGATCAATACATGTTGATAGGTGGATCAATCCTCGTTTGCCTTTTATAATTTGATTTTAAATCCTTGCAACTTGAGTCTTGCTTTGCTTAGTTAATTTCCTTTTTGCAATTAGTTTAGTTTAGTTAATAAGTCCGTTACCCGTATTTTCCTAGCATTGGATAATCTCCTCTGTCTAGTTTATTTTCTGCAATCTTTGTTTAGATTAATTCACTGTTGAGTGTAGTTCGTGACGTAGTAAGTTAAAACAAAAGCTAGGATTAACAATTGTCTAGTTCCCCGTAAGATCGACCCGGCATAGCCTCTATACTACGATCCTTGCACTTGAGGTTAACCGGTTTTATTACTTGTTTATTTTGTATTAATAAAATCCGTGACAGGGACCTTAACATTTTTCAACAAAAGTAGAAATATATCTTTCTCTTGTTTACTCATTGTGAAACAAGATGCAGGAATATATGTTTTATCCCCTCGCACCTGGGGATGAAGTCCTTTTCTAATTTTCATTCTTTGAAGGTCATATCGGCTGTTCAAATTATCTTTTGTTTTCCCTTTAACATTCAATATAGGCCACAAGATGTTTTCCAGCATATTTTTTTCATTATGCATGATGTCTATATTGTATGGCAACAAATTTCCGCTCCAATATGGTATTCCATTTAATACACTTGCCTTTTTCCAATTGTACCATTGCTTTGAAGTCGTCACAACATTCTGTGTGTTTCCTCTTTTACGCTTTTTTTCAGTTGGTTGCAATGAAACTTTTCCAAAGTTATTAGTCATACCATCCAACTGTTCCAAAATTTCAGTTCCAGATAATCTAACAGGCTTGGATTCTGTTTCCACAGTTCCATCAAATGTGAGACGTGCTTTTCGATACTTGTGGTCACTTGGTAAGAATCTACGATGGCCAAGGTAACAAAATTTTTTCCCATGCTTCAACCAATGCGAACGGGTATTTTTGTTGCAACATGGACAAGCATACTTACCTTTTGTGCTCCAACCAGACAAATTAGCATATGCTGGAAAATCATTAATAGTCCATAACAATGCTGCACGTAAGCAAAACATTTGCTTGCTTTGAGCATCATATGTTTGTACTCCTTGATCCCAAAGCTCTATTAATTCATCAACTAATGGTTGTAGATATACATCAATATCATTTCCTGGACTACGGGGGCCATCAATGAGTATGGACAAAAAGAAAGATGATTGTTTCATACATTTCCATGGGGGTAGGTTGTAAGGATGATGACGGTCGATTTGTACCCATTATTCTGCAATCTTTACCCTTGATTTTGATGTGAAATAACCTTAAAAGAGTGATAATAAGTCATTAAGTGCCTAATTTAGATATACCCCGTGTTATGATTTATTATTGTGCATTTCGGTAATTTATTAAGTATTTGGTATTACAAACTATGTTTTTGTATGATAAATACAGTGAGCATTATGGACGGACTACGGAGAAGGAATTAAAGATCCAGGACAATGCAGAGCCCAACAGAAGATAGAAGACAGAGCCCGAGAAGAAGTGAAGGCTCGGTCGACCGAGCCCGGCCTATTCGGTCGACCGAGTGGACTTAAAGCCCAAGCACGAGTCCGGCGTATTACTTAAGTCGGTTAGGGTTTAGGGAATCCGATCCTTAGTCAGTTTCTAAGTCGGTTATGAGCTCTATATAAACACATTGTCATTAGTATTATGTATTCATTCATATATTGATTTAATCATTCATAAAAGAGCACAACAAATTGAGAGTTTTTCAGCAAGTTAGGGCTGCAACAATGTAAGCCCTTAATCTTCATGTTTTATTTTCAAGTAATTAATTCTTCCAATTATGTTCTTATCGTTTGAATTAATTAAACATAGCTAGATGATGTGATTCTCGGCTATGACGTTAGGTGGTGGTGACACCTTGTCAATGAGGATCCCATGACCTACGTCATAATCTAGATTTATTCATGACTCTATTTAATTTAATTAATGTGTATCTATGATAGTTTATATAAGTGATGTATGAATTGCTGTTTAATCTGTTCTGTATAAGGAAACGCTGAGAGGTTAGTTCTAGGATGTAATTAGGGTTGAGTTCGTCCGGGTGACCGAGCGAGTCGTTCGGTCGACCGAGCCCTTATTCTCGGTCGACCGAGCCCTAGTTTCGTCGATTAAGTCCGCCACGTCTTTATGGTGGGTTTGACCTAGTTGAATTTACTTTCTCGCAGGTATGGCTACGGCTACGTCGCTCGTCGAGTTTTTCATTAGCGTGTTATTAGGAAATACCAATGTAAGACGTCTAGTTCGGCTCACGAACGATCTTTCGGGACTTTCAGCAAGATCTAGATTAGTTTTGTATTAGGGAATTGTCGACACCTAGTCATACGTAAATCGTAGATTAACAAGAGACTTACCAAGTAATTGTTAATAGGACGAGGGCTTGAGCGATCGTTTAGGAAGTACGCCTAACCATAGGAATGTTGCCTAAGCGAGGTGTACGGTTAATATCGGCATCCTTAAAATAATGAGCGTGTGAGTTATATGAGATGGAAACCCAAAAGGTGAAGTCACGTAGCAATACCACAGTGATCTAGTAACCTAACCGGTGCTAAGTCAAGTCAAGGGGATGACTCCCGTAGCCAATTAAATATGAATACAGCCAGATTGACAGTTAATGAGTTAGGTTATCTTATATAAGTTGTCTTGTTCCAAACGATAACGTTGGTAATTGGAAGGTTAATTACGTGTGTGTCTTTTAAGTTTGAGTTTGTTTTTCTTATTTTGCTTTTTATGTTGGTCTTAGACTGTTGTTCAATAACGAATTAGGTGAGTTAATTATTTAAACCTAGGGTCCACATTTTGATTCCCTGAGGGATCGACCTTGATTCACCATCGATATGCTATGATGTACTTAGTGCTATTGCTAGTATTTGGTGGTCAAGTAAAATAAATTTATAACCTGATGACCCTCAAAGGCCAGCAGAGTTATTCATTTTATCCGACCGCCCACACATCACGATATAGATTTGTCTCTTACCAAGAATAACATGATGTTTAGGCTTTTAACTACACAAGTACGTATGTTATTGACTGTTAACTAGCAACCTAAGTATTTTCAAAGAAAACTTACAACTTCTACTCCATCACATATACCACAAGACAAGGACAAAGCCTAACATATTACACAGAAATTGATGAATAATAATTCATCAAAGCACAAGCCAATCATCATCTTCCGACGGTCCCGAACTTCAACTCTTAGGAAGAATCCATTTGGTGCCGGAACTAAACGCATCAGAAGCTTAATCATGGCTTGTTCATGTTCATATAATGTTATTAGATCATGAAACAACATTCAAAACTAGATTCGGGGCTCAAAACACTCAATAAAGCAAAAATAGCAGGTTTGGCGAGCGCAAACGAAGTAGCAGGCTAAACAGCTTTCTATTTCTATTTTGGTGTGCGTTACAGCTCCCATGCGCGTGCTAAAAGCTCTCTGTCAAAATTCCCCCCTTTCTGGTTTTGTTTTGGCGCGCCAAAACCTTAAAACCGCCCCAAACATGCTATTCTCAGCACTTTACGATTTCCAACATGGTTCTAACCAATTTTGACAGCAAAAACACCGAAAAACGGTAGCAAAGCAAGGCCTAAACATACCATAGCATATCTTGCATCAACAACAACCTTAAACATGGATTCTAGCATCAAAAGCATACCAAAAACTCAACCTAATCACTATAAAACTTAAAGCATTCAATATGAAAACCCTCTTACCTTGAAAATCCAAAGCAACCAAGCAATTTATGAAGCAAACAACAAAACCTTGGGAAACCTTCAACCCAAACCTATTTGATCAACAATTAAACCTATATTAACTATGATCAAAGGTTTCTAAATAAACTACACTACGAATTAAAGGATTATATGCAACCAAACAGGATCAAACTTGAAGATTCTAAAACTAGGGAAAAAACTAACATTTCCTGAACTTCAACTCATCGGTACCAAAATGTAGCCCTTCTCCCACTAATTTCGTTTCTCCAATTGATTCTGAAAACCTACGAACGATCAAGAAGATCCTTTGAAATTCTATTTTCTCTTTTGGTGTATGTTTCTTTCTTCAAAGTTGAACTCTGGAGTTGTGTTTTCAGATTTTCACAACTTCCCAAATAATGGGGAATTTTATTTGTTCCCCAAAATAAACTTCCCATTATTTAAATCTTTTTCTAAACAACACCTAAATCCCTTAATTAAATAAAATAAATCTTAATTTTTGTTAAATGACTCTTTTACCTTTTTCTGAAAAATCGAAATGTTACATAAACACTTTTTCATTTCTTCTACTTGTTTCATCGATGCCTCTGAAAAAAGCAATAATCGTTTGTAAAAAAGGGAGGAGATTTTTGGCCACTCTTTCAAACTTAATAACTTTCAAAAATTCCCATAAAAAATAATAATAATAATGATTTCAAAATTAGAAATGTGACATAATTAACACAAAGGTTAAAGGTTGTAAATGACTGTTTTTTTATCTAAAATGAGGAAAAAGGACAAGGAAAAAAGATAGTGGTTAAGAAGGACAAAAACACGTCTGTTACTACATGTGTTACTACATGTTGCTACAACCACATGTAGTAACACATGTAGTAACAGACGCGTTTTTGTCCTTCTCAAGCATTATTTTTTTTCCTTGTCTTTTTTTCCCATTTTGTATCTTATTTTGTCTTTCTGGCCTCTGACCCCTTAACACAACTTCAATAAATGAGCCAAGAAAGAGTTCATATATTCGATGCCCATATTAAATGTATTATTGTATTCAATGTTTAGTAATTCCCATACTAAATGTATTCTTATATTCAATGTTGTTTTTTTTGTTTTTTTTTAATCCCGGAAACGAAAGATTTTCATTAACACAACAACAAAGATACAACAGATTACACTGGACCAAACACCGAAAAACAGCTAGACTAAATCCGGATCACCACCGGCCTAAAGCCGGACACCCCACCACAGAAACGAAAAAAGAAACAAAGGATATGGGAGAAACCCATCTCCACCAAATTCTACCTCACTATGGAGGACTTGATTTGGTATCAACTACAATATTCAACCTTTTCATGGCATAATAGGACTTAAAGTGAACTAGAAACCTAATAAGAAAACAATCCGGACAAACCCGACTATTTCCGACCCGATCCGAAACACAGAAAAACAGGAGAAACAGACATGCACAAACACACTTTCGCTAGAAGTACCGTCCATTACCACGAGCCCCCAAGCTACAACGGGTATACCTCCTCCAGTACGTCTCCGGCAGAAATTCATGTAAGACCAACCGGTGAAATTCAGTAGTAGTCCGGCGAAGGCGAAATTAGTAGTCTCAGCAGCCATAAGCCTCAAGCCATAACCGGAAATCTTGCTCTCCTTCAATCCGGCGAAAATTGATAAAGTCCGGCGAAGGCGGTCTTGGCAAGAACAGCGGCCATAAAACCAAATACATCGCCATAAAGCTCGTTGTCATTCAAACGCCACCCAGAAGATCTTAAAACAGTTTCTTCGAAGAAGAGGGAACCACCGGGACACACACCGCCAGCCGAATCGGTGAAAAGAGGAGATGTAAATGTAGATCAGTGCATGCCAAGGGCGCTCTCGGTTAAAACGAAGGTAGATCTAGACAAGACCAACATAATAACAAGAGATAATAAAAGAAAAGGAAGGAAAGACGGCCGGCGCCGGAAAACGAAACTGAGGTGATGAGGGCAAGAGGAGAGCGTTTTAGGGAAGAGAGTTTGCTATTCAATGTTTAAAAATGTTCATATTAAATATCTTTATCGGTTTCAAAAAAAAATACAATTCTCCCCCTTTTATGTATGTAGTGTATATGTCTCGTTAAAGACCTTGATAGAAAATTAAATCAATGAAAAAAAAAGACAATAAAAAGAGTACATGACATAGACGTTATTATTTATAACCCCAAATGACGGGTTAAAAATTTGTAACTAAGACCAATTGATTAAAAATTTAGTCAAGGGAAGAAGAAAAAAAGTAAAGTCATTTTCCTTCACAACCTAATATTTTTTAAGTTGTCCCATCCCCTCAAGACAATAGTCTCTCAAGCATGCGCATTTCAATACCATAAACATATCTTTCAAAGGTCGATATAGGAAGTAACTGAATGGACAAATATGACAGATTGTCACTAGCTGAAGTGTACTATTGTATGATAATCTCACCGTTTTTCAAAAGCTCATATGAGTGAAAATAAAGAACAAAGAGAATGATAAAGTATTGTAAACGTATTTTGCTTGCCAGGATTATTGTATCAACACACCGTATCACACAAGATTATATAAACATCTCATTGTAAAATTAAAGAACAAAGACAATATATAGAGGGAGAAAATATGAATTGCTTTCATTCATACATCATGTTCAATTCATCCACAACCCTTTTTACATAGAAGAAAATGTTAGTAGCGTCTTTACTAACACCAATTGATTTTAGTATAACGGTAAGCTCTGATAGGAAAATACTTAACCGCTAACTTTTACCGACAAAGTATCGGGTCAACGGGAGTATAGTGGTCACAAGGTCGAATCCACAGGGAGTAATGTCTAAGTACCAAAGCTGACGTAGAACTTAGTTCAGGTCAAAATAATAGTGGAGGGTATTATACTAATGCAGAAATAACGATTATACTAACGAGTTTACGTCTAAATATTAAAAGGTATAGCCGAACTATGATCCCACGAGCTACTTTTACCCCTAAGAAAGGACTTGACAGGGAGCGTGTCTTAACCGACCTACCTATCCAATGTAGTTTAAGGACATCCACGGGTGCCAACTCCTAATTCTAGTAATTAGACTGAACAACTCGATCTTACCACCCTATGTGAAGCTAACCGACTCTCCTTTAGAAAACCGATTATCCTAACATGATTAAGTTCTAGAGTTGCTCGAACAACGATGACAAACCACTATATTGGAAACGGACCTAACTACTAGGCCGAATCTACGCAACGATCCTAAAACCCCTTTTCCCACATCTTACCGCAAAATGCATCTATAAGTTCGATGTGTGTGACAGTGAACTAGGTGATCAATCTAATTCAAAGATTTTGTAATAAGTTCCAGGACGTGGATTTATCGTTTAAACATAATATTACGCACTACACAAATCCCTATCTCATCCCCCATAGGGTTTTCGCTCGCTTTCACATAATTCGACTACACATGCAATTAGCTACTCATGATTGTGCTATTAAGTGAAATAGGAATTGAAAACATGCTAGAAATAATAAAAGAGGAATAATTCATTACCATATAATATGCAGAAAATCTGATCCAGAAAAGTATGAAGAAATATCCACCAAAAGTCGAATCTTTGGAACTTGAAACGTAAATCTAAGCTATAAAAAGTATGTAGAATCGAAGGATATGAACTATGAAATCAAGGGATCAACGTATGTTTAACCTACCCTAAAACCGCACCAAAATCGCCCCAAAAGTGTCTAAAGTCGAAAAGATCTGTGAAAGGGGTGAATGAGCTGCGTATTTATAGTGCTAGGTTAAAATCTGATGCTGTCGGGGCCGGACGAGCGTTTGAACCATAGTGAACGCTCGTCTGCCTGGAAACCTTGATGATATTAGGGTTTCGTCTTCAGTGAACCAGCGTTTACTTGCCTTGGACGCTCGGTTGATAGAACATGTCTTTAGGGCAAATGCCCGTCTGGGTTGCCTGAACGCCAGTCTGGCTTGTATGAGCTTCCTTGATTCGGGCTGAACCCATCCAAACGTGCGTTTGAGGGTAATTTGAACTCTCATCCGTCTAAAACTCTAACTTTCAGTATCATGAGCTAATTCTATGAACGCCCGTCTGGACTGTCCAAACGCCAGTTTGGGTAGAGCTTGATTCAAACGCCAGTTTGGGATAGGGCAAACGCCAGTTTGCCTTGATTTCACTCCAAACTTGATTTTCCTTCACTTCCATGCTACCTTCGTGCCACGATCATGTTTCCCAATCCACAACATCGCCTTCCGGGTCCTCGAGTCACCTAAGTCCTGCAATAACATGTACGAACGAACACCACGCGTAATTCCGCAAGACAAAAGTGCTCGGAAAAGAGCTAAATATCGTTTAAAAGGTGGAGTTTATTATCGATGTGACAGTTTAACTCCCCGTGCGTATAACTCTCGATATTACTGTTAATTAGGTCCAGAACTACCCAAAACATGCCAATAAAGTAATAAACGGGGGTTAAACTGCACACCAAAGTACAGTAAAGTTGACTCCCATCAAGCTCTTGATCCTAACATGGTATCAAAGCGGGATCAATCCTTGCTACCAATCCTTGCTACCAACCCCAATTATATTGTGCAAGTGTTGGGCCTCTTTGTTGGCCTTGTGTGCCATGTTGGCCCGGGCTTGTTATTGTTAGTAATATCATCCGCAACGGAAGCGATTTAAGGATCTAGATCCATAAAATACACGTAATAAAATAACTAGATCTACATCTACAAGGGGGTTGTAGAACATACCTCTTGGATCTCAAAATCCAAGTTGAAGAACCGCAATAGAAAGAACGAACAAGGTGTGAAGAGCACCACGATCTTCCGTACGTGTGATCCAAGCAACTCCCGGTGGAAGGAAATTCTCGTCTCGAATCCTTCCGATATGCTACCCGGAAAAATCTCCAAGATTTTCCCCAATATCCCCTTGGCCGAATTTTTGCTCCTTCTCTCTAAGAGAAGTCGAAATTTATGTGTGTTAAAAGGCTTGGTAGAACTCTCTTTATATAGGAGAGTAAAACTTAGCCTCCAAGGATTTAATAATTAATACAAAATCAATTATAATAATCCCATTAAATAAAAGATAATCTCATAATATTCTAGAACAAATCTAGAATAATATTTATCTTTATTTCTTTCCATAAATATTTATCCAATAAATATTTTATGCACATGTCTTATTAATACACAAGAAAACTAATTTCTTGTTCCAAAAATAAGGCTTGGGGCGAAATTTATCACTTGTGACCTAGTCACAATATATTTCGGCCATACACACCATTTGGGCCAAGATTATGAAAAATGTCTTTTTCACATATTTAATTATTTAGCCCAACTAATTTAATAGTCCACTAAACAATTAATTCACATATCGTTTTAATAAAGTCCAACAAGAACTAAATTAATATTATTAGGATTCGACGTCCGAGAATAGCTATGCTATATTTGGAGGCACGTCGGGGACCATGGACTAATAATCAGCGGCTCCGATAAATCAAATAAATAATTATCTTACGAACAGAATAATTATATTTGATAAATCAATCACAGGAATATGCCACCATAATCCCGTGACTGCACTCCTCCGATTATGAGATTATATTTATCTCCTCACGAGAATAATAATAAGCGTCCATTGATATAATCATTACATATGGATTAATCCTCCATAGATTGTTCATTCTAAATCGGGAAGTTACCGTTAACCCTTTCTAGAACCGCTTATCCTTATTTACCATTAACCCCTAGTGATCAATTAATTCATACAACTCACTGGTAGCTAATCAGTGTAATATGAACTCCATGGATCGATCGGTTTCTAGGATTAACAAATAAGGAAGCTGTCTATCTACTTCCATAAATGGAAGGAATGGATTCCGTATCCGTGATAAACACGGACTACTCACTCAATCCAAGTACAATGCCAAGATGGGTTAATTCGGATCACGGACTCGGTGTAATCCTTAACCGTCAAGTCAAACTTCATACTGATTCAAGCAGTTGACTGTGATCACCTCAGGATTAAGATATATCCATAAATATGATCATCCATTGATTCGATAAGACTTCTCGATTACGGAATTATATCGTGAACTCTAATCAAATCGGTCCAGCCCTATATGATATATCTATCATATATAAATGCCCCATTAGGTTCTCTTAACCGAAAGTCCGGATAAGACAATCACACCTATTGTGTTATGGGCGCATTAATAGCACGTTAAAGGAGAGACCCGATACTCTCGATTAACTTCACTACGGGCTAATTGTATTTTAAGTACATCTTCACTAACTCAATCCTCCCGTGTATATACCATACACTGAGTTAAGTGATTACATAAACGATATACTTAGGGTTTTCTGTAGTGTAAATACTATTGTCACATCGGTGATTATGAGAATAATAAATATGAATAACAATATCATTACATTTATTAAATAAAACAATAACAAAAATTGTCTTTCGGGCATTACACCTAACAATCTCCCACTTGCACGAAAGCATGTGATTAATTGTTTTAGAGCACACCCTATTATTTAAAATACAACAAACTACATCTCCCACTTGCTCTAAAGCAATGGAGACCCATCCCGTATTCTAGTACCCATTAAGCATATCATAACCATTTCGTATTCCAAAGTACACTCCGAGTATGCCGTCGTAGGATAGGTCGGTGACTCGGGGAGTACCTACATCTAAATGTCATGTGTCTTAATGATTAGTCAGGTTGTCGGCTCGAGACGATCCGTAGAATCGAAACGTTACCGGTCCATCTAATCATGTGGTACTTAGTAAACACTGAGCCCGAGATCGACATCACGATCATCCTCAATCTGACTTAAAGTCAAAATCAGTGTATCACACATATCCAAGTTCACACATGAATATGTCCGCATATTATTCCTCGTTCTCTTCAAGATGATAAAGGACATACTAAACTTGCTTTGTTAACCGCCGAATCTAAGATTCGATCAAAGTTGACGTTCAATAACCTGACCATCTCTTACTAGAAAGAGAATCTATCCCATTTCTCTTGATCCGAAGATTTAGAGAGTCATTCCTGAGGCATAGGGTAGAACTTCCTCGTTGAATGTTGCATACACAGATGCATCATCTTAACCAATAAGATGGATGGGAAACCAGGGACTGATTCTAATGAATTCGACCGAGTCAAACTCTTCAGAATGTTGTCCAAATCTCTATTGCAGAGAATTGTGGCATTGTTAGATTCGACTTCAGATAACACACCCATGTTGATTCCAACTGGTGCAGTGTTATCCTTCACAAACACTAATATATATTTATATATTCACTACTGTACTAAAATTGATATCCAGTCTACAAAAGACTTATCACTATTCTGGTCAAATCCACATATTGTAGAAATATATGACTTCCAATGACCGAGAGGTTTGCTTTTTATCCACAAGGGACATAAGCCTTGACAGTCATCCTGTCATAAGTTCATAAGTCAATACCCTTCTATTTCGAATGAATCCAGACTCCGTTTGTTTGGCAAAAAAGTCTCAGGGAATCACCCATATTTTCTGCTTTTGAACGAAATCATGCAATACCGAATTCATTCTACTCTTTTCCGTGTAGATCCAATTACTCCCATTGGGCCTGAGACACTCAGGTGGTTCTACAAGAGTATGAACAGCTCTGGAGTACCAAACTCCATTCACAGGGTTATGGCTATTAAACCAACCTCTATTATCAGAATCCTATACTGCTCACAAAAGAGCCATAGGTCATCAATCGATCATCAGACTACAAAGTCTGCAGAACCCGTAATGGGTGATGAGCTAAAAATCTACCCACAAAAATATAATTTATAAAAGACTCGCAACCGTGGGTAAACTAACTCTCTAACTGGCAGAGTACCAGGTCGATTGTTAGGATAGCTACAGGAGTACGAGGTCGATCCCAAGAGAAATATGGTTGTGAGTACCAAAGCGATCGTGTTACTTAGTCTAGGCGATCAAAGTTGTTGGTTTGTTTATTATAGCTAACGCAGAAAATAAAGATTATTCTAACGAGTTTATCTAAGTGATTAAAAAGCATAGCCAAACTATGATCCAACAGGTTATCACCCCACAGGAAAAACTTGACAAGGAGTGTGTTTTAACTGATTCAGTTTATATGACATCCACGGGTGTCAACTCTTTATTATTGCGTTAAGATCGAACAACTCTCACTTAACCCCCATACTAGGTTTATTAACTTTCCCTTTAGAAAGCTAACTTGCCTAATAAGGTTGACGAATAAAAAGGCGATGAAAACCTCACATAAGCATAGTCCGACTTGTCACTTAAGTTGTCGGTCTAACTATCAAGACTATGTTTTAGTGATTCTTAAACCTTTTTCCCACATCTAGCCGCAAAATGCATCTATAAGCTAGATGTGCGTGTAACATTTAAAACATGAGTTTATCATACCAATGTTTAATTTAAGAGCTACACAACTCCCGTCTCGTTACGCGATGGTTGATTTCACCCGTTTTCACATAATTCGGCTATGATAAGTTTAGCTACTCATTATAACGGAAAAGAAAAATATATCATATATATATATACATAGATATATATAACATAAATATAAATATATATACATAAAGATCTATAGATATATATATATTGATAGATAGATATATATATATTGATAGATAGATATATATATACTAATAAATATGAATACGTATAGTTATGTATATGTATATATATATATATATATATATATATATATATATATATATATATATATATATATATATATATATATATATATATATAGATAGATAGATAGTATAAAGAAAAGAAAATGAAACAAACGAAAGAAAAGGAAATTATATATATATATATGTTACTACTACAAACAAGAAAAGAAAAGAAATGGCCGAAGCAAGGGCAATCGAAAGCTGCTGGGAATTGCTCTATTTATAGACAAAGTACTCAAAGCCGGATCGATCCGGGAATAAAATATATTATCCCAAGCTTATCCTCTGCAGACCCATGTGCAAAATCATCATTATGTCGACTTTCAGTTAAGCCGGATCGATCCGGGAAAAGACCGGATCGATCCGGGACTGTAAAAAACATCCAGTTTTGAGCTGAAACTTGAAAAATTCATATCTTGAGTTGTAGACCTCCGATTGACGTGATTCAAAATGAGTTGGAAAGCTCTTTCAAATATCTACAACTTTCATGAAGGACTCTTCTTCAGAAAATACCTTTTTGATGGTCCATTTGTTCGTCGAAGATATAATTCGATAATAGCATTACGAAACGTTGATCCACTTGAACTTTTAAGCTTGTGGCACATTATTACACCCTTCAAAAGATATGTTTTAACTTCAAAAAGTGTCGTCACTCGGGGTTTTGGTTTACCTAAAAATCTGCAATAAAGCACCAAAATACCAAGCGTAAATCCGACACGACACTCCGGTTACTAAACCGGTACAAAAACTTATAAAAACACGATAAAAATACGATATTTTACATAATCACTACTACTAACATATTTGGATGAATCTAAGGAATTAATGACTTGAAATGATATAAAAGTGCTCACAATGATATCAGAAGTGGGGTAAATCGTTATAATAATAACAGTGAATTTTTCCCTCATCACAACCCCCCACTTAGCTTTTGGTCGTCCTCGAGCAAAACAAGCGATAAAACAAAATGAATGAGGGATAAATTCATGAAAAGATAAGATGTAAGGGACAACCAGATGATGAAACCATTCGAATCATAACCACACGTTAACCTCAATATAAATGTATAACAGAGTGCGTGTGTGACAAGCCTTTTCAATTTCCACTATCCTCTCTTGAATAATTCAAGCAAACGCACAAGTATCCATTCAGACAATCCTAATGACTTTCCTAGGTATAGGCGAATGAGTTCCACACAAAGTCCTCCCGTGTACTTATTAGGATAATCCCTAAAGCATATCATTCGGTTTATACGGGGATAGTCGAAGATAACTAAGTTGTAAACCAACTTTCCACACTCGTCATTTGCCAATTTTTTAAATTTAACTTAATTTCACATGTGTATCATATGCCCTCATTCCCAGCAATAGGATGTTTCGTGATAACACCCTAGCTGGACTACTATCATCAGGCAGTCGGGAGCTTTTAAACCTCATAGTGATATAGGACGTTTCGTGATAACGCCCTACGCACTCAAATCATTGGTAGCTACATCCGACATATATATAGTTCAACTTAGTTTGGTATTCTTCATTTCATTCCACTTTCCCAATAAACTTAACTTATATCCTTTCTATCACATTCAAACCTTCAGATATTCACAGTACATGTTCAAAAATTAGGTACTAAGTTACTGCAATTATCTCTAGAATAACCACTAGGATACTGAATGGATACAGTTTAAAATTTTCGCTTCAATGTCAAAGGCTTACGTGAAGGAATTCATGTTACACAAATAAATTTGGGGTTAAAATGCACTTACGGATCACATTGGTTATTTATATCCAAATTGATCATTACATCTTCAAATACATGAAAAATATACCTTATAAAGTTCATTTTAATTAACTTATTAATGCACGAAAAAGATTCAAAAACTAAGGGTTTTTTTTTTCTGATACAAAATAAACACTTAATGCCATTGCTAGACCATCATCGACTCTACCTCCCACTTACGATTTTGCATTACCCTCAACATGTGAATAAGATAGAGAGAAAGACTTAGCTTATAGACCTGGCAAAAAGGTGCTATCGAATCCCGTAACAGCCATGAGAAAGCACGTCCCGAATCTCTGTACCAAAACAACCAAAACAAAACAAACACGAGGCATGGTCCTCGTGCCAAAGTATGCAATAGGGATATGGGAATAATAAAATAGCCCTGTCACGTCAGAAAATTCGATAGGCAATATATAGCGCATCGCATAACAGCTTTAGATGGAAAAATAACCCACACGGGTAAAGCACATAACATCTAAGCATATACGTATTATAGAGAGTATCACATGAGCATATATCATAGTCAACTCAGCTATTCCTAGATTTATTTTTATTACACACAGTTTTATTAAGGCGGGAATACTCACCACTATACTACAACGACCAGAAATTTGAAACAGACTAGATCATAAAATGAAATGTGTGAAAGAGTATTGAGTCTTTTATACCCAGATCCTCAAGGTTTCTTTCAAAGCATTTTAACAACCTAAGTCCAAGAAATGATGTATTTGAATTTTATCTTTTTTCTCCATCGGGATTTTCGGATAACCACCTAATCGTTCCTTGTTTAATGACATTCAAACCTTCAACTCGAGACTTGGTTGTGCTTTGTGTTCATCTTTCCACAGATTCTACATTTCATTAAGACTAGTATTTATCCAAATTATTATTATTATTTTAACGGGCTGCCTCCCGGTAGCGCTTTTGTTTAACGTCGTTTGCTCGACAGGGTGACTCTAAACAGACTCAATCAACCAAAATCCGAACTCAAGAAGATTAATAGCTTAAGAAAAATTAACAATGCGAGAACCATTGAAATTGTATTGTCTAGAAACGTACCTCTTTTAATTCTCGATGTCACCTCCTCCCAGCCAGAGAATCTTCTGTTATCAGCATGTCGAACCATCTTCTTTACTATTCCATAAGGTTCATCCATCGGGGAGTACACAAACTGGACCGCAGAAAATTCATCCTCACAGAGTGGACGAATGTAGTAATCCGGGACCGTTATATTAAACACTACCAACTCTCCCAGTGGCTTTACTAAAGATGGCCAATCAATCTCCTGCTCCTCTAACTCTGAAATCTCATTATAGCAAACTGAATCCTCAACCTTATTCTCAACCTGAACTTCTTCAATGAGCACCTCATCATCCTTAACCACCTCTTTTGCACATGCCTGTTTTGCCTGCTCGAACTCCATTATTTCAATCAATTGCACCACCCTCTCTTGAAGATTTCTTATGGCAGAGTCAGTACTTATCTTGAACTCTTGCATGTCCAGCAGTCGCTCTTGCAAGATCTGGTCCAATCGCTCTAGTTGCTCCATTTGACTGTCGGTGAAGTCTTCTCGTGGCATGGGGGAAAACTGATCATACTGACTTTGATTCATCGGAGGTGAGTAGCAGTCCTCTTGCCATTCCAGACACTGATCAGGTGGCTGAATCTGGGTAAAGCTATCAACGCATTGAGTATGAACACCGTAATCCTGATAAGCACTAGGGTTCGAAGAACCCTCATAATATTGTGGCTCATAACTCGAATAACCATAATTCTGATCCTGGTACGTACTAGGGCACTGATAATCCCATGAACCTTGGTTATTCTCCTGTTGATACTGAGGTTGAGGCACGAACTGTTGTTGATAACATTGTGCAGATGCCTGAGGTAGGTAGGAGTATTGTTGTTCAGGTGAGTAGTATTGATTGAAAAATCCATCCATTTAAGCTCAATCTGCAAGATCTTCAGAAAACAACAAGAAAACAATAAAAAATTTCTTTTTTTTCGTTTTTTCTTTTTACACACACACACACGAAATCTAAATAAAACGAAGAAAATAAAAACCTAGGCCCAAGCCTTCGGTTCACTTACAAGATATCACAACAATATCACACATTTCCCCGGCAACGGCGCCAATTTTTTGATGAGCTAAAAATCTACCCACAAAAATATAATTTATAAAAGACTCGCAACCGTGGGTAAACTAACTCTCTAACTGGCAGAGTACCAGGTCGATTGTTAGGATAGCTACAGGAGTACGAGGTCGATCCCAAGAGAAATGTGGTTGTGAGTACCAAAGCGAACGTGTTACTTAGTCTAGGCGATCAAAGTTGTTGGTTTGTTTATTATAGCTAACGCAGAAAATAAAGATTATTCTAACGAGTTTATCTAAGTGATTAAAAAGCATAGCCAAACTATGATCCAACAGGTTATCACCCCACAGGAAAAACTTGACAAGGAGTGTGTTTTAACTGATTCAGTTTATATGACATCCACGGGTGTCAACTCTTTATTATTGCGTTAAGATCTGAACAACTCTCACTTAACCCCCATACTAGGGTTATTAACTTTCCCTTTAGAAAGCTAACTTGCCTAATAAGGTTGACCAGAATAAAAAGCTGATGAAAACCTCACATAAGCATAGTCCTGACTTGTCACTTAAGTTGTCGGTCTAACTATCAAGACTATGTTTTAGTGATTCTTAAACCTTTTTCCCACATCTAGCCGCAAAATGCATCTATAAGCTAGATGTGCGTGTAACATTTAAAACAAGTTTTAAAACATGAGTTTATCATACCAATGTTTAATTTAAGAGCTACACAACTCCCGTCTCGTTTCCCGATGGTTGATTTCACCCGTTTTCACATAATTCGGCTATGATAAGTTTAGCTACTCATTATAACGGAAAAGAAAAATATATCATATATATATATATACATAGATATATATAACATAAATATAAATATATATACATAAAGATCTATAGATATATATATATTGATAGATAGATATATATATATAGATACTAATATATATATATACTAATAAATATGAATACGTATATATATATATATATATATATATATATATATATATATATATATATATATATATATATATATATATATATATATATATATATATATATATATATATATATATATATATATATATATATATGTTACTACTACAAACAAGAAAAGAAAAGAAATGGCCGAAGCAAGGGCAATCGAAAGCTGCTGGGAATTGCTCTATTTATAGACAAAGTACTCAAAGCCGGATCGATCCGGGAAAGGGCCGGATCGATCCGGGAATAAAATATATTATCCCAAGCTTATCCTCTGCAGACCCATGTGCAAAATCATCATTATGTCGACTTTCAGTTAAGCCGGATCGATCCGGGAAAAGGCCGGATCGATCCGGGACTGTAAAAAACATCCAGTTTTGAGCTGAAACTTGAAAAATTCATATCTTGAGTTGTAGACCTCCGATTGACGTGATTCAAAATGAGTTGGAAAGCTCTTTCAAATATCTACAACTTTCATGAAGGACTCTTCTTCAGAAAATGCCTTTTTGATGGGCCATTTGTTCGTCGAAGATATAATTCGATAATAGCATTACGAAACGTTGATCCACTTGAACTTTTAAGCTTGTGGCACATTCTTACACCCTTCAAAAGATATGTTTTAACTTCAAAAAGTGTCGTCACTCGGGGTTTTGGTTTACCTAAAAATCTGCAATAAAGCACCAAAATACCAAGCGTAAATCCGACACGACACTCCGGTTACTAAACCGGTACAAAAACTTATAAAAACACGATAAAAATACGATATTTTACATAATAACTACTACTAACATATTTGGATGAATCTAAGGAAGTAATGACTTGAAATGATATAAAAGTGCTCAAAATGATATCAGAAGTGGGGTAAATTGTTATAATAATAACAGTGAATTTTTCCCTCATCAATGGGTAATGGATAAACCATACTCCCACTACATTCTGGGTGGATCGAAATTCTGATCTAGTTTAGTAGTATTTAGTGTTATCACCAACAACCGATGTTGGATATGGTCTGATTTTAATCAGTTAGTAACTACCTTGAGTAAACGTACTTCAAGGTTTAAGGTTTTTCTGTTTATGGACTCTATCGAAAGGATGCAACAAGTATAATGGTCCCTTCCCGATTTCCGAATCCTATATCTAACCTTTATACTCAATAGGTTAAAAGATATATCACGAATGGTCATTGACCGAACGTATGCGTGAAATTCCCAGTCTACCTTCAAGCACCGTGTGATAAATGCTTATATTTATGGAAGTGGGGTGAACCGAATCCACACCTTATCCGTAAATTCCAAAGCATATTCGGTAGACTTCTCGGTCTTACACTTCAATGTAAACTGAAATTTCGCTTCTAATATCTTTATTGAGTTAAGCAGTGTATTGTAGCACATCTATAACTATGTAAAGTAATTCAACGGTTTCTCCCTTAGTGAAAGCATTTCACTATGAGGCAGGCCGAGCATCAGTCCCTAGGACTATGAATGGCCTATTCCGAGTATAGAATACTCTATCTCTGTTAAAAACAGAGAAACCTCAAAAATATTTTGGATAAACATTTCGGAGTGTTTGAATAGTTATCAAACAAGAAGTCATTACTCGGAAGCTCCTACTAGCTTGTATCTTTCATCAGACCCTGAAGGTCGTCATGAACAAGCTATGTTACTTCTTTATAACCATTATCCTTTTCCCGATTGAAAGGAAACTTAGTCATTGAACCTTTGAGACAATCTAACGGATCGGGAGAAAGGAATCACCCCGAGCCGTCTTCGGGTCTTGTCTTTTAGGGACTATGCACTAACTATGGAATATGAAGAAGCGTTTATCTAAATATAGAAACCAATTGCTTTTAACGAGTTCTTAAGATGTGTTTTATATACATATTTCAAATAGTTCTAAGTGGTTTTGACTTTATCAAACAAAAGTCCGAGTCTTGGATTCGTACTACAAATGGTATATTCACTTTCTATACGACAAACAAATTATCGAATAGAAGGTAAATCCATTCGTTCCAACAAATCTTAAAGCGAAAATAAATTTTCCGCGATATCCAAGGATTGAATCCGAGATTCATTTCCTTATATCACTCCCACTATTCTAGCTAAAATTAAGCGCTCGTTGTTTACTCTTTTAATCGTTAAATGCACCGCTACCTTGTTCTTCCAAAGAACTTAGCTCGAGAAAATCTCCAAGGATTCATAGGTTGGTGATCCAAAATCACCGTCCTTATCCTATGATTTTCGTTAATTAATTTTTCGGTTCGGCCTTAAAGTTTTCTCGGTTTAGATGACTAACACTTTTAGACAGATTCTCCCATTCTTGACTTTCCGTGAATGGAAACAGTCTTGAACCAGCGGTTCGTTTGAGTAGACACTACTCTTGAACCGTGGGATGTCTATTTCGAGTGTTACTCGTCGGGACTTCTCGGATTTTCAAATATACCAGAAAAAACAATAAATCATAACATTAAAGCTCCCACTAGTTTATCGGTTCCAAATACCGTCTAACGAGCAATGCTTTATTTTTATGATTTTCCGATTTTTTTCGATTCAGAAAAAATCTCGTACATAGTTCCAATGTTTCCAGAAAAACAACAAATCATAGAACTCTCACTAGTTCATCGATTCCAAATATCGTCCAACTAGCAACGTTTCATGACTTTCCGGTTTTTCAATTAGAACGGTTACGTGTGTAGTCAGTTACTCTTTTCTAATGTTCTAGAAAAACAACAAATCATAAAGCTCCCACTAGTTCATCGATTCCAAATATCGTCCAACTAGTAACACTTCATGATTTTCCGATTTTTCAATTAGAAAATTACTCGTGTAATTACTACACATTCAAAATTCACTAAAAGAATTTCAAAGTCCGAAATCACCTTTGATCAAACTAAGTTTTTCTTCCGTTTGACACGAATGACACTAGTGACATACCTGTATGTCACTCTGGTTTTTAAAAGGCTTAAGAGAAAAAAATATCTCTTCCGAAAATTAATTGCATTATCGATTAACTAGTTCAACGTCCTAGTTACTTTCCACTTTTTAACGAAGTCAATACTAGTCAATTAATTTTTTTTAAAGCAATTTAGTAAGGGATATAATGCTGTAAATAAAATGACATATATTAATTCAAGTTTAACACTACTATATTTATTTTAGGAATTGTAAACTAAATTAAGTCTACTCTACCATTCCAAGGTTTTAACCTCGCATCTCAGTGCCGCCGTAGGGTAGGTCAAAGAGATGACGGTTAAATCGAGACAATCTCATCAATGAATAACTTGTGAGAATCAAACATCCCACGAGAATCGAACATCCCTTAATTCATTGACTACCTTCCTTTTTTAGCCTAGATATTATCAAAAATATCCTTTATGAGTGTGACCTACTATATCGGATCTCTTAGGTACGCCCCGAGTATGCCGTCGTAGGATAGGTCAGTGACCCGACGAGTACCCGGAAGTCCTATCCTTTCGGAGACCATCCGTAGGGGGACGAAATCAAAGCGCCGCGAGGCGTCACCCTTCTCTCACTTACTTGTATCTATAGTAGAGGCCGTGGGGTTGGCTGTCGCCTCCCCCGCTCCCACTCAATATTTTAGAAGTGGTGGTGGGTTAACTAACCACGTCTTTTTGATGTTAACATAAAAGCACATCAAATCAAGGATTCCGAATGGTGTCGGTAACGTAGGCAAGACTACCCGTCCTATTCGTGGGAACATATGTGACAGTCGGACGAAATCGGGTCAAGACAGCCCCATTGAGATAAGAAGGAATCACCCCTCCGTTCTCCGGTGTAGCTTAGTCTTGCCGGACCCCCGTGCATGCATGATGTATTATTTTTATATGATTAAAAATACGTTATATTATTATGTTTTATCAACGAATTCTATGTAAAATATATGAAATTATGATGAAATGTTAATCTTTATAGTTTAGAGTAGTTAGTAGTAAAAATAGTAAAAAGTTGTAATTTTGTACCGATTTTAGTAAATCGGAGTGTCGTGTCAGATTTACGTGGGTATTTGTGGTATTTTATTGCAGATTTATAAACCGAGACCCCGAGAATCGACATATTGAAGTATAATCATATCTCTGGAATGATTTAGAGAGTGCCACAAGCTTAAATGGTCAATTGAATAGCTTAAGTGGACAAGTGGCCAACCAATCTGGTTAAGTAATAATCGAGAAATGTCTTCGACAAACGAATGGCTCATCAAAACGATATTTTCAGAAAAAGTGTTCTTCACGGAAGTTGTAGATTTTACCGAGAGCTTTCCAATGCAATTTAAATTATGAAGATTGGAGGTCTACAACTTAAAAACAGTGATCAAGTGGCTAATCGATTTGGGTTAAGAAAAATCCCGAAATAGCTTCGGAGGAACACGAGGTAATCAAGAAGGCGTTATCTGAAGAAGAGTCCTTCATGAAAGTTGTAGAGTTTCTCGAGACCTTAATTTTGGCATTTCGTTTGCAATTTTTGGAGGTCCAGAATTCGAGATATGAATTTTAGAAGTTTAATAATTATATATAAAAAATAAATATCTTCACCGCACATGCTGATTGCAATCAGTAGTGGAAGCAATCATTAGTCCGGACCGATCCGGCTTAATCTCGGACCGGTCCGGCCCCTTCACCTTTGCCTATATAAGAAGATGCAGCAGCAACAGACGCAGAGTACCAAAATATATATACAATCTCATATATATATTCTCCCCTCTTCTCTCTTTTATTTTCTTTTTTTATTTTGTAGTTTGTAAATAAGGCCTTACGCCGTAATAATGTAGTTTTAAGTATCGTTATAATGCTCGGGAAAGTCTCGGAAGTTCGGTGTTGTCGAAGTCGTTGTAATGTCCGGAAGAATACAACTCTGATTCAGCATTTGTAACCGGGTAACTTTTCTTAAGTATTTATGTTTGTTTTTATATTTTTCGTTGTTATAATGTTTTTAGGCTAAATATAATACTGGCCAAAGCTATGTAATCGGTTTTATTTCGATCTTTTCGTTAAATAAATGTTGTTAAGTTAAAATTATTAAAATTGAGTTAATTGAATCTTTTTCTATTTTAATCGTATTCGTATTGACATATTTAATCGATCTGAGGAATTCATAATCTAATTATGAATTGACGCCTCGTAGTTAGGATACGAGATAAAAGATAGAAAAACCGGAGGGTAAAATTGGCCGTGTGAATAACGTGACAACGGAATCCTATTTCCTACCCGGGGGTAGATTTGTTTTGGAAGAAATGAATCTTATTATAATTTGTACTCGAGATCGTAATAATGTTAAATCATCAGTTTAATTGAAACTTAAACCGGAAAGTTGAATCGTCCGGCTTTGACAACCGGAGCCTTTTAAATAAAATTGACCGTTTGACGAACGGAATGACTCCTTTTTATCTAAAGGTAGATTTGTACTCGGGACCTGTTCAGAAAAACCGTAACAGTTGTGGACCTTGGACTGATGCAATGGACATATGACAATTTCATACGCTCGTGTGAGGAGGAATTGTTTACCTCAGGAGTGCACCGTTTCATTTACTCAATTGGACCTAAAATAAAAGGAGAGATCGAACACATTTCATTTAATCGAAAGATCATATAAACCAATTATATAAGTTTTGGCCAGTTCTCTAAAATTATCTATTTAATATTTTGGTATCTATATATACTCATATCTATATATATAAATTGCGGTTTATGCAGATCTATATATATTTATGTATTTATATATATCATGTTAGTATAGTTTTTAATTTTCGTATTTATTTTATGTTAACTAGAATAGTAGTGATCTGTATTATAAAATTGCGGTTTAGATCGAGTTAATAACTGCTCTTTGGTGTTTAACCACACGTAAAAGAAATTACCAAGTTCCCTGAGGATTCGACACTCTGACTCACCATACTATCACTACAGTTTGACCCGGTACACTGCCGGTTAGGATCTGTATAGCCTAGGTAATGTCCGTCAGCTTTTTGGCACCGTTTCCAAGGTTAGGTTTAGGTCTGTCAGCTTTTTGGCGCCGTTGCCGGGGAATGTCGCTAATTTCTTTTTTTGTGTCTATGGTTACTACTTGTATTAGCTCAAAATTCTCGAGAATAAGTCAACACTTTTCTTATCCCATTTCTATTTTATTTTTCGTTGGTTGTTACCTTATAGGTAAATTACCAATTTTTACTACTATCTATTTCGTGTTATTTTCTATTTTCGTTAGTTGATGACCAGAAGTGGTAAGGCCCCGCTCACTCCTTATAAGCCTGACATAAACACTTACGAAAGGCAGTTAAGAGTAGAGAGTAAACGAGGTCATACTAGTCAAGGAAATCCTGACCAAGAATCATCTTCAAACAGAAATACGAGAATGGCTGAAACTAGTGATGAAACAAATGAACAGAGGCTAGATCATGCTCCAGGGCATGGACAAAACCCTGTTAACCCTAATAATAATAATAATAATAATAATAATAGAAATAATCGAATCGGAACCCAGAATAATCGTAATAACCCACCAAACCCGAGACCTATCTGTGATCAAACCGTGAGAAGAAACCAGACTAATAATCCCATACTTTTACCTAATGAAGGAGCGAATAATTTCGAAATTAAATCTCATCTTTTTGGTTTAATTGACGCAAGAGCCCAATTCCTAGGAGAGGATGATGAAGATCCACATCATCATCTCTATCTATTTTTGAAGAATTGTGCAATACAGCCAAAAGTCAAGGTGCTCATAAGGAATTAACGAGGATGACTATGTTTCCTTTTTCTTTAAAAGGACGAGCCCGAGATTGGTTTATGTCTCTTCCACATCATTCACTTACTAGTTGGGAGGAGATTCAAACTGAATTTCTGAAACAATATTTCACTCCAGGATGAAATTTGGAATTAAAAGTCGAGGTTGCTAACTTTAGACAAGGATCTGAGGAAACTCTTGGGAATGCGTGGGAAAGGTTTAAAAAACTGTTGAGAGCTTGTCCCGATCATGGTTATTCCTTAGATATGCAAATTCAACTCTTCTGTCGTAAATTGAGAAAAGATTCACGCGCTGATGTAGATCATGCATGTGGTGGTTCTTTAATGATGAGTGAAGCTCAAATAGTTTACGATGCTATAGAAAAGATTTCCAAAAATAACAGAATGTGGGAAACCGGTTCTAGCACCAGAAAAGTAGCTTTTGCAGGAGAATGTACATCTAATACTGAAGTTCTAGCACATTTAGAAAATTTGAGTAGGAAATTTGATGGCCTACAAAACAAGAACCAAAGTTCAGAAAATAGTACACCAACTGAATACTCAAGTCATGATAATGTGTCATTAGGGAGTGAAGAACCAACAGGATACTCAAGAGAGGAGGTGAGTTTTCTTCAGCAGCATAGGAATTTGAACAATGCATACTCGAACTCGTTTAATGCTATTAGAAGAGATCACCCTACTTATCGATGGTCTGAAAAAACTAGTAAGCAAGGACAACCGCCGTATCCAGTCCCATATAGGAATAATAACCAAGTTTATCAAGAAAATACATCTAATCAGAATTTACAGTCATTACCTAGATCCTATCCTCAACATACCACTCAAAGTATACCAGTAACTCAGAGTTCAACTCAACCTGCAGAAGGAGTTGAAAAATGGGAAAAACTAATGGAAAATATGATGGGTGTAGTATCTACTCAATCTAAGAATATGGAAACAATGATGACTTCTATTGGTACAATCACTAAAGATATGAGTACAATGAAAACATCTATGAGTGGACATGATACCAGAATGAGAACTATAGAAGCCTCATTGAGGAATATGGAAGATCATTTGAGTAGGGAAGGTGAACGTAACAACAGTAGACCCCCAGGAGGATTACCAAGCAACACTGAAAGAAATCCAAGAGAGGTAAATGTTGTAGTTACGAGAAGTAGGAAGCTCTGTGGAAGCAATGGAGTTGAAAACTTTGGGAATAATGAAGTAGAAGATAACTTAGATGGTAAGAATGATGAAACTAAAGATGAAATTGAATTCACTGATGAGGAAGAAGAAATTATAGAGAATTTCTTGAAAAGGAATAGAAGTTTGGAACCTGAGAATGAAGGTGAAAAATGGGTAAAAATCCCTAGGATTTTGAAAGACCCTATGGATAAAGATTTAAGGACTTTATTCAAGGAACATGTTAGAATAGATGAAACTGGTAATAAGTATGAGAAACAGGAAGAACCGAAAGAGTCTGAAGTAGAGATTGATTCAGGGAACAATTTAAGGGAAAAAATTCAAGAACCTGAAACATGGCGACTAAGTAATACTCAAAGGTTTAAGGAAAAAGGAAAAGAGAAATTGACTAAGGAGCCAAAGGTTATAAATTTAGAATCTTTACCTTACCCTCCTAAAGATCAAATCAAAAAGGCTAAAACTGATCAGAAGTATGCTCGTTTCCTTGATACTTTTCGTCATCTTCATGTTAATATCCGTTATTGAAGCTCGATTAATATACCGCCTATGGAAAGTTTCGAAAGATATACTATCAAATAAGAAAAAATTAGAGGAATATGAGAATATATGCCTAAATGAAGAATGTTCTGCAATTCTGCAGCATAAGTTACCACCTAAACTGAAAGATCCTGGAAGTTTTACGATTCCATGTGAAATTGGAGGATTTCTGTTTAAGAAGGTCTTATGTGATCTAGGAGCTAGTATAAATCTCATGTCTTATGAGGATTATAAGAAGCTAGGCATAGGAAAGCTTACTAAGACTGAAATGACTCTGCAAATGGCAGATAGATCGATTAAGTACCCTAAAGGGATTATTAAGGACGTATTGGTTAAAGTAGACAAATTCTATTTTCCAGTAGACTTTGTAGTTATGGAAATGGAAGAAGGATATTCAGCGCCACTTATCTTAGGTCGACCATTTCTAGCTACAGGAAGAACTTTAATCGATGTTCAGAAAGGAGAATTAATTTTGAGAGTCAATGAAGATGAAGTTGCTTTCAATATTTTCAAAGCTATGAACCATCCATATACATCACCAGAATCATGTTCTTTTATAGAAGATATTCATTCTGTCTATGATAATCGATTACCAACTTTTGAAGACAGATTAGAAGAATGCTTAACTCGTCTATCTATAAAGAAGATGAGGAAGACATTGAAATGAAAGAGATAATCCTTTCTCTAGATAAAGGAAGCTTTACTTTTAAGCCACCATGGCATAAGTATTTGGAGTTAGAACTAGAAGGACCAGTTCTTAAATCGTCAATAGAAGATCCGCCGAAGAATGCGGAATTGAAACCGTTACCTTTAAATCGAAATATGCTTTTCTTGAAACTAATAATCTATTACCGATTATTATTTCATCAAATTTAACCGAGCAACAAGAAGATCAATTACTTAGAATGTTAAGAAAGCATAAGAAAGCTTTTGGATGGACAGTTGCCGATATTCGAGGTATTAGCCCTGAGATTTGTGTTCATAAGATAATTCTGAAAGAAGATGCTAAACCTTGTATTCAACCGCAACGCCGCCTCAACCCAAATTTACAGTTAATCGTTAAGAAAGAGGTGATTAAGCTATTAGAAATGGGAATAATCTTTCCTATATCAGATAGTGAATGGGAAAGTCCAACTCAAGTTGTACCAAAGAAAGGAAGTTTCACAGTGAAAGAGAATGATAAGAATGAATGGATTCCAACAAGGGAAATTACAGGATATCGAATGTGCATTGATTTTAGAAAACTAAATGATCATACTAAGAAAGATCATCATCCACTTCCATTCATAGTTCAAATGTTGGAACGTTTAAGTGGACATAAGTATTACTGTTTCTTAGATGGTTATTCAGGATATTTACAGATTTTCATTGCAGCAGGAGATAGGGAAAAGACTACTTTCACTTGTCCTTATGGAACTTTTGCGTATAAAAGAATGCCGTTTGGTTTATGTAATGCTCCTGCTACGTTTCAAAGATGTATGATGTCTATATTTTCTGATATGGTTGAGAAATTCTTAGAAATTTTTATGGACGACTTTAGTGTTTACGGAGATTCTTTTGGTAAATGTTTGTCGCACTTAGAAAGAGTGTTACAACGCTGTGAGGATACCAATTTAGTTCTAAATTGGGAAAAATGTCATTTAATGGTATCAGAAGGAATTGTTCTAGGTCATAGAATCTCTGAAATAGGAATTGAAGTTGATAAAGCTAAAGTCGAAGTGATTGAAAAATTACCACCACCAGTTAATCTAAGGACTCTAAGAGGATTTCTCGGACATGCAGGATTTTATAGGAGATTTATTGCAGATTTTTCGAAGATAGCAAAGCCTCTAAGTCATTTGCTTGAAAAAGAAGTACCTTTTAAGTTTGATAGTAAATGTATGGAATCATTTAAGACCCTGAAAGCGAAGTTGATTACTGCACCAGTATTGGTAGCACCAGACTGGGATTTGCCTTTTGAGATTATGTGTGATGCAAGCGATTTAGCTGTAGGAGCTGTTTTAGGTCAAAGGTATAACAAAATTCTCAAAGCTATCTACTATGCTTCTCACACATTAAACGCAGCTCAACTTAATTATGCAACTACAGAAAAAGAACTGTTGGCTGTAATTTTTGCCTTAGATAAGTTTCGATCGTATATTGTTGGTTCTAAGGTAATAATCTACACAGACCATTCAGCTCTGAAGTATTTACTGAGCAAGAAGGATGCGAAACCACATCTTCTTAGATGGATTCTCCTACTTCAAGAATTTGATATTGAAATTAAAGATAAAAAAGGAAGTGAGAATGTAGTAGCAGATCATCTAAGTAGAATGGAGACTGAGGAAGAAATAGGGAATGAAATTAAAGATTCATTTCCTGATGAACAACTATTTAGAATAGATACTCCTTCAACCATGCAGTTATTAAAGAATAGAATTCCTTCTAAGGAAATGTCACCTTGGTTTGGGGATATCATTAATTACTTAACCTGTGATTATATTCCGTCTCATTGGACTTGGCAGCAGAAAAAGAAGTTCTTTTACGACTTAAAATTTTATTACTGGGAGGAACCAGACCTTTTCCATAAATGTTCGGATGGGATAATCAGAAAATGTGTGCCTGATAATGAAATTTTAAGTATTTTATCGTTTTGTCATGATCGTGAGGCAGGAGGTCATCATGGAGGTTGGAAAACTGCTTTTAAAGTTTTACAATGTGGTTTTTATTGGCCTACGCTATATAGAGATGCTTATAAGTATGTTAAATCTTGTGAATCTTGTCAAAAATGGGGAAATGTATCTAACAAACATGAAATGCCTATGCAACCTATTTTAGAATGTGAGTTATTTGATGTTTGGGGTATAGATTTCATGGGACATTTTCCTATATCTTTTGGAAAAAGATTTATTCTTGTAATGGTAGATTATGTTTCAAAATGGGTAGAAATTTGAAGCTCTTCCCACTAATGATACCAAAGTTGTCATACGATTTCTTAAAAAGAATATATTTACCAGATATGGCATTCCAAGGGCAATCATTAGTGATAGAGGTTCACATTTTTGTAATAGACCATTTACTAAACTAGTTGAAAAATATGGTGTAACGCATAAGTTAGGAACGCCCTATCATCCACAAACTAGTGGTCAGGTAGAGGTATCGAATAGGGAAATTAAAAGAATCGTGGAAAAAACAAGTTGATTCAAATCGTAAAAGCTGGCGCGTTAAATTAGATGATGCATTATGGGCGTACGAACGGCTTTTAAAACATCAATTGGTTGTTCTCCCTATAAGCTAGTCTTTGGTAAGTCTTGTCATCTCCCGAGTTGAGTTAGAACACCGAGCCTTCGGGCTATTAGATTTCTAAATTTCGATCCTAAATTTGTCGGTGATCATAGATTGCTTCAATTGACGAACTAGAAGAATTTCGTCTCGATTCTTATGAAAACGCTCGAATCTACAAGGAACGCACGAAATCTTTCCATGATAAGAGAATCTTTAAGCGTGAGTTCCATGTAGGTGATCGAGTGCTTTTGTACAATTCACGTTTAAAGTTGTTTCCGGGTAAGCTTAAATCGAGATGGACGGGACCATTTAAAGTAACAAGGGTTTACAAAGCGGAGTCGTTGAACTAAGCGATGGAAATACAACTTTTATAGCCAATGGCCACAGAGTAAAGTTATTTGTGGAGGGAGAAGGAATCACACCGAAAGAAGAAATAATGCTATTGATTGATCCCCCAATAATTTGAAAAAGCGAGAGGAAAAAATGAAAAAGCGAAAAGCGAGAAACCGGAATCACCGAATACCGGGTGCTATCTATCTTTACTCTACTTTTCTGTATTTTTAATTATGTTTAAACTCTTTTCGTCTTTTACCGGATAGACGTAAAAGAACTGGATGCATTTTTTAGATAGAATAGGAGTTTTTATTTTACTTTTAAAATTAGGCCTTGATAAAGATGTCGCGTTTTCTATAGAAGCTTTAGTTTTTGAACAAAACAAGAAATTTTTGAGAGAGATTAGATTGAGAGAAGTATGTAATGGAACATCAAGAAGTGCGATAAAAAGAAGGGCAAAGTTTCTAATGAGATGCAGAATCTGTGGAAAAAGTGAACATGTTGGACGCTGTGGGAAAAATACAACTAAATCCCAGGATGAGTGTTTGAATATTGTTAGGAAGGGAACGATTAGGTGGTTATCCGAAAATCCCGATGGAATTCCGAGAGATAATTCAAATGCTTCGTTTTTAGGAGTTAGGTTGATCGAGCGTTATATCAGAACTTTGGAAGATTTAGAAATCGAAGAATCAGGAACCCCTTAAGTTTCGAGTCTTTTATTTTATTTTATTTTATAAAGTTTTCGCATAACTTCTGAAAATTTTATAAAATTGGATCTTTATGAAATTTGAGGAGTTTTATAAAAGTTTTTTTAGTTTTAATTTAGATGTTTTATAAGAGTTGATATAAATTTACTAAAATTTTATAAGCTTTTTAGTAAAGTATTATAAAGATTTTATTAAATTTTTAGAAATTGTTATAAAATTATAAAATTTTCTTTAAATGTTATTTTTAGTAAGTTTTAAAAAATTTATAAACTTATTTTCAAGATTTTAATTAAGTTTTATTAGAATTTTTATAAGTTTTCATCAAAAATCATAAAAAGTCAAAAAAATCGAAAAGGTAAAAAAATTGGGCACGGACCGATCCGGCCTTACCCCGGACCGGTCCGGGGTCTAAAAACATAAAAAAAGCACGGGGACCCTTCTTTTCTTCTTCTTCTTCCCTAATTTTTTTCTAACAGCCGCAAAACACCCAAACCCCACCACTCGAAATTTTTTCACTTTTCTTCAACAAAACTTCATCTCACACTACACCACTACTTGATTTCTTCCTCTTTTCATCTCCTCTCTTACACAAAAGTTTGGAAAAATCAAAAAGGATCAAAAACAAGCCACATTTCATTCCGGCGACTTTTCAACTTTTCCGGCCTACTTTTCAACGTTTTCTACATATTAAGGTATAATTTAGTTTATCTAGTTATCAATTTCGTATTTTTCATAATTTTTTAGAGTAATTTCAACTGTTTTGATTTTTGAGTGTGTTGTGACATTTTTATTTTTTGTTGTTTTTGTTGTTGTTTTTGTTGTTGATTGGCATTACCAATATCGTAGAATGGCTGAGTCGAGTACTAGAGTCTCTAAAAAGAGAAAATCGAAAATTCCTATATCAACTCCTGTCGTAGGCACAGTAATTTTATCATCTGAGGAAGAAGCCGTAAGCTTTGAAAAAACCGCATCACCTGAGCCTAAGAAAGCATATGAGAAAATTTATAGTAAATGTGATGTTCTGGTTGAAAAAGGATTAGACTTGGATGACTTAGGTGATGAAGTTAAAAACATTTTTACGAGACGTCAGTGGTTAGATTTAGCAGCCAGAAGGGAAGGGGAGATAAACACGACTATAGTAGCGGAGTTTTATTCGGTTTTATCTACATTGTCAGAAGAGCAGCTTACTCAGTCGGAAACTGTACCCTTACGAGCCAGCAATATTCCTTTTAACCCTGCCATCATTAATGCAATCCTAGGAGTTGAAGAATTTCCTGAGGAGGAGGATTACAGGGTAGTTTATAATTTAGATGATCCTGCTAGCTTTGAGCAGACTGCCCTGAGAGCCCAGACTGTTTTTGACCCGACCGATGTGTGGGTCGAAAATCGGTTTAACTACGGGAATTGTTTTAGAGGGTTGAGGGCAATTAAAAGATTTATTAGCCATAATCTCTATCCTTCTCGTAAACACACCGCTTTTGGAAAGGAAGATGTTTGTATCGCTTGGGCGATGGTGAACGATGTTAGAGTGGATGTTGGAAAGGTCATGTTTAAAAGAATTTTTGAAAGTATTGTCATCGCCAGACCAGGGAGTCATCTATACTTCCCTTGTTTTATCTCTGATTTATGTCGTAGGTTGGGAGTACCATTCCTGCCTAATGACAAGTTATCTCTGGCTGATGGAAATCTGATTGGACCTAGTTTGACTAGTCTTCCGGATGGTAGTATTAGATCTTTGATTAGAAGACGTCAAACTCAGCCAGCTCCACCAGTTTTTACATCTTCTTCTTTTCCATCTTTTTCTAGTCAGCCTCAACAAACTCCTTTCTCCAACACTATCACATATGACATGTTTCAATCTTTAGTGACAGATGTTGCACGTGGTCAAGCCAATGTGGCTTTATATCGAGAGTACTAGGCGGTGGTGTGATGATATTCGTAGAGGTTTAAGAAGGAACGAGCGGTTGCTTCGTAATCCTACTTTTGATGATCCTGCCTATCCACCTTGTCGGTCTGAGCCTTATACCTTACCAGAGTGGGTAACACCTATTCCACCACCTTCGAGCTTTCATCCATCGTCATATCCTTTTGGAAGCCAATCTAGTGGAACGGGTGTATTTTCGACAGTGTTCGAGAGACCGGCGATGTCGAGTTGGGGAGGATTCACCGAGTTTGCACATGTCACGGCGGCATGAGTTCGATGGGTCTTGATAGTTCAGTCAGGACCACGACTACAGTTCAGCCATCAGCTTCTCAGTCGTTTCCGAGTTCGAGTTTTCAAGTTGATCCTGAGGAAGACTACGATGAAGATTGAAGTTAATAATTTTGATTAAACATTTTTATTGCACTTTTTATTCGACATTTATCATTTAGATATTGGTTTGTTTTCATTTTTCGTTTAGTTTGATTTTACAATCGTTTTTATAAAAATTTGGTTTGCATTCTAGATCGTTTAGTTTTTATAAAAACTAAAACTAAAAATAAAAAAAATAAAAAAAATAAAAAAAAAATCCCAAAAATAATTTTTGTTGAATTACTACGTCATTTTACAAAAATATAATGTGTTGTTTTATCCATTAGTATCAATTTAAATGAATCTTTTCATATCCTCAAGTAGATAGGTAGTATTAGGCACGTGAAGTAAAAAAACAAAACACAAGTTGTCTTTTACCTCTGTCCCTCAGTAAAAGTAAGATGAGGCCGGACCGGTCCGGCCTATTCCCGGACCGGGCCGTGAAGAAAAGAAGGCCGAGTCATTTTGGAGTCCGTCTAATGCGCCACGTACGTATACTTTTACCATCTATTTAAAGAAGAAAAGGCGGGAGCAACAATTGCTCATTCTTTCACTGTCTATCTACCTTCAACTTTATTTCTTTCACTTTTTATCAAGTTTTAAAAATGTCAAACCACTCCTCACCGTCGGTTAATTCTTACGAGCCTCATACACCGGATCATCCGGAATCTCAAGCTTCTAATGAGAGTATCATTTTACACAATCATTTTGCGAACTCTCCAATCCTATTGGAGAAAGGTTTAAATTTAGATAAGATTGATCAATGGGGAAAAACTATCATTCGAAGTTTTGGTTGGAAAAAAATTTGTCAGTACACCGAGAGGTAGGATAAATGTCTCAATAGTGCGAGAATTTTATTCTGCACTTATGACGAAATCTATGGTCGATATCACTCAGATTGTTCTAGTAAGAGGAGTGGATGTTCCCTTCTCTTCATCTGTTATCAACCAAATCTTTGAAATTCCTCCAGTTACGATGCCACATTTTGAAATGCAATGGGGACTACAAAATTCCTCTAATCATTTGAATAAAGTACACGAGTCGTTCCAATGTCTGTTCCCACTTTTTGATACAAATCACGACATGTCAACACGAGCTCTACTTCCACATCTAAAGGCGTGGAAGCATTTTATAAATTCTCGAGTTTATCCCACCTAGGATTTTGGAAGTTTGGCTGAGAATGAAATGCTTCTACTTTATGCTTTGGCATTCGGTGTATTTGTCGATTGGGGTATATTGATTCAAAGGACAGTGTTGGAGTTTGGGATCACGAGAGGTAGTAGGGGGAAACCTATGCCTAATTCATGGATGATATCACGTTTGTGTATTCTTCTGAATGGAGTAGAAGAGCTGGAGACGGATGAAATTTTTCCGTCTAGAGATAGTCGGTTTGGATTGTTACCGGTTGATACACCGGGATGTTCGTCTACCATCTAGAGAGTTGTTTGTTAGTAATATTTAAGTTTTAATAAGTTCTTTAGTTAAATTTGAAGTTTTATTTTCTTTAGTTAAGTTCACGTTTCTTTGTAATAATGTATCTTGTTTAATATATATGTCTTAGTTTGTTTAAATGATATATATTAGTATACGCTAAAAATAAAATCAGAAAAATAACGTTAATAGATAATTTTAATTTTATTTTCGAACCTACTTCTTTACTACTCATTGAACATCGGGACGATGCCACTTCGTAAGTGGGGAGTAGAGTTAGGTTAGAAAATTCATTAAAATTTTCGAAAAATAGTTAAAAATAATTATATTATATGTCTAATTTAGATTTTAATAAGATTTTAAGTTTATATAATTGAGTAATTAATATTAGATATTGTTTTTATGAAATTATATAAGTATGTTGATATTTATAAGTAAAATTTTTAGAATCATTTTCAATATGAATTATGAGTTTGGAATTGGATTAAGGATGTTGATTTTTGGCACCACAAAAATAACTATAGCCAAATAACCTACCTCAGCCTTGATTAGAGTGATCAAGACCTCACTCGAAATTGTCAATTGTGATTAAATAACCAAGCTTTAGCTAATTTTGGTCTACATTTCCTTGAAATTCCGCAAGTTTGTACGTACTTATGAAAAGAGATGGAGACATAAAAGCTAAGTTTTGGTATATGCTGAGATTGGAAAGATTAGATAAGTAGTAGTATATTCGATCTTACCTCATGACACTTGCAATATAGTCGATTTTGGTAATAAGTTCGGATATATTAATTTTCTAAATTAAGAACAAAGCACCCTATTTACACAGAATTAATCGAATACCAGGTATCTTCCTTATCTGTGATTAACAACTTAAAAATAAAAAGAACTGATCGGTTGTAGCTACCAATGATTGGAGTGAGTAGGGTATTATCACGAAATGTCCTATATCACTATGAGGTAATTAAGCTCCCGATTGCCCGATGATAGTAGTCCAGCTAGGGTATTATCTCGAAATGTCCTATTGCTGGGAATGAAGGCACAAGATAAAATGAAAAAGAAAAAGTTGAATCATAAGATCTCAGGAATTATTACAAGTTTAAGGAAACCGGACTTGTAATTTTCGATCGAAAGAGTAGTACTCCGATCAATCTTGATGAAGCAATGCCTGTAAGTTTGATTTTCTACACACACTCACGCTTATAGTTCTTAATTTAAAATAAAAAAAAAAAAAAGAAAAGAAAAAAAAAGATGCTATTAATCGAGATTACGTTTTTTTTCAAGAATATGAAGATGTAGGTACGTACGACTTGCCTCTTTCTCTTTTTGATTCCCCTTTTTCCGATTAACTAACATCTTGAACCTAAACTTATAAGCCATTTTTGTCGACTACCTGATCAAAGTTTCCGATTCCAGGATTTCATAATAGTTGCGATTAAAAATAATTCTAATATTTTATTTATACTTATTAAGTATTACATGTACAATTTTATCTAAATAATATTTGATTATTAAGTTATTTAATTTATATACTCTTTCTGTCTTCTTAAGATTTTAAATTAAGATAAGTAATATATTTATAATATTGACAATATAAAAATTATAATCGATTAATTATATTATCTTTTACCGCTTATTTTTGCTCGAGGACGATCAAAAGCTAAGTGGGGAGTAATTTGATGTATTATTTTTATATGATTAAAAATACGTTATATTATTATGTTTTATCAACGAATTCTATGTAAAATATATGAAATTATGATGAAATGTTAATCTTTATAGTTTAGAGTAGTTAGTAGTAAAAATAGTAAAAAGTTGTAATTTTGTACCGATTTTAGTAAATCGGAGTGTCGTGTCAGATTTACGTGGGTATTTGTGGTATTTTATTGCAGATTTATAAACCGAGACCCCGAGAATCGACATATTGAAGTATAATCATATCTCTGGAATGATTTAGAGAGTGCCACAAGCTTAAATGGTCAATTGAATAGCTTAAGTGGCCAACCAATCTGGTTAAGTAATAATCGAGAAATGTCTTCGACAAACGAATGGCTCATCAAAACGATATTTTCAGAAAAAGTGTTCTTCACGAAAGTTGTAGATTTTACCGAGAGCTTTCCAATGCAATTTAAATTATGAAGATTGGAGGTCTACAACTTAAACAGTGATCAAGTGGCTAATCGATTTGGGTTAAGAAAAATCCCGAAATAGCTTCGGAGGAACACGAGGTAATCAAGAAGGCGTTATCGAAGAAGAGTCCTTCATGAAAGTTGTAGAGTTTCTCGAGACCTTAATTTTGGCATTTCGTTTGCAATTTTTGGAGGTCCGAATTCGAGATATGAATTTTAGAAGTTTAATAATTATATATAAAAAATAAATATATTCACCGCACATGCTGATTGCAATCAGTAGTGGAAGCAATCATTAGTCCGGACCGATCCGGCTTAATCTCGGACCGGTCCGGCCCCTTCACCTTTGCCTATATAAGAAGATGCAGCAGCAACAGACGGAGAGTACCAAAATATATATACAATCTCATATATATATTCTCCCCCTCTTCTCTCTTTTCTTTTCTTTTTTTATTTTGTAGTTTGTAAATAAGGCCTTACGCCGTAATAATGTAGTTTTAAGTATCGTTATAATGCTCGGGAAAGTCTCGGAAGTTCGGTGTTGTCGAAGTCGTTGTAATGTCCGGAAGAATACAACTCTGATTCAGCATTTGTAACCGGGTAACTTTTCTTAAGTATTTATGTTTGTTTTTATATTTTTCGTTGTTATAATGTTTTTAGGCTAAATATAATACTGGCCAAAGCTATGTAATCGGTTTTATTTCGATCTTTTCGTTAAATAAATGTTGTTAAGTTAAAATTATTAAAATTAAGTTAATTGAATCTTTTTCTATTTTAATCGTATTCGTATTGACATATTTAATCGATCTGAGGAATTCATAATCTAATTATGAATTGACGCCTCGTAGTTAGGATACGAGATAAAAGATAGAAAAACCGGAGGGTAAAATTGGCCGTGTGAATAACGTGACAACGGAATCCTATTTCCTACCCGGGGGTAGATTTGTTTTGGGAGAAATGAATCTTATTATAATTTGTACTCGAGATCGTAATAATGTTAAATCATCGGTTTAATTGAAACTTAAACCGGAAAGTTGAATCGTCCGGCTTTGACAACCGGAGCCTTTTAAATAAAATTGACCGTTTGACGAACGGAATGACTCCTTTTTATCTAAAGGTAGATTTGTACTCGGGACCGTTCGAAAAACCGTAACGAGTTGTGGACCTTGGACCGATGCAATGGACATATGACAATTTCATACGCTCGTGTGAGGAGGAATTGTTTACCTCAGGAGTGCACCGTTTCATTTACTCAATTGGACCTAAAATAAAAGGAGAGATCGAACACATTTCATTTAATCGAAAGATCATATAAACCAATTATATAAGTTTTGGCCGAGTTCTCTAAAATTATCTCGTTTAATATTTTGGTATCTATATATACTCATATCTATATATATAAATTGCGGTTTATGCGGATCTATATATATTTATGTATTTATATATATCATGTTAGTATAGTTTTTAATTTTCGTATTTATTTTATGTTAACTAGAATAGTAGTGATCCGTATTATAAAATTGCGGTTTAGATCGAGTTAATAACGACTCTTTGGTGTTTAACCACACGTAAAAGAAATTACCAAGTTCCCTGAGGATTCGACACTCTGACTCACCATACTATCACTACAGTTTGACCCGGTACACTGCCGGTTAGGATCTGTATAGCTTAGGTAATGTCCGTCAGCTTTTTGGCACAGTTTCCAAGGTTAGGTTTAGGTCTGTCAATACATCACACTAGGAGGGTTAAGTCGGTCGAGCCTAGCTCAGTTGACCACCCAACCTATAAGCGAACCGTTTTTATCCAAGATTTATTTTTCTTTTACCATCATTCAATCTCGTAGACACTACGAATTGAAAACGTGATCTCGTTTGGGCTTTAAGGCGGTTCACCGAGAACACACACCGAAAGGCTTAACGATTTCATAACCCGTCCTCGGATCTTTAATTAGTTACTAAATTTATTAATTACCACGTATTAATTAAATTTCAACTAATTAAACGAGTTTGTATACATGCCTATTTTAATTACCAAAATTAAAATTCTACATGTATGCATGGAGTAGATTTATGATATGATGCATGTCATGGCAATTCCGATTTTATATCTATTTTATGATCAAACACATAAAAAATAAATTGCGGAAAATTTAAACACCGAGATGGATTGTTGGTACCCCCGTATCTAATCTATCCTAGGAAAATAGTAAATTACAATCTTGTTGTCTTCATATCTTCGATCTTCGAACCTTGAACCACGAACCGCGAACCCGAAAGGAGAAGGGGCATTTATTTTATAAAATAAAATTTATTTTTTTTTTTTTGGTTTGTTAAAATCACAAGCAGCACCAAAAGAAAATTTTTTTTTTTTTTAATCAACAGGCCTTACGGCCAAAAAATTAAAAGGAAAAAAAAATATTCCAAAAAACATATCTTGCCAAAAAAATAAGATCAATTTGGATTGATCAAAGAGATTTATCAAATCTTTTTCCATAAATGTACTGCCGCCGAAAAAATAAAAAAATATCTGTCCCGATCTCCTGTTCATACCTCGAGTTCCGTCTTCATCTCGTGTTCTTCGTGTTCTTCATTGTTTTTCCGGTATTACAAAAAAATAAAAATTGCCGAAAATAAAGGGAAAAAAAAACAACAACTTTTACATCAATCCTATGCTCAATTGTTACTAAACAAAGGAGCTACAATAGATCTAACGAGTAAACAGTATCAACCCCAATCCATCTCTTCAACCAAGACATTCATAACATAAAAAATAAATCAAAATTTCCGGCCCCTTTTAAAAAAAATTGGGACAAAAATCTACATGTTTTACCACTCCTAGATCTAATATTTTATACGTATAAATATAGATCACCTTGGCGACTGATACCACTGTTAGTAATATCATCCGCAGCGGAAGCGATTTAAGGATCTAGATCCATAAAATACACGTAATAAAATAACTAGATCTACATCTACAAGGGGGTTGTAGAACATACCTCTTGGATCTCAAAATCCAAGTTGAAGAACCGCACTAGAAAGAACGAACAAGGTGTGAAGAGCACCACGATCTTCCGTATGTGTGATCCAAGCAACTCCCGGTGGAAGGAAATTCTCGTCTCGAATCCTTCCGATATGCTACCCGGAAAAATCTCCAAGATTTTCCCCAATATCCCCTTGGCCGAATTTTTGCTCCTTCTCTCTAAGAGAAGTCGAAATTTATGTGTGTTAAAAGGCTTGGGAGAACTCTCTTTATATAGGAGAGTAAAACTTAGCCCTCAAGGATTTAATAATTAATACAAAAAATCAATTATAATAATCCCATTAAATAAAAGATAATCCCATAATATTCTAGAACAAATCTAGAATAATATTTATCTTTATTTCTTTCCATAAATATTTATCCAATAAATATTTTATGCACATGTCTTATTAATACACAAGAAAACTAATTTCTTGTTCCAAAAATAAGGCTTGGGGCGAAATTTATCACTTGTGACCTAGTCACAATATATTTCGGCCATACACACCATTTCAAGCAAGATTATGAAAAATGTCTTTTTCACATATTTAATTATTTAGCCCAACTAATTTAATAGTCCACTAAACAATTAATTCACATATCGTTTTAATAAAGTCCAACAAGAACTAAATTAATATTATTAGGATTCGACGTCCAAGAATAGCTATGCTATATTTGGAGGCACGTCGGGGACCATGGACTAATAATCGGCTCCGATAAATCAAATAAATAATTATCTTACGAACGTAATAATTATATTTGATAAATCAATCACAGGAATATGCCACCATAATCCCGTGACTGCACTCCTCCGATTATGAGATTATATTTATCTCCTCACGAGAATAATAATAAGCGTCCATTGATATAATCATTACATATGGATTAATCCTCCATAGACTTGTTCATTCTAAATCGGGAAGTTACCGTTAACCCTTTCTAGAACCTCTTATCCTTATTTACCATTAACCCCCTAGTGATCAATTAATTCATACAACTCACTGGTAGCTAATCGCTGTAATATGAACTCCATGGATCGATCGCTTAGGATTAACAAATAAGGGAATCTGTCTATCTACTTCCATAAATGGAAGGAATGGATTCCGTATCCGTGATAACACGACTACTCACTCAATCCAAGACAATGCCAAGATGGGGTAATTCGATCACAGACTCGGTGTAATCCTTAACCGTCAAGTCAAACTTCATACCGATTCAAGCGATTGATCGTGATCACCTCAGATTAAGATATATCCATAAATATGATCATCCATTGATTCGATAAGACTTCTCGATTACGGAATTATATCGTGAACTCTAATCAAATCGGTCCAAACCCCTATATGATATATCTATCATATATAAATGCCCCATTAGGTTCTCTTAACCGAAAGTCCGATAAGACAATCACACCTATTGTGTTATGGGCGCATTAATAGCACGTTAAAGGAGAGACCCGATACTCTCGATTAACTTCACTACGGGCTAATTGTATTTTAAGTACATCTTCACTAACTCAATCCTCCCGTGTATATACCATACACTGAGTTAAGTGATTACATAAACGATATACTTAGGGTTTTCTGTAGTGTAAATACTATTGTCACATCGGTGATTATGAGAATAATAAATATGAATAACAATATCATTTCATTTATTAAATAAAACAATTACAAAAATTATCTTTCGGGCATTACACCTAACAGTTATAGGCCCACACTTGAGGGGGCGTGTTAAAAGTGATATAAGGAAATATAGTAGCGTCTTTACTAACACCAATTGGTTTTATTACAACGGTAAGCGCTTGATCCTAATATGGTATCAGAGCGGGAGGGGATCAATCCTTGCTACCAGCATTGTTTCTCCAATTATATTGTGCAAGTGTTGGGCCTCTTTGTTGGCCTTGTGTGCCCTTTATATGCCTTTGTGTGCCATGTTGGCCGGGCTTGTTATAGCCCCACACCTCTTTGTTGGCCTTGTGTGCCCTTTATATGCCTTTGTGTGCCATGTTGGGCCGGGCTTGTTATAGGCCCACACTTGAGGGGGCGTGTGAAAATTGATATAAGGCACACAAGGCCAACAAAGAGGCTCAACATTTGCACAATATAATTGGTGAAACAATGCTGGTAGCAAGGATTGATCCTATGTCCTCCCGCTCTGATACTATATTAGGATCAAGCGCTTACCGTTGTACTAAAATCAATTGGTGTTAGTAAAGGTGCTACTATATTTCCTTATATCAATTTTAACAGAAAATGAAGGGTGTCTATTGGTTCACCCACTACTTGTGCCCACAGTAGATCTTGTGAAAGTCGGTTCTGGAAGGAATATCAATTTTAACAGAAAAATGAAGGGTGTCTACTTGTTCACCAACTACTTGTGCTCACAGTAGACCTTGTGAAAGTCGGTTCTGGAAGGAAAAACCAACTTCTCGTAGGTACAGGTAAGAATTGGCTCAGGGAATTGAAAGTAGCTTTTTTTTTGCTCTAGAAACCGACTTTCATAAGGTCAATTTTGTGAAATCGGTGCGATGCACCGGTAAAATTGGCGAGGCTGTACATAATAACCCCCAAAATGAAGAGCCATGAATAACCAAAAGACGCTCAAAATGAAGAATTTTGTTACATTCAAAATTCGTACTCATTTGTCCCATAATATAATATAAGGTGTTTCAGTTTTTGAATACGGTTTAAAAAATATCGTAAATTAATCATTTTTAACATTTTAGAGAAATTGTTGCATTGTTTTTTTATAGTGTCTTGTAATATTGCATTGTTTAACATAAAAATGAAAACAATCATTTAATATTGTATTATTTTATGAAAAAATATTATAAATAAAAGTAAACTAAAAAATCCAAATATTACAGGACGGAGAGAATATTAAATTTCCTCAATATTTTGGTAATGTCCTTGTTAGTAAATTCCACATATATCAAGATAATCAATACTACTTCACACACTAACTGATTGAGAGTACTAAGATAATGTTCCTGAAATATATGCCATTTTTTCTTTACTTTTTAAATTAGTCATACATAAAATCCCTTTATTCCATATTGGTCCCTCACCTCCTTTAGCCTTCAAAGCTTGGACCAATGTCACCATACCTACTAAGTCCCACATTTTTCAAATTTATCCACCCAACATTAATTTAATACCTCCAACTCCATGACTCTCAAATTCAATTCATGTCCTAGAAAATAAAGGAATCATGTCAGGTCTAAAGGCACCTATATTTTATTAAGGGGCCTTTTCTCTTATCACATCGAGTCATATATGTACCACACTACATGTACAATATAGTAAAATCGATTTTCAGAAAGTCGATTCTGGTGCTAAAAACCGATTTTTTCAATGTCGATTCTTACGGGAAGTCGGTTTTTTTACTATAGAACCGATTTTTACAAAGTCGATTCTGTGAAATCGATGTGGTGTGCCGATATACTCGTTTTGGGTGCAAATAACTACCCTTTATTAATTAAATAATATTCCCACATACATGCTCGACATTTCACTAGAGAGTAAAGATATTTATCCTTGAGGTACAAAAAAAAACATGTGAAGCAGGAAGAAATAATTTTTTTTCCACTAGATTGATAAATTGAGCTTAAATTTACATATCATAAATTGTAGGATTTGAAATGATGTCTTGTGTCAGACCTAATATAGTATGCATAAGATCAACATGGGGCAACTCAATTTTCTTATACAAGTTGGCTTTGCTTGGACTGCCTTTTTTTTCTTTTTCTTTTTTCCGAATACAAAATATACGCACGGATACATTATTGTTCCCACTGTAACTCAAACCCGAAACTTTCGAATTGAAAATCACAATAATTATTATTGAACCAATGCTTTGTTGGTTGGACTGCCTATTTACAAAAAGGGATACGAATATGAATATATAAAATGTCGTTTATGTCTTAAGAAAACGTGAGAAGACCTTTGGATCAATATTTTAATGCGGCTTTATCGGCATCACAAAACTACTATCGGCACCCTTTTGTTATTAATTTTAAAAATATAAACTTTAGTCCCTACAGTTTTGTAAACCCAAAAATAACTTATCACATAATACAAATAAAATCACATTAAATTTCATTAATCCTTATAATTACTCCCCTCCTGTTATACCTTCTTCCCTCATCTTCATTCAAAAAAATCAATTTTTTTTCATCTTCGAATCACACCCAAACTCACCGGAGGGGAAGGTAACGGCAGCTAATCGCCGGCAAACGTCACCGGAGTGGAAGAAACGATAACCACTTTCACCGATCTACAAAAATATTAGTGCAAATTTTGAAGCCTTCGTAATTTCTCTATAATTCGCATTTCTTTGGGTTTGGGCGGGTGAAATATGGGTTTTTTTAAGGTTCTGCAAAATCGCCGCTCCCATTGAGTGGAGTTTGAAGACGAAGCATTACGCAGGTAACGTCAATGTGGAGGACGTTGTTATGGAATTACAACATCAGCTAGACTAACGTTACCAACGTAATGAATTAAATTGAAACCCTGATATTTCGCCAGGAAGGTGACGTTACTGCTATCAAGGCACGCCGAAACCACTGGCGTTAGCTTAGCGTTAGTTGCACTGACGTTCCAATTTGTAATATAGCGTCACCGTGGTTGACGTTTTACTCAAGCTCTGAAACTGTTGTTCCTTGTTGCCGTTCACGACAAGTAGTTCCTTGCTAATGTTGCTCTCACTGACGTTAATGGCATATAGTAACGTCTCTCGTGCTGCCGTTCATAGTAAGTAACGAACGTCTATGAAGCCAACATTTATAAACTATAGGGCAAATATGCCACTGCTTGCCGAACGTCACCCTGTCTGGCGCTTTGTTTCTAATCCAGCGTCAGTCGTACTGACGTCACCTACGACAGAATCGGGACGCTCAACAATGTAAAATAATTCCGGCAGAACCCTACATTCAATCGGAAAACGCAAAAAAAATAGATGTTTTCCCATAAATCATGGTGTTACATGTTATTGAGAATGTAATAGGGTAAATTGAAGAAGGGTTGATCTTTTATTTTTATATGAAATTCTTTGATGATTTTGAGGTGATGAAGAAGATTATTATATTTTGAGGTGATGAAGAAAATGAAATTGTTGTAGAAATGATTTTGAGTAGAAGGTGTGTAAGAAAAAGATGAATGTGTATAGATTGTTGTTGAATGGTCTCTTGAAAAAGGATGAAGATGAAGGATTTTTTTTATTTTAATGATGAAGAAATGAATGTTTTAGGATAAAGAATATGAAAAAGGTTTGATGATTATGATTAAGATTAAGTTGGTAAGGTTTGATGATTATGATTAAGATTAAGTTTGTAGTAGGATCAACCGATCAAGGTTATTTTTTTGGATTAGATTAAAAATGGATTAGATTGTTCCATTTTTTTTTTCAAAGGGCTCGGTTGTATTCTTTGAGAGTTGTGGTATAAGAAGTAATTTTGCCATTTGTTTTGTGGTGTTTGAAGTAAAAATAAAAAATAAAAAATAAATTTTATATATATATATATATATATATATATATATATATATATATATATATATATATATATATATATATATATATATATTATTTTTTTTTTTTTTTTTTTTTTGGTTTTGTGACGGGAGTAATTTAAATAGTGTCGAAAGTAAGTGTGGTGTCGGAAGCAAAAATGATACCGATAGAAGTCGTCTATTTTAAATGTTATTGAAAGGTTATCTTGCTGATGAATATGAGATAACATTTTCTTGGTTAATTTCATTAAATGTGTAACGCCCCCAGACCCCGGGCCTGGTAGCGCTAAATGAGTCATAAATGTCCGGTCAACTGCTTAGACCGCCGTCCTCGCTTGGTTTAAAAGGGCTAACTCGAGTTGACAAAATCTTTATGTCTCACACTTATATGGGGGTGAGCATTCTCTTATTTTACCGATGTGGGACTTTACATTCTCCCCCCTTATAAGGGACTGGCGTCCTCGCCAGGACGGCCGAGACCGTTCCCGGATCGTCCCTACCAAGAGGTAACTAGAGGCCATCTTTACACCGTCTTCTTGTACGGTGCAGCGCATAGTTCCGTCTGATAGTCAGCTCTGATACCATTCTATAACGCCCCCAGACCCCGGGCCTGGTAGTGCTAAATAAGTCATAAATGTCCGGTCAACTGCTTAGACCGCCGTCCTCGCTTGGTCTAAACGGTCTAACCCGAGTTGACAAGATTTTTATGTCTCACACTTATATGGGGGTGAGCATTCTCTTATTTTACCGATGTGGGACTTTACAAAATGTTATACCTATGACATACATGCAAAAAGATAAATGTGTTTTGTGTTTTTACTTGCATATCATTTAATGCTATTGATATAATGTGAATGGAGCATATAAGAATTTTCCAATAATGAGTGTGTATCTTTTGATTTGAATGAAAATAGTGAAAAAAGGTGAACTTTATTTAATTTGAGTGAATGGTGCATTTGTATTTTTATTTCGAAATTGGGGAATTGAGAAGATGAGTTTTATTATATTGAGTGCCGAGATGGGAGTCGAATCATGGTTCTCACCGATAGTGCAATGGTCTGTACACGCAGGGTAAAGATTCTGACTCTTTTTTTTTTCTTTTTTTCTGAAGTGATTTTAAGTGGCCCGTTTTTGTTGAATGAAATTGATGAAAACTTTGTTTTAAATAGTCTTGTGGAACATTCAAAAAAAAATCTTGTGGAAATACGTCTTTTTCAAAACAAAAAAAAAACTACTAGTTTTAACAAACAAAAAATGTGGTGTCGAAGTAATTACCGGGGTGCCTTTAGAATTGCCCTTTAAGTATTGTGACCAATGATTTGGGCCAAGATAATTGCTCCGACACATGAACGTCCAACAACGGGATTCTTGTGGGCTCAGTGGCATGTTTTCATACCGCATGCCCTCGAAAGGCCTCACGCGTGACAGGTTGAGGCCTACTCTAGATAAACGCTCCACCCCATCCACATGCATTCAATTTGAGGCATCAAGCAAACCTTAGGCTTTAACATGTGCACAACTTCGAGGTAGGAGACACCTTCGACATTAAGGGACATGCCTCAAACCCTCGGGTACTTAGCAGACCTCTGATACATCATGAATAAGGCTTCATGAAGAGCTCAAGCTTGAGGCATACATGATACTAATGTATGGAAATTTAAAATATTGATTTTCCCAACCCGGATCCGATGGATTCAACCAAAAAAAACCAAGATGAGAATGAGAGAGGGGGAGAGAGAGAGAGAGAGAGAGAGAGAGAGAGAGAGAGAGAGAGAGATAATTGTTACTCATTTAAGATCTCGATCGATTCAAGTTGTTGTTCATTTGCAATAGTTGTCCAAGTATCTAACCTCTAACATTGATCCACACGAATGACTTGCCTGAAATCCTACAAATATTGTTGATCGCGTGCTACTCACAAATTACTAGCAAGAGTACTAGTTCAATCACAGCATACCAAGGGCGAGTCAAGGTCGACCCCACAGAGACAATGCAACATTGATAGCAAACGTACTAATCTAACTAAGAACACATATAATGGTCTATGACCAACACATGTAGATATAAAATAAAGTTGGTGTTCCTCCTCCTGACCGATCATCCCAACTTGGTATAATTAATCATTATGTTTACTTTGCCCATAATTCCCCGATCCAATCAGAACATATGTTTTAATTTAGTTGTAGCTACGAGTGCAATCTCCTAACCTTGTTTACTTCCATTTTCAAGGACAGTAAACGTTTATGTGCAGTTAACCTCCTTACTTAGTTGTATTAACCCACTCATAATAAGTCTTAGAAAGTGCCAGCTCAAGACCGAGAACATCCCTAGGCAGCTATCGACACTGACTAGCATGTTCTTACAGATTGATCCAGACTATGTCCTAACTAACACTTCACCTTGCAAGTCCTTCATGTCAATTTACGAAATACGACAAGTAGATTGGTCAGATCTAACCTACTGTGAATTAAATCTGTCTATCAACGTAGCTGACGTTGAATCTCCAGATTTAGGGTGACCTTAGAGTGCCTCGCAATTGCGATAAAGACCGTCGCAATTGCGAACACGGCGGTTCCTAATTCTGGAATTTTATAGTTATGTTATGATTAATTCGAGTAAATTATGGGTGCGTTAAACATGCAGATTAATTACATCGTGTTAAATAAAGCTAATCAACCATAATAAAAATATAAAGGAACGTTCAAAACTTCATACTTTTAATTATGGAGGATCTAACTTGATCAACTCAAGCTAGTTGATGGCTTTGGGGAAGGAAACCAGTGGAAAAACTCACAAAACAAAACCAAACAACTCTTTATTTCATAAAACTAAATAATAGTTTAAGTACATGTTACAATGGGGCTGGTACATGCTTTATATAGGCTCTGCAATCGACTTTATGCTAGAAGTAGAAGCACCGATCGAGACATTCGATCTTAGCACAGCGGAAGCATATGCGATTTATGATATGAAACATAACTAATTAATCTCTACAAGAAGGTTAGTAGATTTACCCAAACCGGAGAGAGATGATAAAATCGACCAAGAGAGAAGCCGTAGTCTTCCGGATTGTATCTCAAAGCGACGACTGGTGGACGTCAATCCTCGCCGTAGAACCTCCTCGAATATGCACAAGAAAAACCCTAGGTTTTTCTTCTATTAATGACTAAGGCAATAAACTAATTTTTCTTCCTTTTTATTTATTTTGTGGCGCCAATTTCAATGTGTAATTGTGTTGGGAGGAACTCTCTTTATATAGGAAAATAACTAGTAAACAGAGAGTTATCATTTTCACAATACAAAAACATATTCCCATAAGGAAAAGATATTTTTCCCACAAAATAAAAGATAATTCTCAAAAAATCAATCTCTTAATTTTCCATTAATTATCCAACAAATAGATAATTAATTAATTACACATGTGACATAATCTAGAAAATTTTCTTCTCCTAAATTATCCATATGTGTGGCGCCATTAATGTCAATATTTTAATAGAAAATGTCTTTTCTATTTTACATATTATTTACCAAATAAATAATATTTGCATATTCATTAAATAGACCAACTATTTAATTTATTCTCGATGTTCCATAAAACGAGAAAACACTCGCGTGTTAGGAGCCAACCCGGGGACCATGGACCTATAACAAGTAGCTATAATAAATTGAATAAAATATTCATCGAATAGAATATTTCTACTCAACTCATTAATTCCGGAATTACGCCACCATAAATCCGAAACTGAACTCTATCGATAATAGATATAACTTATTCTCAAAACTTCGAGTCGAGTCGATAAGTGTCCATTGATATAATCATTTTATATAAACTAACCCTCCATAGACTATCCGTACTGAAGTAGGATTATTTCCGTAAACCTTCTTCACTACATCTTATCCTTATTTACCATTAACCCACTAGTGATCAATTAGTTCATAACCAATACGAACTCCCGGGATCGATCAGTTTCTAGGATCAACAAATTAATAAGAGGATTGTCTTTCTACTTCCCGTAGGAAGGAATGGATTCCATATTTGTGAGTTAAGCAAGGCTGAGTGGTGAGAAAGTTTCAGGGCATCACCCTTATTGAACTATCTACTTCTCAGGGAATTACCCCTAGACCACTTGACTTTGCTTTGAAAGTTAAACTTCCCCATTCATTCGACTCTTTTCCATGTAGATCCAATTACTCCCACTGGGCCTGAGACACTCAGGTGGTTCTACAAGAGTATGAACAAAATTGGAGTACATAAAACTCCGTTACAGGTATATGGTTTTAAACCAACCTCCTTTTATAAGAATCCTATATAGTCCTTCCAAAAGACCATATGTTTTCAATCACCCCCAACAGACTGTAAAGACTGCATAATCAAAGTGGGTCAATGGTTAAACCATACTCCCACTGCATTTGGGTGGATTGATGTTCTGATCTGGTTCAGTAGTATTTATCAGTGTTATCCCCCAACAACCAATGTTGGATGTGGTCTGATTAAATCAGATAGTAACTCTTTGAGTAACTGTACTTTAAGGTCCAAGGTTGTTATTTATATATTCTTCAAGAAAGGCTGTGACAGTTCAACCGTCACTTTCCGATCTTAAGAATCTTATAACCAACATTCTTTTTATTGCACTAAGATATTTCACGAACAGTCACCATCTGAACGTGTATGCAAAATCTCCAGTCCTACCTTCAAACTCTAGTGCTAAATGTCTCTATTTGCGGAAGTGGAGTAAATGTTATTCACTATTTATCCACAAATTCATAAGCATCTTCTAGGTAGATTTTGTTAGGAAATCACTAGTTTAACGCAGCGGAATTTAAAATTTGATTTCCTTTTTCTAGATCGTTCTTCGTTTAACGTAATAAACACGTTAAGTAGTTTGACGGTTATACCTTGATGATCTACTAGATCGTCGCTTTGACCGTCAACGGAGAGTAGTTCAATGCGCAAGCCGTCCATGCGTCCGGCCTCTATCGCTAATCCACACGAACCCCTTGCCGGAATCCTCCTTGGATTGCTACCAGAAAAACTCCGGCTGCTAGACCGGACCTTTTCTTCCCTTACAAACTCACTATGGAAGGCTCTCTATTTTACACAAGAATTATGAACTCTTGCAATTGTGATGTACAAAAGAGCTTGACACCCACTTCCTTTATATATAGGAGGTGGCGCCCCATATGATGTGTGGAGGAGAAGAAAACCTTTTTCCAATAAGGAAAATCAACTAGATTGATTTATCTCTTTAATTATAATTTATTTTGCCAATATCCTATATTGATTATAATTATCTTATTACCATAAATCTATTTTTCCAAAATCAATTAATATCTTATATTAATATTATGGCAATCTTTATTAATTAAAGTGCACAATCCAAGTGTATCTCATACACTTAAAAGTGGCGCCCCATTAGTCAACTAATTGACTTCCGGAATATTCTTTAATTAATATAATTTGTATATAATTAATATCTTGTATTTAATTTATTCATAATAAATAAATACCACCATATTAATTTACCACTATAACCTTTATAGTCTAGAGATAAACTTTCCTTATTTGGTTATCAACTATAACCGCATTTTAATCCGACTCGATGTTCATATGTGTGTGACCCGATAGGCTTCCGAATATGTTGGCCGTAGACACAAAGTGCAATTTACTAAAATGCCCTTCATACCGAACGATCACGGGATAGCGTCTACCAACACACCGTGACCCCCAATTATCGGAAGAGTCAAAAGCAATGACTACTACCTTTCATGTGGAGCAGTTACCGTGTAACTTACAATCCTATCGCTGTAATAATATCCATGCGATCGTATCTCGAGTGTCAATACATTGACGATCGTATCTTATAATCTGGATATCATGCTCTCTCGGAATAACACATTTACTCCCACTTTGCAAAGATTCTCGAGAGCTAGACATTTCTTATAAGAAGGCCATTTCGGATATTCGATCCCAATCATAGGATACGCGATTACCGGACGACCAATCATGTATACTCCGCATGCTTCAATATCATACCCAATCACTACCGCATGATCGCCCCGTGGTTAGGAGAAATCTCAACAGTGTCAAAGCATGACAATCCACACCGTGATGCCATGAAGACTCCGCCACATAGTGTGACACTTAATGTAAGTGGGTCAGTCTAACGTACGCATTCTCTAATACACGTCCACGTACAGTCCAAGTGTCTCTACACTTCGATAGACGAGATCTATCCTTACCTTCTAAAAGATAGAAGACATCCAATACGTGCTAGTCTGATTATAATATCAATGTCCCATTTGATAATACATAAGACTAGAGACATTTAAGTACCAACCTTGTTATAGTGATTAGAGATCTCATCAACCATAATCACTATCATGGTTTCTCTATCATGATTGATACTAGGGACGTTACTATATATACACAACAAATAATATGAAGATAAACAATATATAATAACATAAGTGCTTTTATTAATCATAATAAAGTTATTACATGAACTAAATAGACTGTAAACGACCCGACCCGGTCGGATCCGGTCCAACCCGATTGGGTTTAGGACACCTTTCCAACATATTTCTCGGTATTACATAATAATGTAAACCGTTATTTTCCAATCAATATCTTAATTGAGTTAAGCAGTGTAATGTAGCATATCAATAACTATACAAAAGAATACATGGTTTAACCTTTCAATGAAATTTCACCCGAGGTAGGCCAAGCATCAATGCCAAAACTATGCTATAGCCTATATCTGAGCATGGAATACTCGTTTCTCTGGTAATATCAGAGATTCCTCCAAAATATTTAGATAAACTAATCGGCGTTTCGAGTAGCTATCAGAAAAATTGTCCACTACTCAAAAGTTCCCACTAGCTTGTATCCTTCATAAGACCCCGAAGGTCAATATGAACAAGTAGTGATACTTCTTCAGCTCTATTACCTTTTCCTAATTGAAAGGTAACTTAGTCATTTTTCCTTTGAGATAGTGTTCTTAGACTGGGAGATAGGAATCACCCTTAGCCAGTCTTCAGATCTTATCTCTAGGATATATGCACTAATTAATAGATGCTGAAGAATCATTTATCTAAATACGGAAACCATTTGTCTTAATAGTATATGATGTGTTACATATACCTTTTCAGCATTACTTAGTGGTTCTGACTTTATCAGACAAAAGTCCGAGTCTCAGAATCGTATACAAATGTCATATTCACTTTCTTTAAGGCAACTATATTATCGATGTGAAAGTGAATCCATTTGTTCCAACGAATCAGAAAGCAGAAATTATATTTCTTTGATATTCATAGATTACAATCTGAAAATTATTTCCTTATATCACTCCCACTATCTTAGCTAAAATAACTGCCCGTTGTCTACTCTTCATCATGAATGCCCAGCTACCTTGTTCTTACAAAAGAACTTTAGCTTCTGAGTCAAATTACTCGGTTAAGAAAGTCTCTAAGGATTCATAGGTTAGTGATCCGAAATCACTTTCCTTATCCTATACTTTCTTTGATTAATATTTCGGTTTAGCCTTTAACTTATTTAGTTTAGATGACTTGCGCTTGTAGACATTTACCTTCCCATTCTTGGCTTTCTATAAAAGGAAATAGCCTTGAACTAGCAGTTTATATGAGTAGACACTACTCGTAAACTGTGGGATGTCTTGTGAGATTGATACCAAATCATTCTCGTCATCTTTGAACTACTTTTGGTTTGTCCCTTGTTCAACACAAGTGACAGCAATGACATACTTATCAATGTCACTTAAGTTTGTAGACTCAAGAGGAACATCCTCTTCCGAAAAAATTAATTTGCATTCTCGATTTATGAGTTCAACGTTCTTGTTACTTTTCCACTTTTACGAAGTCGTTACTAGTCAATTTATCATATTTACCAGTTTAGATACTATGAGATAATATGCAGTTGTAAAAATAAATCATGACAGAATTATAAATCAAATCATACACCACAACAAATAAGAAATTTTTAGGAATGATAAACGTGATGTCATGCATGCAGTTTATCCTACCATTCCAAGAATGTAACCTCACATCATACTGCCGCCGTAGGGTCGGTATCAGCACAATGACGGTTAAATTGAAACAATCTCTCTCAACAATTAAACAATTAAGAATCAGACATCTCTATTTAATTGTTGATTACCTTTCTTTTTCAGCCAAGATATTTCCAAAAATATCCTTGTGAGTGTGACCTACCGTTTCAGACCTCAAAGTACGCCCCGAGTATGCCGCCGCAGGGTCGGTCAGTGACTCGACGAGTACCCAAAATCCTGTCCTTTCGGAGACCAAGCCTTGAATTTTGATAGGGGTGAAGGCCATCCGCAGGGGGCCGTAATCAAAGAGGCTCGAGGCGTCACCCTCCTCTCACGTGCTTGTGACAACAGTAGAGGCCGTGGGGTCGGTTGTCACCTTCCCCGCTCTCACTCGTTATTTTGAAAATAGGTAGTCTTATTAGGATTTTCAAAATTTCTTAATCATCCGAAAAACAATAAATCATGAATATTTAATTTATCCTCCCACTAGTTCATCGGTTCCAAATACCGTCTAACTAGTGTCATTATATTCACGATTTTCCAATTTTATGGATTAATTAAAATTCCTTGTGTAGACGCTACACAATTAAAATTCACCAAGAATTTTATAATCCCAATACATTAGGACTTTATGAATTTTCAACCAAATCGAAAAGCAATAAATCACAAATTTAAAGCTCCCACTAGTTTATTGGTTCCAAATACCGTCTAACCAGTGACACTATATTCATTATTTTCCAATTTTTCGAAGATTTAGAAATTTCTTGTGTAGACACTACACAACGAAAATTCACCAATGAATTTTATAGTCATAATAATGTCATGATAAAAGTTTTAGGATTGTAGAATTTTATCTCAATAATTTGAAAACAATAAATCTTGAAAAGCAATCACCAACTTATCGGTATTAAACCCTGGCTGAGTTTTGACCGAGTTCACCGAATGGTGTCGGGATTGGCTAAGCCGACCCGTCTTCTTCATTGGTTCATATACGACGCTTATGTCGCACGTGTGCGGGTGCTGGGTTGAAAATCGGGCTAAAGTTGCCCCATTGAGCCTCAGCTCGCCGGATAGCTTGACCTTGTCGGACCCCTGTGGCTAACCCCGCACTTGGAGGGACAAGTCGAGTCAAGCCGAAGCCCTGTTGACCGCCCGAATCAATTTTCGAACCTTTTGCCCAGTTGGTGTCCAACTTTTCCGGATTTTCCAATTTTTTCAATCATTAAAATTATTTTACGTAGTCACTACATAATCTAAACCCTATAGGATTTATTATCCCAAATTAAGTTTATCATGTGAATTTTATATCCCGATAAAATTCCGTTTCCTTTTAATTAATTTAATTAATTACCTAAATTAATTACGTCTCATACATGCCTAATTAATATCTCGATTAATTATCTACATGTATGTATGTGCTAGGAGTGGAATTCATGAATATGATGCGTAGCGTAGCGTGGCGTGGTTATTTCACATAAATTATCGAACATGAAAATAAATGCGTAAAAGTAAACCACTGAGATAGACCGTTGGTACCCCGTATCTAACCTATTTAAACTAGGAAAAGAAAAAAAAATTAAATTAAATTAAATCCAGCAACCGCATCAATTGACCCCATCTTGATCTTGGATAATTGGAAAAAAAAAATTTTGATGCCTTTTCCTTTTTTTTTCTTCACACGTACAGCAGCCGCCTTTTCCTTTTCTTTTTTCTTTGCTTCTTCTCGTTCAGTGCCCAGAAGTTCCATTGAAGATTTTGCATGGAAGATTTGCAGCGGCCCTTTTCTTTTGGCCGACTGATCTGAGAAAAATACTACTACTATGAAATTTAAATTGCAAAAATAAATTACATATATCATATACTCGTATAATACTAATTATACGAGTGTACAATAGATCTAACGGTAAACAAGTACCAACTCCCATCCATCTCGTCAACCACAACATGCAATCATTCAATAAAATAAAAGATGCAACCTAATATGCAATTCCACTCCTAAATTAATTATGTTCTCGATATCGTAAAATTTAACCTTTCTCTGATACCACATGCTAGAAGTAGTAGCACCGATCGAGACACTCGATCTTAGCACAGCGGAAGCATATGCGATTTACGATATGAAACATAACTAATTAATCTCTATAAGAAGATTAGTAGATTTACCCAAACCGGAGAGATATGATAAAATCGACCAAGGGAGACGCCGTAGTCTTCCGGATTGTATTCCCTAGCGACGACTGGTGGACGTCGATCCTCGCCGTAGAACCTCCTCGAATATGCAGAAGAAAAACCCTTGGTTTTTCTTCTATTAATGACTAAGGCAAGAAACTAATTTTTCTTCCTTTTTATTTATTTTGTGGCGCCAATTTCAATGTGTAATTGTTTTGGGAAGAACTCTCAATATATAGGAAAATAATTAGTAAAGAGAGAGTTATCATTTTCACAATACAAAAACCTATTCCCATAAGGAAAAGATATTTTTCCCACAAAATAAGAGATAATTCCCAAAAAATCAATCTATTAATTTTTCATTAATTATCCAACAAATAAATAATTAATTAATTACACATGTGACATAATCTAGAAAAATTTCTTCTCCTAAATTATCCATATGTGTGGCGCCATTAATGTCAATATTTTAATAGAAAATGTTTTTTCTATTTTACATATTATTTACCAAATAAATAATATTTGCATATTCATTAAATAGACCAACTATTTAATTTATTCTCGAGGTTCCATAAAATGAAAAAACACTCGCGTGTTAGGAGCCAACCCGGGGACCATGGACCTATAACCAGTAGCTACAATAAATTGAATAAAATATTCATCGAACAGAATATTTCTACCCAACTCATTAATTCCGGAATTACGCCACTATAAATCCGAAACTGAACTCTATCGATTATAGATATAACTTATTCTCAAAATGTCGAGTCGATAAGTGTCCATACCCTCCATAGACTATCCGTACTGAAGTAGGATTATTTCCGTAAACCTTCTTCACTACATCTTATCCTTATTTACCATTAACCCACCAGTGATCAATTAGTTCATAACCAATACGAACTCCCGGGATCGATCAGTTTCCAGGATCAACAAATAAGGGGATTGTCTTTCTACTTCCCACAGGAAGGAATGTATTCCATATCTGTGAGACACACACTTCTCACTCATTCCAGAATAGTGCCAACGTGAAAGTGATTCGGACCGCGCCTCTTAGCGACACTTAACGAACACATCAAACCCTATCCTGAAACCAGTAGGAGTATGCAATCACTTCAGGATTAAGGTTAATCCATTTATGATCATCTTGTGATTTAATAAGATTTCTCAATCACGGAATTATATGAGAAAGTCAGATTAAATCGGTCCAGTCTTATATGACTCTCGTCATATATAAATGCCCCACTTAGACAACCAATGTCGACGGTCCGGATAAGACGGTCACACCATAAAGTGTTTTGGGCGCATTAATGGTGGTTTAATCAATAGACCCCATACTTTGATTAAGTTCACCACGGACTAACAGTTCAAGTGTATCACCATAAACTTAATCCTCATGTGTGACACACACTAAGTTATATGGCTAAATATGATACGACTTGGGGTTTTCAGCAGTTTATTAAATATAAGCACAAAGCAAATAATAAGATGATAATAAATCTATCATTTATTAATTCTAAGAACAATTACATAAATTGTCTTTCGGGCGCTACTTCCAACACTTTAATCAACCTAAACCCTAACCGACTTAGTTACAACACGCAGCTCCGTTTTCTTGTTGCCCAAGGTCTCGCAATTGTGGCTGGGATTTCGCAATTGCGGGCTTGGCTTCAGCTTCTATCATCTCAACAGACTTCTTCGTGGACTTTCTTACTTCGGCCCAATGACTCTTTATAACCCGGATTCACTCTTCATGGCTCCAGAATGTGGTATATCTGAAAATCATGAAAAACGAGACAAAACAATACCAAATCCAAGGGATAAATATGTAAATGCAGAATTAAGGACCAATGAACATTCACTGAGCAATTGACATATATTTCACCTAATAACCGGACTATCTCTTGTCAATTGAGAATGATTCGGGATAAATAATGGTATAGTTTATAGTACAAAATATAGTGTTATCAATTGTCCTTACGAAAATGGTGAATGTAAAATCTCAATTTTCCTCCGTCCAAAGTTGGCACCACCATTCTTGAAAGAAAACCCTAGGTTTTCTCTTTTAAATTATGTTTTAGGAGAAAAAAAATCCTCCCCTTAAATAGAGAAGTGGTGCGCATATCGTAGTTGAAAGGTGGGAGGAATAAATTATTGTTAAATAATGATTCAATTCAATAAAGGGAAGTGATTTAAAAGGACAAAAAAAATGGGGAAAATAGGAATCAGGAGAGTGAAATATAAATTGGGTGATAATGACAAATCCACTGTTCATAATGTTAGGAAATCTACACGGGAACGCAGCGGAATTTAAAATTTTATTTCCTATCGACCCAAGATCGACTTCGTTTAAGCAATAAACACATAAGCTAAAGACGGTGGTTACCTTGCTTGATCTAAAAGATCGATGCTTTGACCGTCTAAGGAGAGTAGTTCTGCATAGAGCCGCCCAAGTGTTCGGTCTCTACCGGTGATCCACACGAGCAGCCCGCCGGAATCCCATCATGGATTGCTACCGGAAAAATTCGGTTGCTAGACCGACTTTTTCTCTCTCTCAAAACTCTCTCTAGGAAGCTCTCTATTTTTCACAAGAACTATTAGCTCTTGGAATTGTGATGTGTAAAAGAGCTTGACACCCACTTCCTATTTATAGGGAAAGTGGCGCCCCAGACAAGAGTGGAGAGGAAGAAAATATTTTACTAGTAAAATAAGGAAAATATAATTGATTGATTTATCTCATTTAATTAATATCCTATATTAAATATTTCCAAGATATTGTCAATATTTTATATTGACTATATTTATCTTATTACCATAAATCAATTTACACATGTGTGCAAATCTATAGTCATTAATATCTAATATTAATATTATGATAATCTTATTAATTAAATTGCACAATTCAAATGTATCCTATACATACAAAAACTGTGCATCTTCTCCCCACAAAATTGGGAATTGAGATTTTCTTTAATTAATATAATGCTATGATTAATTAATTTGCAAAATACATGTGTATCAATATACATATATACATACATATATATATATATATATATATATATATATATATATATATATATATTCGACTTATATGTATCTATATACATATTTAATTAATCAACATAATTAATATCTTGTATTATATTTATTCATAATAAATAAATACCACCATATTAATTTACCACTATAACCTTTATAGTCGTGAGATAAAAATTTTCTTATTTGGTTATCATCTATAACCATATTTTAATCCGGCTAGATGTTCATATGTGTGTGACCCGATAGGCTTCCGAATATGTTGGCCGTAGACACAAAGTGCAAATTACGAAGATGCCCTTTATACCTAACGATTACAGGATAGCGTCTAGCAACACACCATGACCCCCAATCATCGGAAGAGTCAAATGCAATGACTACTACCTTTCATGTGAAACAGTTACCGTGTAACTTACAATCCTATCGCTGTAATAATATCCATACAGTCGTTAGTCGAGTGTCAAAACATCAACGACCGTATCTTATAATCTGGATATCTTGCTCTCTCGAAGTAACTCATTTACTCCCACTTTGCAAAGATTCACGAGAGTAAGACATTCCTTATAAGAAGACCCTTTCGGATATTCACCCCTACTGATAGGGTACACGATTCCTAGACGACCAAACATGTATACTCCGCATTCTTCAGTATCACACCCAATCACTAGAGCATAATCGCCCCGTGGCTAGGGTAAACCTCAATAGTGTCAAAGCATGACAATCCACACCGTGATGCCATGAAGACTCCGGTCTAAAGGATAATTACACAACCGCCACATAGTGCGACACTTAATGTAAGTGGGTCAGTCTAACGTACGCATTCTCTAATACACGTCCACGTACAGTCCAAGTGTCTCTACACTTTGATAGACGAGATCTATCCCTGCCCTTAAAGACAGAAGACTTCTAATACGTGAAAGTCTGTTTATACTATCAATGCCCTGTTTAATAGTACATCAGCCTAGAGACATTTAAGTATCAAACTCATTAAAGTGATTAGAGATCTCATTAACCATAATCGCCTATCATGGTTTCTCTACCACTGTTTAATACTAAGGACGTTATCACATAACAATTCATAATTGGTTCTTTAAGAGAACATATATATGACAACAGAAAACCATTTAATATATGTGTAAACATAAAGAAATAGTAGAAATGATCCGACCCGGTCGGATCCGGTCCAACCCGATTGGGTTTAGGACACTATTTCAACACATAACACTAAATTCACTGTTTGTTATAGTGGAACTGACCCCAAATATAATGTTTCACTACCACAGTGAAATAAGAATATGTCTCTTTTTACCCAAAAAAAATATTCTATTATACTATTTACATATTTCTATGTTCAAATTGTTTTTTTACAATAAACCCTTCAATAGTTTCCCAACAATTTCCTTTTTCCTTGGTGGCCCTAGGAAATTCTGGAATATTATTTCCAGTACAACTCTTTGTAATGTTTTAATCTTTATTAATCATTTACATAAGTACATTTTTATTCCGCCTCATGTTTCATTCGTGTGTGGTCAATTAGGTTTTCAAACATGTTAGTCGTAAGTATGAATTATAAATCTATAAATAGAATTAGATAAATTAAATTATTTATCTATTAATAATAATAATTTATTAATTAATCCATATTTAAATATCTAACTATCATCTAGCACCTTTAAAAAAAAACTATCATCTAGCAATAAGTCACACATCCCAATTATATCAGAAGAGTCATTGTTTTGAGTCTTTTGACTACAATCTTTCATGTGAAAAGGTAATAGTATAAATATATACTTTCGCATAATCAATGTCCACATAATCGTTTTGAGGGCGGGAAATGTGTCTACTTTTTCCCTACTACGTTGGAACCTTTGGAAAGCGCGGTGTAGTGCGGTTTGTGATGATGCCCCAATCTATGCTTTATGTATCGTCTCATCCTCGGGGCAATGGAGTATCGGCAAGCGATAAGGAGTTATCTTTTCGAAAGTGTGAGGATTTCTCATCCTGTGGCATGGAGTCCTCCACCCTCGGGCTGTTGGAAATGTAATACAAATGCTTCTATGGCGATTGAGGGCTCAGGCTTTGGCTTGATCTTTAGGGACTGTGTTGGTTCGATTGTAGTTGCTTTCTTATTCAGCTTTGACCCGGTGTTAGTCCGAAGATTTTCGAGATGCGGGCGATTTTGCTGGCAATGGATGAGGCTGCTCGACCAGGTCTTTCTTCGGTTATCTTTGAGAGCGACTGCTTTTCTTGTATCCAAGCCCTTACGCGTCCATCATAGGACTTGTTTGTGCTAGGATGTCTTGTTCGGGATTGTTTTGCTCTTTTGCCTTCTTTTCTTTCATGTTAGTTTGCCAGAAACCATTACAATACTAAATCGGATTATCGGCCGCTGCCACCGTCGTCAGCCTACTGGTGTTATGTTGGACACCCGAACAAGGATACAAAAATTAACCTTCAATTCCATCAAATTGGGTCCGAGAGTTAAAGTTGTTCCAGATTGGACACTTGTTATGGTATCAGCCACCATATTAAGAAATGAACCTTCCTCATCTCAAAACCTTGTTTTGGAATGAGGCCCCGCCTCTTATATGATTTTGGTGAGATAAGAGGAATGAAAATCTAAGCTCAAACCCGTATAAGATGATGAGCCTAATCCTCAAATCTAGGCTGTGAAGTGAGGGAAGTCCTTAATATTATGGGTGATACAATTGCAAATGTTCAATGTGGGACAATTTTAACACCGCGTAGTGGACTTTGAAGAGGGAGACTATTATTGCTCTATACCAATTACTCAGAATCGACATTGTGAAATTCGGTTCTAGAGCCAAAAAATAGCTTTCTCAAAATCGATTCTCACAACGCACCTACAGAAAATCAATTTTTGTCTACAAATTCACAAGATCGATTCTACTGTAGTGCACCGATAATATAATGCACAACCAATAGAATTAGTCCGATGTAAATAAGGAAAATGATATATGCACTACACATTTGTGTAGTGTACAAACCACAACATGCCGTGTACCATTGATTAAAGTGATAAATTATTTATTGTGATGAATCCCAATAAAATATGTGGTGTTGATTGTGTTATGTAAGATGTTGTGGTAGAAAAAGTAGATAATGTATCACTACTCTGTAATGTAAATAAAGACGGTTATGAATAAAAATGTTATTAATGATGACTAATTTGATATTTGGATAAAACTTGATTTCATTCTTTAATTAACATCGTAGTAAAATGACTTTTGGGGACTACATTTATTCATGTAGATTCTTTTTTTTAAAATAATAAAATACTAATGGAATTGACGGTCCGTACTCTGACAACGACCACTGGAGAATGGTGGCACATGGTTGGTGTCACATCATTCTTCTAACATCAACGGTCTACGAATCCTCCATACATCTTCAATCAACGGTCCACATCCATTGTTCCCAAAAACACCGCTCTTGCTGATGACAGCAGGACCAAATAGAGAAAGATAGAGCGAGAAAAAAGAAAATCAAAACACTTTACTTGGACTCCAGTCGTCATCAATTTCTTCTCCCTTCTACCATTTTGCAGCAGTAGTGAATGAACGAAAGGTGTAAGCTTTCTCTCTCACATAGTCACGCAGTGAAGATTACTCTCTCTATCTTTCTCTTTCATTCACAAGTGGGAACAGTTTCTCTTTCTACTGCAATCAGGGCGACTTTGGTCGGCTTGCATATATAAAAAGTTAGATATTATTTCACTCTCGCTTTCTCTGTCCTTTTCTTATTATGATTTTCTCTCTCTGAGTTTCTCTATCTAATCTATTCGTGTACCGCATTTATTGTATTTTTTTTTTGTGGAATATTAAAAAAGGGTTATTGTTTTTTAATAGCTGCAGCTGGACCTGAGCTGAGCTGAGCTTCAGCGTTTTTGAAAGGTGGGGTCTTTGAAAAATGCGTTCTTTGAAATTGCTGATGGAGGTTATCAAGGAGTGCTTTGAGCTCGGGTGATTTTGTTTGTGTTGTTAGTTGTTAATTTGGGTGTGGGTTTGGGTTTTTAAGGGTTTTATTTATGATGAGCTGGTGTTTTGGGTTCTTTTGGTTTGTTAAGCGTTTGATGAAATGCCAATTAGGATGGAGAGTAAATGGGGAATTTGGTAGGGGGAGGTTGTTTAGGCTAAGTGAGTGCGAGTGATGGGCTTTGTTAGCTGAGAGGGTTATCTTGTCGGAAATCAGTGTAATTCGAAGTGTTTTTTTCTAGTTTATTTTGTTGTCTTAGTTTGCTTATTTAAGTGAAGTGGTGGAACAAAATGAAGCTTTCAACATCAGGGATGGGTCAGCAGGCTCATGAAGGTACATCTTCTACTTTCTTCCTTTGCTTTTTCTATCATTTTCTGCTGCAGCTGTCCTTTTTACTTCTTTTTTCTTGTCGCTCCTTAATCTTGGACGGCTTTGGTCACTTTTTTCTTTATTCATTAGTCAACAATAGGATTTTGGCTCTACTACGGTTTCTCCACTAAAACTTTGTTGCTTTTGTATGGGGTTATGATAAATAAGTCTTTGCAGCACCTTCTTCTAAGCTAAAATAAAGATTTGGAAAGTGTTTCATAATTTAAATTGAAATACACTAATGGCTTGTTTGATGTTTGTGAATTCTGGAAGGGGAGAAGAAATGTTTGAATTCAGAGTTATGGCATGCCTGTGCTGGTCCTTTAGTGTCGCTACCAATAGTAGGAAGCCGCGTGGTTTACTTCCCCCAAGGCCACAGTGAGCAGGTGGGTGAATTCCATTTGACGTGTGATATTCGTTGCTTTCGAGTTTGTATCAATTTAGCTTAGTGCACAATTGTTGCCTTTGAATGATAGCTAATGGACTCTTAACTGAAATGGATGTCAGGTTTCTGCTACAACTAACAAAGAGGTTGATGCTCATATACCTAATTATCCTACACTGTCTCCGCAACTGATCTGCCAACTCCACAATATCACAATGCATGTGGGTATTGTTTTCTCTTTGGGATGTTGTATGTTGAGTTGACTTGCATGTCGTGATTTGTCTATTTGCGTTTTTTCAGGCAGATGTAGAAACTGATGAAGTATATGCTCAGATGACACTGCAGCCCTTGACTCCTGTATGGAAATTCCTCTATATATGTATCTTAAACGTATTTTTAGGCTTGTGTATTCCTGCCATTTTTAGAAGAATTTTATTGTTGGCTTGTGCAGGAAGAACAAAAGGAACCATATCTTCCTGTTGAGTTGGGGACTGCGAGCCGGCAGCCAACTAATTATTTCTGTAAAACATTGACTGCAAGTGATACTAGTACTCATGGAGGGTTTTCTGTTCCTCGTCGTGCTGCTGAGAAAGTTTTCCCTCCTCTGGTATAGTCAATTTTATTGTTGAATATTCCGTATTTGTGGTTGATTTCATCCTTACTTCTCCGTTGGGGCCTTCAGGATTTCTCCCAGACCCCGCCGGCGCAAGAGCTTATTGCTAGAGATCTTCATGATGTTGAATGGAAGTTTAGGCACATATTCCGCGGTCAGTTTTAATTATTTTTGTTTCTTTTTTTATTTCGGTGTTATGTACTTCCGGTTGCAAGGGAGTTCTCATGAGAAAGGCATGTGTTTTTCAGTTTTTCTATTTGGTAAATTATTATAATTCTAATGCATAATTTCTACTTCATTGCAATTGGTCGGCTAGATTTAATTTCCACTTCATTGCAATTGTTCGACTAGATTTAGGTGTTGCACCCTGAGTATTTTTGTCAAATCACCATCAGAAGCTGAGACAAGCTACTTAGCAGAGTACTAGGTATTCAATTTGGTTTTGTTCGAGCTCGAGTTTGAGCTGAGCTAATGCAATAATAAATCGAGTTGATCATGAGCTCCAAAATCTAGTGATTGAGTAGCTCGCGAGCTAAGCGAGTTTAATTCAATAGTTCATTAATTAAAAGTTACCGTATTTGTTATTAAATAAATGCTTACATAAATAATTAGTTATGATGAGCGAAGCCAAGTTGTTTTGAGTAATAAAGGAGTTGAGTCCAATCTTGCCTTATATAACCTGAGCGAGTTCGAGTCGTGTTACAAACACAAGTTTAGTCGAGCTCGAGCTTTGGTGAATACTGATTCGACTCGGCTTGATCAGAACCCGTGGGAGTTTTCTGTTTCTTCAATGTATTTGATGATTTTGAGGTAAAATGCAAGGAGTAATGTGAACATGGAGAAAACTCTATTTTGAGTGTTATCAATAGTAGATTATTTACTTCTATCACTGCACTTGCCTCTGTATTGGGGTAGAATATTGCTGTATTTTTTCAATATAAGATATGTTTTTGAATGTATCCAACAAGCCGCGGCTTTGGGCCTGGTAAAGAGTACATTCTGTGAATAATAACCATTTGAGTAACCATGGTTTGCAGGGCAACCTAAGCGGCACCTTCTTACTACAGGGTGGAGTGTGTTTGTTAGTGCCAAGAGGCTCGTTGCTGGTGACTCCGTCCTTTTCATCTGGTGTTGATAACTTAATCTCGTTTTTGGGGGTGGTTTACGTACAAATCTTGTGCATTCAGTATTCTTTTGTGCTGTTATTCTAATTTGACTTCTGAATTAGGAATGATAAAAACCAGCTGCTTTTGGGGATTAGGCGTGCAACTCGACCTCAAACCGTCATGCCCTCATCTGTTCTGTCAAGTGATAGCATGCACATTGGACTTCTTGCAGCTGCTGCCCATGCTGCTAACACTAATAGCTGTTTCACCATTTTTTACAATCCAAGGTTGTAATAATGTCAATGATTTTATCCTTATACCTTTTGCTTTTTGCTAATAGCAACATTCTTGAATGAAAAACAGGGCTAGCCCGTCTGAATTCGTCATACATCTCTCGAAATATGTCAAAGCCGTTTATCATACCCGAGTCTCTGTTGGGATGCGCTTTCGTATGCTGTTTGAGACTGAAGAATCAAGTGTTCGCAGGTAGACACTAGTGGGAACTTTGATATCCAGCAACCATGATACAGAACTTCATTCATACTCTACCGTGTGAGACTTTAATGTTGTGGTGCCAAACTTGATGTGTTGCGTCTTTGTTGAACGTACCGAGGTGTCCGTGTCATTTATTTGTCCAGCTGGTTTACTGTTACTAAATCTTGCCAATGGAAATGCTTTCATCATGTCAGGATTTTACATTTATCTAGTTGCATTCTTTTTACTATGATTAAAGCTGTTTTTATTATTTTCACACCATCCAGGTATATGGGTACTGTAACTGGAATCGGGGACTTGGACCCAGTTCGGTGGCCTAATTCTCATTGGCGATCTGTCAAGGTAAATTACCTTGTATTTAGTATCATCTTGTGAACTAACCGGCTTCTGAACTCTGAAGTATTCCATTCTATAGTTTTCCTCTATATTGTCTTGTATTAAGTTGATTGAATGTGCGACACTTTCTCACCCATATAGTGTTTGTCTTTTTATTTCACTGTCCCTGTACGGAACCATTCTTTGTCATCAAGTGTACAATGCTTTCAAACTCTTTTTCCAAAACTTTCGGTTCTGTGTCAAGTGTCAACAGAAGCCTTTAGTTCTCTGATCGTCTGTAAGTACTCTGAATTTCTTCATTAGAGAGGACGTTAGGTTCAGTAATTAGTGTTTCTGGTCTTTTGAAGTTTCTTATCTCAATTATTATCAGGCTACCGTTAGAAACTAATTTTGAATGTGAACTCGTGTGACTGTTTAACATCTAGCGTGATGATGTATGCAGCTAATTATGGCTAAGTTCCAAAAAGAAAATTTCATCATTTCCATCTGTTTTTCCCATATACTCTATTGAATGGTGTGCACTCTTGTGCTTGAAAGGGAAAAAAGCACGCGTGTGTGCGTATACATGTAGTTCAAAAGGGTTTTCACTTGAATTTATTGAAAGTTGAAGACCATGTGCAACTATTGCGGTTGCTGAAATGGAACATCAGAATGTCATATTCTATGCTATTCGAACTTCCTGCTTTTTTAATATTGAGATGAGGATTGAGGACAAGACTTTTTGTTCAACTTACATCCGTTTCGATATGGGTTCAACCATTTCATTTCTGCACCCAAATTATTTGTACTGGATTAGAATCATTTTGTAGTTTTGCATGAGTATAAGCTCAGCAGAAGCAGTTAAGGTGTGTTTCTTTAAAATTGTCTTCTGGGATTACTTATAAAGAGAGGTTTGCAGATCGTATCCAAAAAGTTGAGAATGCCGCTACTTTCAAATGATCGAGAAAAGGAATCAAATGATTATAGTATATAGAAAACTATGGCTATTCATTTTGTTAGACATAGTTGTAAGTTCTTGTTTTCAATTCCAGGCTGAAGAATCTCTATTACTGCAAATGGTTGCGATTTGCATAGAAGGAATACATTTGTTCCGTTCCATTTTAACTCTGTTTTGGTCCCCTCCTACTTGAGGCATGACTTGTTTTTTGCCTATGCGATTATAGAAAGCAAACAGGTGTTCATATAATAAATGTAGTGTCCTAGATATTCACTAAAATAGACCTAGGGGATCATTTTCACTAGATTTCAGTAAATGTTGACTTGATATGTTAAATCGGCCAGTCAGAATTTATTACACACACACACACTCTCTCTCTCTCTCTCTCTCTCTCTCTCTAACTGTTTCACTGTTATGGATCTAACCTATGAAATGAAAGGTTGGCTGGGACGAGTCAACTGCAGGCGAGAGACAGCCACGAGTGTCATTGTGGGAAATTGAGCCTCTAACCACCTTTCCTATGTATCCATCCCTGTTTCCTTTAAGGCTGAAACGGCCTTGGTATCCTGGAGCATCATCGTTTCAAGGTACAGCCTTTAACTTGTATGTGACAACTTCTGTTCTGTTCATCAATCATTTATATCCTTAAAATCAAAACCATTTTCCCATTAAACACAATCCATGCCCCCCCCCCCCCCCTCCCAGTTAGCTGAATGATTTTTTGCTGTATTCCAGATGGCAGTGAAGCCGTTAACGGGATGTCATGGTTGAGAGAAAGTGGTGATCAAGGACTCCATTCTTTAAGTTTCCCATCAGTTGGCATGTATCCTTTGATGCAACAGAGGGTAGATCCGGCAATGCTGCGAACCGATCTTAATCAGCAATATCAAGCACTCTTAGCTTCTGGATTACAGAATTATGGCAATGGAGATTCTATGAGACAGCAATTATTACAATATCAACCCCAAATGCATTATATCCAACAATCCAACAGCCACAATCCGTTGATGCAACAAGAACTAATGATGCATCAGCCCGTCTCTCCAGATATGCTTCCTTCTGCACAATCCCAAATGCTGTCTGATTACCTAAATAGGCCATCAATGAATCAACTGAATAGTCCAAATCCCGAGCAACAGCTTGACCAGAGGCAACCATCAAATCTACCTTCTCCTTCATATACCAAATCGGAGTTTACCGATTCAAATGCCAAATTTTCGGCCATGATTTCTCCTTCTAACATGCAGAATGTGCTAGGTTCATTAGGTACAGAAGGAAGCAGTAATCTCTTAAACTTCCCTCGAGCCACTCACTCTATGCTTAATGAGCAGCCACCTCAACAACAATCATGGGTTTCTAAGTTTTCTCAGGGACAAGTGAACAATCATTCCACTTCGTTGTCCCTGCCGCCATATCCGCTGAAAGATGGTCCTGTTGACCAGGAAGCTCTTGTTTTGGATTTGCATAATCAAGCTCTTTTTGGTTCAAATATAGACTCCTCTGCGCTTTTGCTTCCAACTACGGTCTCCAGAATCGACACTACTAGTTCGATTGGTGTTGGTATGTCATCAACGCCATTAGGTGATTCTGGCTTGCAGAATTCTCTGTTTGGTTACGCGCAAGACTCTTCTGACTTGTTGCATGGTGCTGGACTAAACTCGCCTACACAAAGTGGCACATTTGTTAAGGTTCTAACTGGTGACTGATATATTTCAAGATCTTCCTTTTTTTCCTTATCTTCTAATTAGGAAATTGATTAAATTTGAGTGTTTGCAGGTGAGCAAGTCAGGGTGTGTTGGGAGGTCACTGGACATCACTCGGTTTAGCAGCTATAAAGAGCTGAGACAAGAACTGGGACAGATGTTCGGTATAGAAGGGTTGCTTGAAGACCCTCAAAGATCAGGCTGGCAGCTTGTATTCGTCGACCGGGAGAATGATATTCTTCTCCTTGGAGACGACCCTTGGGAGTAAGTTCTTCTTAAACTGCAACTGCATCTTTTTAGTTGAGTTACTTGAATCCATGTCACCAGCTTTCTTGTTTGGTTGCCGTCTTCCAGTTGTCCTCCACTTCTGGTTCTTAAGTTCATCTTCCCCTTTTTCCCTTGGTTTAGGCAATTTGAGACAACGATGCACGGATACTTTTGTCTGATTGTGAGAGACTGACAGTCTGACACATATCCAATACCTAATCTGACACGGATACATGTTAGGACTGAATGTGCGATTTTTTATATGATTTGGATACGCGAAATAAAGAAACTTTGCTGAAAATTGAAAAAAACACTTCTAAAATGAAGAAAACCACCGGAAATGAAGGCCGGTCGCTAGGAATTTTTTCATGTTATGGTTTTAAATTTTTACATTTTGCTCCTTAAAGTTTTTATGTACAAATTACTACCTCTATCCCTAAATAAGTCATTTTGGAGGTTTTCATCATACATATTACGAAAATGGATGATTGTTATTAATTTAGACAATATAGTCTAGTTTACCCTTTGAATAACATTAATACACTGACTGAAGTTTGAGAAGTTGTTGAATGAATAATAAATTAGGGGTAGTAGGAAGGGAAAAAAGGAATAAATACTTTCTTGGTATTCTAAAGTGACTAAATATGGAAGGACAAACCATTTTACCGAAAATGGCTCCTACATTTTTAATATTTACCCAGATCCCATCCGCACGACCGCACCTATATCTCATATTTTAGAAAATCTGACAGCTGCGTATGCCTTACCTCGGTATTAATCACATCGAACTAGCTCTTATTCCTACTGCTCTATTGTTTTTAATTGGGGGCTATTATTTGCATCCCACCTACCGTTGCACCACACCGTTTTCTCATAATCGTTCTGGAGCCAAAAACCGACTTTCCCAAGGTCGATTCTCACAAATCTTAGAATCGACTCTACGGGAAGTCGGTTTTGGCTCCATAACCGACTTTCACAAGGTCGATTCTACTGTGGTGCACCGCTAGAGTCGGTGTGGTGCAGATAAAGCCTCCCTTTTAGTTTCGTTTGCTTTTGTTTTAACTGCTGTAGGAGTTTAAGGCTTTTTCGGGTGAGTATTTTCTAAGTATGTTTATGGTGTTATCTTTGTAGTTCATTCGTGAATAACGTATGGTACATCAAGATCCTCTCACCGGAGGATGTTCAAAAGCTCAGGAAGCAGGAGGCGGAGTCCTTGAGTCGAGACTCAGCTGAAAGGATGATTAGCAGCAATGTTGCAGATGGTCACGACTTTACTTCCGGCTTTCCATCTCTTGGATCCCTTGAATTCTGAGTATTCACTCGGTGACCCGTTTTTTCTTCTTTTTCCCACTCTTCATGATATCCTCGTCCTATGTATCGATCCCCATGTGTGTGTCTGTATTACTTAGTGTCATTTTAAGATATAAATGTATCTTGTTGTTATAAGACATTGTTCTAGGTAAAACATGATTGATCATAACAGCATGTGTAATCTATCTAAATGATGATGGAACTGGATACTTTGAGCAGACTACTCTGTTGTTTCGATATGTTCTCTCTTAAAAGTCTCGAGAGGCGAGAAGAGAAACAATATAAAGTATCTGACCGAAATATGTATTGCACCACACGAGAAAGAACGTGTGTGGCCATTTTATGGAAATGTCGTGTGGGTTGAACTCGCGACCTTTAACTGACCCCCTTTATTTATGTAATGACAAACATCTATGGTGTTCTATTTTGGACTGCGGGTCTTATATGATATGAAAAAGTAGCATGTTTTGGGGATATATTTGTGTGGAGAGGGGATTTTGAGGTGAAACGATCAGAGGCACACAGTTTAGATATAGAATGAAACTGTGTGGTTCATATTGATTCTAATGCTTTAATTGGTTCATAGGGAGCGGATCCTCTCCTCCGACTGTGAGCTCCTTCTAGTGACTCCCCTATATGAAATACAAATTGTCTATTTTAATCATTGAGGTAATTTTTTTATGGGACAATTATTCAAAAGGACGCATATTGGACTTAATTAGGCAAAAAGGACACCCAAAACAAACACTTAGTTATAAGGACAAAAAATAGGTAGATAGACCCAAATACCCTTAATGAAGGAAAAAGAAAAAAAAATTAAAAAAAGGCGGAACGGACGGATCCATTATGCTGTTGTTGCTACTAGTCATCATCCCAAATACTAGTCATAATTCCCACCCTATTTACTTTTAATTTTTTTATTTAATGCTGCTGTTGTGGTGTTTTTTTTATTTATTTATATTTTAAAAATTATAATGCAGGCGATGAGAATTTTTTTTTTTCTTTCAATACCACCGTGATGGTGTGACCATCCCGATACATTGACCACCGCGATTCCGTGCACATCCCGATGCCGTGACCACCGCGATACATTGACCACCGTGATGCAAATTTTGTTGGGTTTTTCCCTGTTGTTAATTGTTCTTCTTACTTGCTCACCACCTACCATGGTTGCTTCTGCCCTGCTACTTAAACTGCATCTGTAGCTATGTGAGCAAGGTAATAATTTATAGCCTAAATAAACAAGAAACTACACATCTGGGCAAGGTAATAATTGATAGCCTAAAATAGTCTGTGTTTAATGTGTCAACTTTAAGTTGTTGTTTTTTGTTTTTTTTTTTTTTTTTTTTTTTTTGTCCTTTTTGGACTATAATGTTGTTGATGAATTAGATGTGAAATACTCTGTTAATGAATTTATTTGAGTGTAACGAAACAGGAATTTTGCAAATTGCTTTCTCTGCTTTCTATAGTAATTCCTTTGTGTTTGTTAATTTATGCGGTGACATCAACAATTTATGCATTGATCACCGTGATGAAGTGACACCGCGATGCAGTTACCACTGCGATGCAGTGACCACCGCGATGCACTGACAACCGCGACACAGTGACCACCGCGATGCAGAGACACCGCGATGAAATGACACCGCGATGCATTGACATCGGCAATCATATATGCAGTGACATCAACATTTTATGCAGTGATATCGACAATCATATATGCGTGACATCAACAATTTATGCAGTGACATCGGCAATAAGATATGCAGTGACATCAACATTTTATGCAGTGACATCCGCAATCATATATGAATGACATCAACAATTTATGTAGTGACATCGGCAATCATATATGCAGAGACATCGCGATGAAGTGACACCGCGATGTAGTGGTCACCCCCGATGCAGAGACACCGTGATGAAGTGGCCACCCCCGATGCAGAGACCCCGGGATGCAGTGACATTTGATGAAACAACACCGTGATGACATTTGATATTTTTCCGACTTAATTTCATAAAATCGATTTCTTTTCTTCATAAAATCGACTCCAAATGGCTATATCTTTTGATATAAAACTACGATCAACATAAATCTTTCACCTTAATTCACATTTTTATGCAGTGACATCGGCATTCATATATGCAGTGATATCAACAATTTATGCAGTGACATCGGCAATAATATATGCGTGACATCAACAATTTATGCAGTGACATCGGCAATCAGATGCAGTGACATCAACATTTTATGCTGTGACATCACATTTTATGCAGTGACATCAACATTTTATGCAGTGACATCACAACAGTTGTGTTTGAATCATTACTCAAAAAAAGAATGGAAAAAATAAAATATCATCCAGAAAAAAGTGCATATGATAAAACAAAAATTCATTGACAAAATATATGTTGTTAAAGCAGAATACACTTGAAAATAATTTGCGAATGGATAAAGAATGCAAACACTGTTTTACCACAGACAATTCATGTTGCAGTTCAATATGTGCAAAACAAGGAGTCTTTTCATATGAAATAACACCTTATACAATGGTAAGCAAAACAGATAAGAAAAGGTAGCCCAAATACGAACATCATTTCTAAAAAAGCTCCAGTCAATTCCCTTCAATGCAGCCTATTCAAGAGGATCTCCAACCTGCACATAAATATGCAAAATAACTTCACTGAAGCTAAGTGATTCAAAAACTTCGTACATCTCTGTTACGATTCTCTCCTAAATGCTAAACCATCCTATGATTTATAAATGGACATTTTTACAATACCTAAAAGTTGGAGCAAGTAGTAATGACATTATCATTATTCTACAACCTAACAGATAACTATAGCTCTAAGTAAAGAAATCGGTGCATCATATACAATTGCTAAGCACAATATTCACTTGCTAAGCACACAACTCCCAGGACTACTAAAAATACTACAGTTTTATGGTCTTATTCTTACTACCTTTTAGAGTCTTATTCTTATTTTCCAATAAAAGCTCTCATAACACTGAAAATTGCCAGGATCAACGATGTCGATACACGATGTGACACTCGTTGTGTCACAACGGTTGTGTCCGGATCATTACTCAAAAAAAGAAAGGAAAAAATAAAATATCATCTAAAGCCTTTCATAATCATACCAAAGCATCCAACTTTTATTTTTATTTTTTCACATTTCCAATACATTAGAATTTATTTTAGAAAGCTTTTCAGATGCTGTAGCAATGCTATAGCAGGTCTGCAAGATATAAATGTTGTAGCAATTTCTATCGAATCAAATCTATGCAACCAAATATCAAAAACTACTCAAACAATGGCAATAGCAAAATAGAGGGCATATACGCAAGAGAAGATATGAGTGAAAGTAATGAAACCTTGCAAACAATCACAATTCTCAGCTTCTTTGCACACGGCATTGAGAACAGAATCGATCAATTCAGCACCCTCGGTGTAATGTCCTTTTGCCCAATTGTTACCGGCGCCAGACTGACCAAAGACAAAGTTATCAAGCCTGAAGATCTGACCATATGTTCTGTATCTAACGATGTCCATGGTTCCAGGCTCCAAAATGTCAAGAAACTCCAAAATGCAACCTCCAAACCAACAACTCAGCAGCAAAAAGAGAAACCATAAATGAGCACAAATAAAACAAGTATCTGGTAAAATATTTATGTTATCATGGTTCTTGAATAACCTTATCATTAGATACTTCTTTATCCAACACAGCATCATAGACAAATTCATGCTTCTCCACTGTCAAGTCAACCTGCAGGAAATATATGAGAAATTTAGGGAATTAGCAATAAAAAAAAATTAGGGAATTATATTACTGTAAAAGAAACTCTAGTGTTTTGCAAGAGTAGGAATCAACCCTTTCTTGGCTCCCGGAGACCATATAAAGATTTCCGACATTTCCGGTGAGCTCCTTCATCTTTCAATCATCCCAAATCTCTGAACAAACCCCAGCTGCAACTCCGAATCACCGATCGCAAACCTGACCCTTGTCTGAAGAAATCTTTGATTCAAAGAACTACACATTTCGCTGATTTACTATCATCGGAGGAGGAGACATAATGAATCAGTATTGCCGAAGAGCAGAGACAATGGAGCAGCGCGATGATTTTTTTATGGCTGAAAGAAATAGAGCATATATGATAAAAGGGCAATTTTGTCAAATAAATATTATTTTGTCCTTATAACTAATGTTCTTTTAAGTGTGTCCTAAGTGTCTAATTAAGTCTCAAAACACGTCCTTATAAACAAATAACACTTTTTCTATTTACCAATGAGGCTTTATCCAAATGGTTAAGTTGCGGCCTTAGAACCATTAGATGATGGGTGTCCTGAGCTATTGGGTTCGAGTCTCAATAGATGTAATGTGGGTTAAAAATGTCCATTATATGTGTTTATTACGTTTCGGTAAAACAATGTCAAAAGCCTCGCACGTTAGTATGTTGATTGTTCATTAATGTGATTGTGAATTTTGTTTATTAATATGGTTATAAATTGTTTATCTTTGTCGTTAAAAAAAGAAAATTTGTTGGGGCATCTCATGAACGCCACTACCAGCGACGTTCCTTTTGTGAAAATAGCATCACTGTCAGTAATGTTACTCATTATCTCCTGATTATGTAAAAATAACATCAGTGTCAGTAACTTTATTTTTGAAAGTAACATGAATGACAGTAACGTGTATTTTTGTGGAAAATATTCTCATGGTAATGGTTTTTTTTGGATGCATTAAGCACCCGAAATGAAAAAAAAAAATGAATGCTAATAAAACCCGCCAAAAAAAAAATGATATCATGCAAAGACAACAAACCCACACGGAAGCCCAAAAGGAACATCCAATAGCTCTTATAATGACAATGTGATGAGTAACTTTTTCAGAAAAGACAATATGATACGAAAAAAAAATTACAATAACAATAAAGGTTCCAACGTGGCACACATGGACGTGGATAGGACCACGGCTCTGTCCACCACCATTTTCAGTTTTTCACAATCTCACCGTCTCTCTCTTCAATTAAAAACAAAACTATTGATATTAATGAACTTTCTTCTAGTTTCTCTTTAAAAAAAAAACAGGTTATCTCTTTTTGAGGAAAAAATATTTATCCAGCAAGCTTGGCTTATTTTGATTTTTTTTTTTCTGTTTATCGTTGATTATTTTGGAATGATGTTTCCATATATATATATATATATATTTGTGCTTTAAAATGTATTAGTTTGAATTTATGTTGGTTAAATATATTAAATGATATATTTTAACGGGTAATAATAAATTTGATGGGTTAAATGTGTTTTGGTGGAAATTTTGTGTTATAATTGAAGGTGTTTATGTAAGGCTATTGGGGAAGTCATCATAGATGGAAAGTGATTATAATTCCACGTAGATGACAAGTAGGACATTTAATCTATTTAATGCAAAAAGACATTGACAATAAACGATGATGATATATTGGGGAGATCTGAAATTCAGACTTGTCGGAGGTCTGAAATTTTCTATAGGTAATACAGAATCTCATATTTTTAAAAAATGTTATTCGTAAAAAAAAAAAAATCTGCAAAAAAAATAATTTTCCGTGTATATATAGAAGGAAAGAACATTTCCAGTAGAAAACCTTGATTTTGAACTTGTAACCGTAGACTCGCCTTAAATATTAGGGGGCGTTTGTTAAATCTGAAGTCTGAAAACATTAAGTAGTTGAATGATTTAAGTATTAGACTGTTTGATAACACTATAATCTGAAATCATAGATAACATTATTTTAATTATTTTATGTGTGTATATACGTGTTTTTGTGTGTGTGTGTGTCTATATATATATATAATGCTACAGTGTGTTAAAGTTAATATTTTATAACAATAAAACAAAAATGTGTTACCCATTTTACAGAATTGTGTTACAAAAAATAAATTCATAAGAACTAATAAATAAAATACGTTAGTCAAAGTATTTTGTATAACTGGACACAAAATACACAATTGCAAAAGAGTTTGATATGATAAAATAATAATAATAATAATACACGTAAAAAAAAAAACAAAGGGGTAAAGGCGTAAAGCTAAATAAAAAGGAAAAATAAAATATTTGCTACACTGCTGATGACGAGAGACGTGGATAACATGCGACAGTTAATTTTTTTCAGCGATAAGCACCAATTTGAGTGCTGAAATTTTTTGTTATTTTTACATGTGGAATTAAATGACACTTAAATAATTAAGGTGTGTTAAAAATATTACTACCTCTTTCCTATAAAAAGTGTCTACTTTTTGAAAATTGGTTGTCCCATCATTTACAAAATCAATACATCATTTAATGCATTTTTCTACACATACCCTTATATTTGCATTTAATGTTTGTATGTTCATTTCACATTCCAATTGAAGCATTTATTATGTGATAGGGATATATATGTTCATTAGCACTTAAATTACTACACATTAATTGATTTCTTAATCTATATGCCAAGCATGTGCCAAGGAAAATGTGGACACTTTTTATGAGACGGACGTAGTATCAAACATCTCTAAATATAACCGTCACTTAATTTTTTTAAAATAATACTTATTTTGCTTACCAAACAGGGCCTTAGTCTTATTCCCCACTTCTTATCTAAGGGAAACTATTTTTCTGAGATAAATTGTGAAGGAATGGCTCGTCCCTCACATATTATCTGAGGGAAACCTCACTTGATAATAAACAACATTCTTTTAGATAATAAGTGGGGGGCAAACCTCTTCCCATACATATAATCTGAGATAAACAAGGCGAGACAGATACGTGGGGACAGTGGGGTGAGCCATTTAACTTAGAATTCCAAGATCATGTTTTTTTTTTTGTGGGGAAATGGTTTTTTTTTTCCCTTATATATTACTCCCTCCGTTCCATAATAACTGAGGCAGTTGTAAAAAAATTTGTTCCATAATAACTGAGGCAAAACATTTTCCAAAGCAGCATTTATTGCTAATTTTTCTACTTTACCATTTATTTAATACTAGAGTAGAAGTTAAAAAGAGGATTGCATTAATTGTATTATAGGGAATTCTTAGTCATTGCATCTGAAAAATCATAGCATTAAATCACTTTTTTAATAAGCGTATTTTTGTCAATTGCCTCAAATATTTTGGAACGGAGAGAGTATCTACGAGATATTTTTTTTTTTTTTTTGCCTATTCAAAGTGTCAGATTCTTCATTACATGAAGAAAAAAAAAATTTGTTAGAGGCATGATAGACATAATTTCCAAATTTCCCTGATATATTTTAGTTAGGATCAGGGGTATATTGTAAAAAATGACAATTTGAAAATAGAAATATATAAAGAGGACAGTGGAATATTTTTCTGAGTAAAAAGGACATATCTTTATTCCACTGTGATAGTGAAACATTAGATTTGGGGTCAGTTCCACTGCAGCAAACATTGAATTTGGGGTTATGAACAGTGGATTTGTCCTTATCACCCAATATATTTCCACAGTCCTGATTTCTGTTGGGATAGTGTATTGTGTGTGGAGTGATTTACGGAACAGATCCGTAATTCACGGATGAAATTACGGATAATTAAATGCACAAAATGAAACTCGAAATTAAAAATTAGTTTTATAATGTAGATCTAACACATCAAAGCAACTATGGTTTAGATCTAATAAATCAACACAAGTAAATGATAGATCTAATGACGATTAAGATCTAACAGTTAAACTATCACAATACAGATCTGACTTGAATGTAAAGCAATATAAAATGCATAAATAAATGACAAACCGAGGCGAGTACGAAACTCTATCCTTAAGACAAATTGCTCCGGTATGGTGCCCACGGTAGTCGCAATTGTCTCCCAAGATACAACGGCTTTACGTCTCGGATTTAGAGGCACTTCAAAAATCCGAGCTCCGGCGAACTTACATAGTGCTCCGACTTCTCTTCGACTCAATATCTAGATCTATATGACTGACTCTTTGTGGTGGAAAGACACAAGAGAAAATTCGATGCTTCAACCTTCATCATTGGGGTTCTTTATATAGTGGAGAGGATGAGCCAATGCTTGAATGTGATTGGCCAGAACACATCATCAGACTTTTCCCCTTGGAAAAGAAATAGGGCCGAAAATATTAATTAAAATTGGCCAACTATTTCCACAATTCTGATTGGTCGGATGACGTGTCTTCTGAATTCTGATTGGTTGGATGATTTAATCGCTCGACTTTTCCCTCAAGAAAAGCAATTTCTGGCCGAAAATAATTAATTAATTTCGAATTTAATTTAATTAATTCGGACCGATTTAACTTAATTAATCAGAATTCGTTTCCACATTATTCTGGAACCTTCCAACCGCCTCACGATTAACTAATTAATTTCCTGGTTAAATTCATACGAACTTTTGTCCAAAAAATTAATAGTAACAACCGAGCCCGAGCCGAGCCGAGACGGACGGCGGCGGCGCGCGCGTGTGGAAATATCTAAGTCCTCCCTCCTGCACAAAAGTGCCTTGCCCCATGGGGCACATTTATAAGAGCATACACTAGCCTTATATATGGAGCTTAAGTCTCCCATCTTTCCAATGTGGGATATTGAGTTGAGGTACTCCCTTCAACTCTTATCTCCAACACATTTTCAACAAACTTTAGGCATTAATTTCTCATTCACCCGATATCCGAATCGAGTGATTTAAAAGCCCATCATCAACTACTCCGTATGGAGTATTTAATGATATCATTAACTCTCGATGACATACATCGGAGTCTATCCGTAAATCGCGCTAAAGTTGACCGTTCAACCCTTTAAAATGGCTTTTTCTCCAACAATTTCTATTTTCTCCATCTTTTTTGTCCTTTTAAACCACTCCCCCAATTATAATTTAGGGACCGGTTCTTAAAACTAAAGTATGAAATGCAAAACAAATAAGACATTTAACGAAGCCTAATCAAACGAACCCCTAAAAAAACACAAACAAGCATCCGTCTGTCTTTATAATTTTTGTTGAGCATCTCAGTCGTTCTCATTCTCCATTCATTGTTCTTGATATACACAATTTTAAGAGATAAAAAAATTAAATAAAAACACGAAACATGTATCATTACAATGTCGATGAAAAAAGATCATGCAGCATAATTTAACCAATACTCATACAAGAAGTATATTTTTAGCTAATGAGTTCTCGTATTTCCTTGTAGGGCTGAGCAAAATAACCAGTAAACCAATCCAAACCGTAAACCGATCCAAACCAATCCGAATTAACCAAACCAATAGCAAACCAAATGAATTGGTTTGGTTTGGAACCAAACCAAACTGCATTGGATCGGTTTCGGATATTTTTTTTTACACCCAATCCAAACCAAACCAAACCAAAATTTTATTACATTAATTATATATATTATATATTATACTCATTATATATTATACTCATTTGTCTTATACCCATTTTCGGTAGGAAAATTTATATCCGTTGGTAAAATCAACTGTGGTCTTTTAAAGCCATTGTGTGGGGGAATGTGAATAGGAATGGCATTATAATGCCATGTAAGACAACGATTTGATGCTTTTGATGATAAGTCGACAATGAGAAAAGCTTTGCGCATTGTGATTGGCCTTATTGTTTTTATTTCCCTATGCTATATTCAAGTTGCAATTTTTGCTTTAAATGTTGGCTGCTGCTTGGAAACACAAAATTGTACATTCATTTTGATCATTCTCCAGTCATGCAAGTTGGACTTGTCCTATTTTGCTCATTGAAAAAATGAACATTGATCTAATTCTATTTCATTATTTTTTTCATGGAGCCATGAAGGTTGTAGGTTTTGTTGGCTGCTGTTGGAGTTGGATTGGATGCTTGTTTTTGCTGTGGTTTGCTATGTTGTTTTGGTTGGAAGATGCGCATGGTGTTTTGATCATTTTATTGTGTCAACATTCAAAGATTTTGCTCTTTTGATGTAAATATGTAAATCGGTAAATGCATGTATGTAAGTATGCAACTATGGAGGATTGATTGTAGGCTAAATTATATTGTAATGTATGTAGCTACTTAGAGTTTATGTAAAAAATGTTGGTTTTGTCAATTTTTTTTTTTAAGATTAGGCTTGTTAAACCGAAACCAATCCAATCCAAACCGAAGCCAATTCGAACCAAACCATTGGGGTTGACTTCATTTTGGTTTGGTTTGGGGAACGAATTATGGCGCCCCAAACCAACCCGAGTCTTTCAAAACCAAACCAAACCCCCCAAACCAATCCATGCTCACCCCTATTTCCTTGAATGAAATAACATAGGAAGCGGCTCCTCTGCTGTGAAATGAACACAGCACGGGCTGCTGTGACCGTCTTCCATTGCTCTTGATTTCAGTCTACCCTTCCCTTCCCCTATAGCACCACCCTGGCTTGGCCCCGGTTCCCGGGCGTGTATAAGAGCAGAAATGGGAGTGGGCCCCTCCATAGCATCAGGCAACCAGACATGAAGGGGAAACTGTGCAGATTTAGCAACGGAACCGGCAAATAATAGAACAGCACACAAAGTAAGAAATAAAGGATTTACTTCATTAGTATAAATCAAGTTATTCACTATTTCGAATAAATCCTCAAATCCAAAACTACCCGTTATCCAATAAAACCCTACTACGTCGTTTCGGGCAAAAAAGACACCGTTTGGTTCTAAAACGACGTCGTTTCAGGCTCACAGCACGGATACAGCAGACGAGCTCACGGCAGAGGATCCCAATTCCAATAACATAATCACATAAAGGATGTTGTCACAAAATTATCACAGACAACCATCATTTTATGAATGATTTGACAACTGGTTCAGATTCGGGTTGGGGCAGAATAAAGATAACAAAAACCAATTCAGTATCTCTCAGTTTCATTTGAAACAAAATCTAGTATTTTGGTTTGCAATCGATTTGAGTCATTTTAATTCGAATTGATTTAGTTTTTCGGTCGATGTATTTTCTTTTCTCTCCCTAATTCAATCGTTTTGAGCGATTTTGTAAAGTCCCACATCGGTAAAATAAGTGAATGCTCACCCCCATATAAGTATGAGACATAAAGATCTTATCAACTCGGGTTAGCCATTTTAGACCAAGCGATGACCGCGGTCTAAGCAGTTGACCGGATATTTATGACTCATTTAGCGCTACCAGTCCCGGGTCTAGAGGCGTTACAGATTTTGGTACCTGAAGTTGAACCTAAACCTGAAAGGAAACTACCCCGAGAGATTATTATAGCACCGATCGCAAGACATTCTTATTTCACAACTTGTGCCCATATCATTACTCTTAATTTTATCATCAAATTTTGCTCACATCAAATTTTGCTCACCTCAAATTTTGCTCACCGGAGACTTCCCCAAGCTTTTAGCCAAATCTCTAAGCACAAACTTCTGTATCTTTCCGGTGGAAGTCTTCGGCAGCTCCGCCTCGAAAACCACCGTCTTGGGCACCATGAAACGCGGCAGCTTCCCTTTACAAAACTCCATTATATCCTTTTCCGTCGGCTTCTCTTTCAGACCATCTTTCAAGCTCAAAAAAGCACACGGCGTTTCACCCCAGAAATCATCCGGCCGTGCAACCACCGCAGCCTCATTCACTGCCGGATGTGTATACAAAACCGATTCAACTTCCACACTGCTCAAATTCTCTCCACCACTAATTATTACATCTTTTGATCTATCTTTTATTTCCAAATAACCATCTGAATGCATCACTCCAACATCTCCGGTGAAAAACCAACCGTTTTTCATGCATTTTGATGTCCCTTCTGGATCTTTAAGATATCCAAGCATTAAGCTTCCACCTTTAAGAACAACTTCCCCAAGTGTTAATCCATCCCTTTTAACGCTTTTACCGGATTCCGGCTCCACCACGTCGAATTCCGCCATCCCGATTGTCCTCACCCCTTGCCTTGACTTTAATCGTGCCCTCTCAGTCGCCGGAAATTCATTCCATTTCTTCTTCCAAGAACAGCAAACTACTAATCCACCTGTCTCCGTCAATCCATATCCATGACTGACGGTAAATCCCAACATTTCTGTTCGGAGTAAAACCGTAGCCGGAGGAGGAGCTCCGGCGGTTAATATATGAACTGGGTTCTTCAATTTTTCAGTAGAAGAATTAGCTAACATGATTAGAACAACCGGAGCAGCACAAACATGAGTAACATTATACCGGGAAATCGCTGTGTAAACAGCTGGGCCGTCGTATTTTCGTAAACAGATATTGATTCCGCCGACGGCAGCCATTCCCCAAGTGTAAGTCCACCCATTAGCATGAAACATAGGCAGAGTCCATAAATAAACCGGCTGTTTCGGCACCGACCATTCTAATAAAGAATCCACAGCCATTATAAATGTTCCACGGTGGCTGTGAACCACCCCTTTTGGGGAAGAGGTAGTGCCGGAAGTATAATTTAGAGAAATCGGATCAAATTCACTTTCCGGTCGGATCCAATTAAAACCCGGTTCACCGTTTTGCACCATAGCTTCATAATTGGTATAAAAATCAGCTAAATTTGGGATTGATTCATCACCCTCGATAAGGATAAGGACTGGCCGGTGAGAATTTGACGGGTATAAAGATAATGCTTCTAAGATTAACGAACTGGATTGATAATCAACAAAAACAAGTTTAGACTCACTGTGTTGAAGAAGGATTGAGATAGTACGAGAGTCAAGGCGGAGGTTGATGTTGTTCAGAACAGCTCCGGCCATCGGAACGGCGAAGTGAAGTTCATACATGGCGGGGATGTTCGGTGCCAAAACGGAAACCACTTGGCCTCTTTGGATGCCGAGAGAAACGATTGAAGAAGCTATCTTGAGACATCTGAGATGGGTTTCTGACCATGTGAATGATTTCTCGTTGTAAATAACAGATAAGCAATCTCCATAGACAGTCGCTGCTCTTTCAAGAAATCCAAGAGGGGTTAAAGGAGGTGAATTTGCAGCTGTAGGCTTTAGTTGATCCATTAACGCGGTGTGTGTGAAGATTACTGGGAAGAAAATGGCTGTGATTTGGATCTGTTTCGATTTTTTTATTCGATTGCAGGATAAGCTTTGGGATTTCAGAGTGAAGATGGAAAAAGGTCGTGGGGCTTTGCAGGTTTTCTAGCAAATCTTCTCACGTATTTGTAGCTAGAATTGACATTTCACTATTTTATATATGTTGTCTCTTTTCAATTTATGACACGATCTTTTTCTGAAGAAACCTGAGAAAATATGCCTTAAAGTATAATATTTATGTCTTTATATTTGAAGTAATATTTAAAATATGTCTCTTTTCAATATATTTGTAGTATAACATTTATGTCTTTATATTTGTAGTAATATTTAAAATATGTCTCTTTTCAATATATTTGTTGTAATATTTATGCAATATGCTCCATAAATAAAAATTTAAAAAATATGCTTTGATGGGATTTCGGTAGCATTCCACGTAAATAAGTGGGGTTTTTCAGAATCTGCAAAAAAAAAAAAAAAAACACAAAACCTCGCTGATTAAACAAGAAAATAAATTATCCACTCAAAACTCATCTAAATCTTACGTATAATTGACTCATTTTCAATCTGGTTTTCGACATTCGTGTAAATGACCTAACCTACTCAAAACTCACTCAATTTTCATTCATACGCAAAGGAATTTTGAGTAGGTTTTGGGTGGATCAAGTAGGTTAGCTCATTTACACATATATCAAAAAATATGTTGTAAAAAATGAGTCACTTACAGTGGCGGATCTGTGTGTACTTAGGGGGGTCACGTGACCCCACTAAGATCCGGAGAAATTTTTTTAGTATTAAACCTTTGTAGTTTTGTTGTTAAAAAATATCATTTTATTGATAAAAATATAGTTTTAAACTCTCAACTCACGTATTATTTACATTGCGTACTACGCAAATCCGACCAAAATCCTATCAAAGCATAATTTTCAATATATTATTTACGGAGCATGCCATACAAATTTTATGCTTTAAAGCATAAGTTTCCCCTTTTTTTTTCTTCATTGAGACGGTGACACACAATATTTGTTTTAACGCCATATTAATTATAAGGAGATTCTTGTTAATTAATGAATTTATAATATAGTTAATGATGAAAAAGTATCTTACATTAATGGGCCAATTATTTAAAAGGACTGATTTTCAACTTATTAGGGGTAATAGGACACTCCGAAATCTTATTTAGTTATAAGGACATTCTAATTTCAAGTTAGTGGATAAAGTATAAGAAAAAAAAAAAAAAAAAGGGTTCAAAGTAATATAAAAATAAATAAAAAAAACATTACAAAACAAAAAAAAAACCTTACTGTGCGTGGGTTTTTTTTTTGTTTTTTTGTTTTTTTTTGTTTTATAATTCACCATATTTCTAAAGGTCATATATTTTGATCTAAAACTCGGATCATCATAATTTTTTCACTAAAATTCATATTTTTTCGTCTTCTTTATTCTAAAATCAAATTTGATATTTTTCCGAATAAATTTCATAAAATCAATTTTTTTCTTCATAGAAATCGACGTGACGTATTGATCACCGTCATGTATTGACCACCTACCCGGATGTATTGGCCACCGGGATCCATTAACCACCCCGATGCATTGACCACCGCGATTCATTGGCTACCATGATGTATTGACCGCCGCGATCCATTGACAACCTTGATCGCTGACATCTCATTGTAGCGATTTATGCAATGACGTCTCATTGTAGCGATTTACGCAGTTGACTTCTTATTGTAGCGATCTATGCAAAGTTGATGTCTTATTGTATCGAATTATGCACCGACGTGTTATTGTAACGATTTATGCAATGACGTGTTATTGTAACAATTTATGCATACCTTTGGTTGTAAAAATATGCATTTAAACCAAAAAAAAAAAAATACAGTTATTTTACAAAGTTATCGAAAATTTAAACCAACACTAATCAAATAAACCAACATCAATCAAATATTTAAAGATAACAAAGAAATAAAGTTACTTTACAAAGTTATCAAATGTGTGTATCAAGTTGTATACGCGGTGACATCAATATCATCGCATCAATTATCTAATTGTAAATACAAATATCAATGTCTCGCTTCGTACATCAATGTCACCGCATAAGTCATCAATGTCCCCGCATCGACATCAATGTCACCGCATAAGTCATCAATGTCACCGCTTCGTACATCAATGTCACCGCATAAGTCATCAATGTCCCCGCATCGACCTCAATGTCACTCGCATAAGTCATCAATGTCACCGCATAAAACCTAACGTCTATGTCACCGCATAAGCCATCAATGTCCTTGTATCGTACATTAATGTCACCGCATAAGTCATCAATGTCACCGCATAAGTCAAGAATGTCACCGCATAAGCCCTGCACCACCAAGATGATCATAAGGCACTCTTGTCAATCTCTTGATGATGGTAACTCTTGCACACATAGTAAAACACACTCGCACTAATAGGCCCACCAAATTAACTATCACCAAGAACCCAACCAAGAATTCACCAACCATAATTCTTGTAAGCAAACCATGATTATCCCCACCATTAACCACAACCGATGAGAATATAGTGTGATCGTCCACAAATAGCCATATACCAAAAAACAAGGTTGAAAGCTATCATGGTCCCGCCTTTAACAACCGATAGCTCTTTTTCATAGTTGCAAGCCCATAAACCGGCTCCAATACGTAAACCACGCTAGCCAAATGCCACAAAGCACTTATATCGACCCGCAACCCAAGAAACAGACAAAGACAACCATAATAGAAAAGAAAAACAACCCCAAACTACGAGTATCCACATGCCTATTATAAGCAAAGCACTTAAACCCAAAAAAGATTTAATTGTAAGCCACCATGGTGAGTGAAACCCATAAGAAGGTAATAAAGAGCCTCCTAGATCGTACTTGTGCCGCGAAAGCAAAAGTGGACTATATCATCTATTATAAGCACCCAAATACACTCGTCAACTAATTAGTAAAACACAATCTATGAATGCTCGAATGTTTCTCCTAGACGTGTTATTGTGTCACCGCTTCGTACATCAATGTCACCGCATAAGTCATCGTTGTCTCGTATCGTACATCAATGTCACCGCATAAGTCATCAATGTCACCGCATCGTACATCAATGTCACCGCATAAGTCATCAATGTCACTCCTTCAAGTAAAGCATGTAAATCGAAAAATAATTCTTACTTCGGTAGTTCTTGAGCTTACACTTCTTTGTCAAAATGCATATAAACACAAATGAGACCGTAAGTAAACATCGAAAAGCTATTGATCGCATCAAACATCAATGTCACCGCATCAAACATCAATGTCATTACTCGTTTTGCATCTTCCTTCTTTGGTTGTCTTGGAGCTCATTCAAGTTACAAATGAATTGCTATATAAAATAGCAAAATTATAGAGCACTTGTCGTAGATATCGTAAAACAAGGTTAATTTGTAAAAAGAGATTTCAACTATTCAGATCCACCAAAAATCATCTCGTTTGAGATCTATAAAATGCAAAATCTCCAAATTTTGCACTACATGTACCGTGCAGAATAGTGGATTCGATGCATTTTAGTATGAATAGGATTTCGTAAAATAGAAAAAAGTGGAGCCAAGTGGATAAGGACCATCATTAGCACCATCCGTTCAAATTAAGAGGTTAAGAATATTCGCTTGGTCAACAAGTAAGCCGATCATTACAACTACCGAAAACCATATATACTTAGATTAAAAGGTTCATGAATAACAACTACACATCATATCATAATTTTAAAAAATAAAAAACAGTCACCAATTCAACCAATAAGCCGAATATACGTACAATCAAGCAATAAGATCCAAAAAGGACAAAGATGCTTGTCTTCAACAAAAGTCTTGCATAAAGTAACCAATATATCGTATATTTTACTAACATGCAAAAAGAATATATATAATGAAAGAAAGCAAAAGAGGAAGTCGGGGTTGGGCTTTGGGGTTGATGATAACATTAGAATAAGATTGTGGAGCAGGGGATACAGAGGCCTCATCAAATGAATAAGGAATGTCCTTCCACACCTCCACCATCTGATTCATAGTCTCTCTCACTGCCTTGACCTTCACAAACAAATTGATTCAACAAAATATTAATTCAGAACGTATACACAAATCAATGGTAAACAAAGACACAAGATACCGTATTAAAAGATAAATGACCACGTACTTATAATTGTTGGAATTCCGTAAACCTAATAACCTTATCAAATTTCTTGGCTTCAAAGGTCTTCAAGCATGGCGCTTTAAATCAAGCAATGCCGCATTTTCCACAAGACCAATTTTAATCAATGCTTCTCAGCAGCCTTCCTAATCGCCTAATCTTCACTACTCAAAAACTCTACCAAACATGGCACTAAATTTCCCAAAATCGCTTACTTCCGGCAACCACGCCAATCTCAATAACACTCCCAATCAACACCAATACCGCCGATTTAGCTTTGAACGACTCACATTTAACCAGCCTTCTCAAACCTCAACATCGCCTTCCTTAATAAGGACAAGTCGTGCTCAAGCAGACGCCTCAATCAAGACCGACAAACACGTAGCCGTGCCGACCCGAGAGTTAAGGTCTTGCTCCGTAAAAAGAGCTTCCGTAAAAGGCTTACAGAGAGTCGAAAATGAAGGTTTGGTGACATGCGACGCAATGGAGGAAACGGCAGAGATGCAGGCAGCGCGAATGGCGGAATCCCTGTCACGAAGACGGCAGAGGACAGCGGAGAGAAGTTTAGATAGGTAAGGAGAAAGTGAATCCCCGTGATGAAAAGCAAGCACCGATATTAAATTAGATTGTCCTTATAACATAATAAGTTTTTGGAGTGTCCTAAATGATCATTAAGTCTCTAACGACGGCCTTATAACTAATAACCACTACATTAATTTGTGTGATACAATTGTGGTTATATCATTTTCCTTTTATAAATTATTGTAGATTACATAAGCATGTTCTTGTTTAATTTATCTTGTTTCAACATATATATAATATATCAGATAATAATCAAACGGTACAACACAAAATACCGGATAATCAAATTATTTTCTTATTTTATTTTTATTGGTTGCAAACGTAATGAACGAACGAAATTAAATAATCTGAGAAATTATCTCATTAGAAAGTGAAGATAATTCACAATTAGTGTAACGGTTGACCTTACGTTCAATAAAATATTGCCATTCTGTATTAAAAAAATTGCCATTATTGAGATGCCTTGGATCAACCCATGGCTCAATTATTCCATTTCATCTACCATACGTTGACACAGTTATGTATAAAGAAATAAACTACTCATGTCTATCCTGCTAATTTTTTAAGATTTAATAAAAGAGTAATATATATATATATATATATATATATATATATTTCGAAATACAAAAAACGCTTTCGTAAATATTTCATTAATAAGATCTTCTATACATATTTTGAATATCCATACAAGGTAATATTTATCACTATAATAATAGAAAATAAATTATTTATATGTGTATTTGTTTTTGTAAATATGTCATAATTATTTTGGTTTACGATTACTTTATTATGTAGAAGACGGCAGAGATTCTGTACATGCGTGACTATGTGTAGAGATTCGTAAATGATGTTAGAATCTGTAAGGTAGAGACTCTATTCAGAGACACTGATGCAAGTGCTCTTATGTCCGTAATAAAATAAAAAACAATAAAAAGACAACACATCTTATACACTAATTTTGATGTAAAAATTAGTACCTTTAGGTACCTTTGATGATAGCAGTGTCAACGTGATTATGCGTATCAAATCTACTCTGTAAATCAACTATGAGTTTGTAAATTCCTTGATGCAAAAGACGATATCTCTCGTCCACAAGATCCCTACATCCCGGCTCGACGGAATAGTAAGAATGTTAATAACAGTGATACAATCATCCTTTAGGTAGGAAGACCATGACCCACTGTCTACAAGAAGTCACCACTTTTAGCTAGAGGTCTACTTGAGGCATTGAGAATATGCATACAAAGTGTATCAATTTGTTTGGTCTGGTTTGAGACTTGCAACTTTAGTTATGAGGGGTCTCACCACCTTGTACACCAAGCCCATATAACGAGTTCGGAACCTGCCCGAGATCTTGAATGAAAGATTTGCTTTGTAAATTAAAGCACTCGACGTGAAGTCTGTCTCTATACAACTTACTTTTCTTCGTTCTTTTTCCCTAGTTGAAGTTTCACATCCGTTAAGCAATCCATTAACTTTACCATAGGAAAATGCTGGATGGGAAAGAAGATAACGATAAAAGAGTAATGATATGATCAATTTAAACTCATTATGATCAATGGCATAAATAATCGTTATGTCACTCGTTGTGGCACAACCATTATGTCTGTATCATTACTCATGATAAAAATAGCTGATAGATACTTGTAATTTACAAATAAGAATTATGTTAGCTTGTATCTTGTAACTTTGATTCTGATTATAGTATCAATATATTCATCATTTTCATTCATTTCTTTATCCTTTATTGTTCTTTGAATCTCCTCAAGGAATCAAAGCACGTTTATTCCTTTATTTATTTGTTTTAGAGATGCTTATTCCTTCTTACTCTAAACAAATTCCATGGCAGATGAGAAGTATGTCGTGACGACCCGTCCTAAAAATCGAGTCCTTTTTTAAGAAAACAAACACCCGACACGTGTAAATTAAATTTGATTACTTAATTTAAACTTAAGCCGACATATAAGCACGTAGTATGAATAATTGCGGAAGCAACTAAAACAGGGAGTTGATCCCCTCATGTACACATGATCATCCTCTTTCACACTTGTGTCTCATATGCATAATTTTCCTAATTTTTTTGTTTGTTCGTGGCTGAAAATGCACAAGATCCCCAGGTGCACGGAGGGGGATCGAGGGGTATTTTGCTGTCTAAAACAAAAGACAAAGGCTAAGGAAGGAAGATGATTTAGGCACCACTTTTCTCCACACAAGAGGTAATAAAGTTGGTGATTCGACTTTTAAAAGACTATAAGGTGTTGTCTTATTTCTTACTATGATGAATTTTTCCCACGTAAAGTATGATACAAATAGGTTTTAAGGAGACATGACTATGATCTTTCACGCATTTTTCTTACACAAACAAGCAAATATGCGTAAGTATATATTTCTTTCGGCCTGTACCACTAGACCGGATCCGATTTCCATCTTTCATAAATTTGGTATAAAGGGAGGGTCAAATAATATAGGGTTTATTGTTGAAAAGGACAAATTTTTTTTACTCAATTGAAAAAGACTACTTATTTGAAACTATAAAATGTAAACCAGGACAGTAGAAATTTTTATTGGGTAAAAATGACAAGCGTTTTTTCCACTCTAATTAAATTATCTTCTATTTAATTACAAAAATAATTATATTTTTTTATCTGAACGTCAAAAAACCGTACTTTTTGACCATATTTTTTTTTTTTTTTTTTTCGTTCTCTTTATTTACACATCTCATTTGATATTTTTTCGATATCATTTCGAGGCCATTTTCGTTAAAAATAACGAAATAGTGGAACAATAGAAGATTGAATTTGAAGTCAACCAAACAGTGAATTTGGAGTAATGGATAATGAAATTGTCCTTATTACCCAATTTGTTTTTCCATTGTCATAATTTCTATTTTTTCCATCTTATTTGTCCTTTAAAACCAACTCCCTATAATATATTGTAAGGAACTTTTTATTTTTGCCCAACCTTGAATGAAATAAAATCCCTTAAAAAATGCAGATTAAGACACTTTTAGTTCATTTTTCAAGCCCTTAAAAAATGTTCATTTTCAAGGCTGGCTCCTAGGGCGGGCGAGATGAGCGACCGCATATGGCCCACGATATAAGGTGACCCACAATTACATGTATTATAATAGTGCAAAGTTTATATAAAAAGTCCCAAATTAACTCTTGCTAAAGACAATTTATGATTTTTTAATTTTCTGTTGTAATGATGTGTGAATTTATCATCAAACCTTTTGTGAAATAACATTTCAAAAGAAAAATCCTATCACCGACATCTTCTTTCTTAATTTTTTTTTATGCTTATCTGATGCGTTTAAAAAAAAAATTCCACAATTTAACCAACCATCTCTCGTCTCTCCTATGTCTGCTTCCACTGCTCGCTGCATGCACGACTCAGGGCCTCCGTTTAGATACTTTTTTTTCTAGCAAATTTTATTTCGAAAAAAAAAAAGGACGAAGAACCATAAACAAAACAACAATGGTTAAGAGAGATCACAAAACAATAACAACAAGCTACACACGTTACCTCACTTAAGAAAAGACATTTATTTTAATCTAGCCCGGGGTCCACGAAACATCAAGGACGCCCTGTTCATTTTGTTGAATGATTTTTATTTTCAAAGTTTCGTAGGGAGCATCTTTTCACACATCACACACTATTCTGAGCAATCGAAAAGAGCGTGTTGGAGATCCTCAATAGATTCTCCACAACTTGCATATATAGGTCATTTCCAAATCCCCGCTTTAGCAAAAAGCATATGATGGATAGACAGTCGTGTAGGCAATGCCATATATAAGAATGCTTTGACTCGTGGTTTTAGAGGCAGCAACCTTATTTTGAAGAAAACGCATTGTCAAGCGATAACTCGATTTAACCGCATATAGACCTCGTTTATCAAAGTGCCAAATAATATCATCACCATGATTACCCAAATTAAAGCCAGAGGGATACTTAAATATTGATTGGGCTTCATGCATATAAAAGGAATTTTCTATTAATTAAAAGGCCTTGATTTCTGGATCGTGTTCCATTCATAAAGAGAGAATTAAACGAAGAAACTTAGTTTGCACTTCACCAAAACTGACTTTCACAGAACTGAATACCCTTACTGAACTGACCATCATTCTCAGTCTTAGTTTCATAGATTAGTCCCACCAGTTTATTCATCAGTTTAGAGATCAAGTCACCAAAACTGACAGGTTTCAGGCACAGTTCTTAAACATTTTTTATACTACATTTGAGAACGAAGATATATTAGTAGCAGTAAAACACAAAAATATGGAGGCTACACATTCTTATACCTATCTTGATTTCTAAAAGCTGACTTCAGAAGAAACTTAGTTTGCACTTCACCAAAACTGACTTTCACAGAACTGAATACCCTTACTGAACTGACCATCATTCTCAGTCTTAGTTTCATAGATTAGTCCCACCAGTTTATTCATCAGTTTAGAGATCAAGTCACCAAAACTGACAGGTTTCAGGCACAGTTCTTAAACATTTCTGATACTACATTTGAGAACGAAGATATATTAGTAGCAGTAAAACACAAAAATATGGAGGTTTCTGGCTTCTGATATTTTCCCAACTAAGAATTGTCCAAACAAAAACAGGGTTGGGCTTTGTCACTATAGTTAAATTTTAACAACATTACACTTGATTCCCTATACATTTGTTAAACATGTACAACTCATTCAGTGGCATTAGTCACTGCAGTTAAATTACGAACAATCATTGATTCTCGTAAACTAATGTCATAACATCAGCATTACTTTAATACATTAACAACGTTGTCCGTTCACGTAACCATGTGTCACTGTCTCATTGTCACTTTCCCTCCCTAAACTACATCACTGTGCTTTTATGAATTGGGGCCACTAGTTCGATTTTTTCCGGTAAATATATATTTTTTAATTGATCAATGGATCATTCCTTTAAATATTCATTGACAAACAATCTACACTATAAGGAGATCACAGTCACTACATTAGTCATCACTTAATGGCATTCTGATTTATGTTTTAATCCACATTAACCTACAACTTTATCACTACTAATTTCACTACAACAACAAGGCTTGATACATTCAGTGACATCAAAAGAAATTTTAAAAATAAATCATACACACAGTGGCATAGAAAATTCGAAGATTTACCTTTCTCATTCGTCTCTTCATCCGTGTCCGTCTCTGATTCGTGTGAGTCAGTGTCACTGCTCCCATATTGTTGTTCAACATTCTGCCTAAATTTAGGCCAGAATAAATATGTGCGAAAATTTAAAGGATAAAATTGAAAGGAAAAAAATATGTGTTAAGATATTTTGCTTTGTGAAAAGACATTCACTTTTTTATTTGACATATTTACTCATAATTAATGTAAACAAAACAAAAATATGTGTCGAGAAAGAACCAAAAAAATGAAAATTGCATATAGAAGAAAGAAGAAATAAAAGTGTCAAAAAACAAAAAAAAAATTTAAAATTAAGAAGAACACTTGTTCTGGTATTTTTATTTTTATCTTTGAACAAGGGCGACTAATTGGTTATTCTAGTTTCTACTGAAAGAAGGTCGACTAAATTGAACACAGAAAAAGCTTGAAAATAGAAAATGGCGTGGGCTCTCTTTCCCGTCGACCCTCTTCCCCAGGTTCATACTTCTTCGTCGTCTCCTTCAGTTCTCTTGGGATGACACGTACAATCGAAAAGAGCGTGTTGGAGATCCTCAATACATTCTCCACAGCTTCTTTTGATGAAAATGCATTGTCAAGCGATAACTCGATTTAAGTCATTTAACTGCATATATATAGACCTCGTTCATCAAAGTGCCAAATAATATCATCACGATGGTTACCAAATTAAAGCCAGATCGAGGGATACTTAAATATTGATTGGGCTTCATGCATATAAGCCTTGATTTCTGGATCGTGTTCCATTCATAAAGAGAGAATTAACATTTGGCAGGCATCCAAAAAAGACTCACAAAATAGATCCTCCGGGTTTCAAATTAAAGGTCGCGGTTGTGAGCTAACTTTGTTGCCAAAATGCAGAATCACTCCAGAAAAATCATTACAGCAAACCAACATCATAGATTCCTAGAAATAGAAAGAGTTTCTTTTGAATAGAGACATACTAAAAGGAAACTAAAACAATAATCTTGGCACATACATAGGCTGACCAACAAAGATAAATCCAAACTAAAATGAAACTGCAACTAATCCCCCTTAAGCTTGTTCCTCAAAAGCTACGAATCTTTTCTACCAAAAAGGAAGGAGTGAGTGAGGTTGTGCACTAACTCAAAAAGATCAAAAAGGTAAATTCATGTTTGTAATAAGCCGTGAGACATGACATGAAACCATTTACAAGTCTCTGGCGCACACATGCACATATAGTCACGGTGCAAGAAAGACCTTTTTTGCGCCGTCGATCTCCGTTAATACACCGACGTACATCCACTAGCATAGCTATTCATCGAAAATATTCATAGCTAAAACCTATATATGGAAGTGAAAACCAATCTATGAATAGAATCCAATACTTATCTTTGTTCTTTTTTGTCACCGCTGATTGAAACGAGACTTTCCTTGTAAACAAGGGTTCTAATCAATGAAGCTCCAGTGTCCACTACATCATGGTTTAGCAGATCATATAACTCTAATTTGATACTACAATTACCTCTAAAAATGAGGTACGAGTTTCCATAGAAGCCTTGAGGACAATAGAGATTTTCATATTCAATAGTCCACAATTTACTCCAACATCTTGATTGAGTACAACTGAAATCATTCAACACCCAAATTTCACAATATCCAAAGGTAAAAATCACGACCGCAATGGATTCTCTGAAAGGAAACACCTGTCGTAAAATTGTAGCCCTGCTATCAGTCTCACCCTCTAGAGAAATCGGTATCATATCAAACGTTTCATCGCTCACGTCAAATAGAAGTATACTTCGTCGTTTGTACCCAAACCAGCCAATTTTTCTGTATAAAGTAAACAAAGGATTACCGTCGCAAAAACTGTTGAGTGGTGAGGCATAATCTAGTTTCTTCCATGAATTACTACCAAGGCTGTATAGCTCAAGCTGTTGCTGATAAGTATCGGTGTTTCGCACAATTTGTAGAATCTTGTGATCGTGTGAATCAGAATCAAAACCGAACCCAACTGTATATTTAAGGTGCGACCCTCGTTGTATAGCCTGACGAGGTAGGTTAGATTGAGGAATAGTTTTGAAGTCCTGGATCAGTGGATTCCACAACAAAATACGCTCTTTTTTCTGGTTGTACAAGCAAAATATACCATTGCACGGCCCACACACTTCAGGGCTCTTATCAAAGTTTTGCTGTTGGGGTAGTGAATAATGGACAACCCTAGACCTGCACACAAATGGTGAGGTTGCTTCTGCATAACCTGCTCTAGAAGGCGGTGAGACATTTGCAATCAATAATTTCCGGGGTTGGCATGTCACGTCAATGCCGGCTAGAACGAGATCGGAGGTTTTATAGTTGTTAAGTTGCAAAAAGGTGAAATCTTTGGCAGAGATACGGTTATACCATGATTTACGTACGCACTTAAATCGCAACAGAGATCTTACCGGTAGTCTTGAAAGGATTTCAGTAACCATTTCTTCAGGTAAATTATCCATAGCCATAGGGTTAATCATACTCTCTCGACATCCTTCACCAGATCCCATGTTCCGAGGGTTTCGGCCGCAACCAGAGATACGATTGAATAGAACGGACACAAAACAATTCGCCGGGATAAGCTAAATATAAGGCCGTAAAACGTTTCTATGAAAGAAAATTAAAATAAAGAGAGCAAAACAAAAACAAAAACAAACTGAAAAATTTTGCTTTCAAGAGCGTCGGAGGTTAAAAATATTCCTTTTGTGAAAAGACATTGATGCTAAACCTAAATAAAAAAAGCATCGGTTATGGTTATCGTTAAAATTTTGCTAAACCTAAGATTCCTTTTGTGATCGAGTTTTATTTTATTTTATTTTATGATCAAGTAGAGATACAATGTGTAACTCCCCACCCCGGATACCGAGCCCTTATCCGAAAGAGAACGTTCGGCACGTATAATATTAAATAAATCTAATATTATACGTCAGCTTCTACGTCGTCGTATCAAAAATAAAGCAACGGAAGCCCAAAAGACTAGGGTAAAAATATAATGCTTCTAGAATATATTACAAACCGACTAAAGTTGGATAATTTAAATTACACGACGATTCTCCAAGAGTTACAACGTACGAAGTCTAAAAAAAGGTACAACAATTGTCTTACAAATATCTTAAAAGAAAGTACAACAAGTCTAGTATAAAATTTAATAAGTAAGAAGAAAACGAAAGCATCTTCATGACATCAACGTCATCAAACATCATCAAACTTCTCATCGAGCTCAAGATCAACATGTCCGTCTTCTCACCCCACAATGCATACAAAACAAAATTCAAAGGAGGTAAGTACCAAGTACTTAGCAAGAGTGAGAAGCTAATGAATAACCAAGTTCTACAACGGAATGATTTACTTTATTATTTGACGATGACAAATTGGTGTCACCTTAATTATCCGGGCCCTAATATGAATCTAGTGATGAACACACAAAACCCTAATGCCCAAACTGAATGAGGTGGTGGATTTTTATGTATGCGGCCGAGTCTAAGATCGTATCTTAGATTGCCTACGTATCCTGTTATATTCCAGGAATCAAGCCTTACGTAGTTCCTGGAATGGGGTATTTATAATGACAACACATACCTAAACCCTAAGGTTAAGTCGGCTTAGGTTATTGTCACCTTTACCCTTAAATGGGCCTTGACCCTTGCCCAAGCTATCGCTATTAATGGGCTTAGTAAGCTGATGCGGACTCTATCCTCGTTATCGACCTGTGGTGATCGACTCTGGGACTCATTGTCCTACATTGCTAGCTGGTGCGGACTGAATGTCCTACACTGCTCGGTAGTCGATAGTCGATCGTCGTAGCCTGGCTTTTATATGATGGTCTTGGCCTTGAGCCTGGGCATCGACATGAATACGCTGGTGTTATTTTATAGTGTGATGACCAACCGATAGACGACACGTGGAGGGAGTGAAACCCGGTATCGTCATAAGCCCCCCAGACTTGAGAGAGGCGACGTCCGAGGTCGAGTCTGTCACTTGAACCGTCTTCGAGTTGGGTTTTCCTTTGGGCGGGAGAAAGCCCGCCTTTTCACAACCCTAACTGCCTTGTAGCCACGTGGCACGATATCTGGCATACGAAACGCTTCGAATCCCGCAAAAGACGCGTCACTGCCTTGATTGTCGCGATTTCCAGGGGTTATAACCCCCATCCCCCATGTCTTTTCAGTTCATTTGCAATATTTACTAACATATATAAAGGGAGAGAATACACAGGCTGCTGCAAAACCTCTTTGCTATTTCCTTCATCTCAATCTCCAAATTCCAAACACCAAGTAAGACTCTTTTCTTTTTCTCAGTGTTGTTCATCTTCTTCTTTTGTTTGATTTATCTATGTCAAGTAGTAGTAGCAGTGCCACAGAATCTGATAGGGGTAGCGGAACGCCTTCCCAATCCCAAACCCCGGTGTCTGCTGCCTCCGATCTTCTTCTCCGGCGAGACTCCGGTGAACCCACAGCTTCCCCCCTCCTGTCCCTAACCAGCCTAAAAAGCTAGTAACTAGGATGGATGGAAAGGGTGCCAAAGGGTGTCTCAGTGTACTTTCTCCAGAGGACGTTGTCGAAATCTGCCGGAAGTATAATATTGTTAGTCCTCCGTTCGAATCTCGACTCCCTTCTGGTAATCACATGTTTGCCGATGAGCCCCCAGAAGGATTTTGTACTGTTTATGAGAATCAACTGGCGAGTGGGTTAAGGTTTCCACTCTGTCCAGCCGTTCTGGCCATCCTACACCACTACGAGGTAAGCGTCTCCCAACTTGCCCCGAATGGCATCAGAACTCTGATGGGGTTCATAATAGCATGTCGAGTGGCTCAGGCTGCTTTTCAGTGCCCGTGTTTCGATATTACTACAAGATAGTTGCTACACCCGACAAGTTATGGTATTCTTTCCAGAGGAGAGCGAATCGACATGAGTTTATAACTAAGGGGACTTCTTCTCACGGGGAGTGGAAGCCTCGATTTTTCTTTCTCCGTCATGGCCTGGATAACCCCTACATAGGGCAATGGAGGTCGAGAGACGGGAAACAAGACAAACTTGGAAAGGAACCGGTTCCTCACGAGGCTCAACTCCTGAGTGGACACAACTTCGAGGTGTGTACTCGAGACCTGAGTCTCTTGTATCACCTGGCCCACTTGGAGGAAGCTGGGCCAATGCCATATGTGGGCCTTTGCGTCCCTGATCACGAGAATCGTAGGATATTCCTTATTTGCTTGTTTTTACATGCTTATTATTTGAGTAATTGATAACTTGTCGTTTGTCGATCAGAACTAACTTGTTCTCTTCTCATTTTGCAGTGGGTAGATTCTTCAAGGTTACTGACCCCAAACGTATTCCTGAGTCGACGGACATGGCTGTCCCGTCTCTCGAGGGCCAGGCCACCCCCAACTTGCCAGTGGCTGAGACCAGGGTGCCTTCCTCTTCCCGAGAGGGGGGTGCTCCTCAACCTGAAACAAACCCTGCTGCAGTCGAGTCGTCTGCCGCGGCTGGATCGACTGAGCTACCTCCGACCGCCGGTAGCTTAATAGTCCGATTTGGTTCCCTTCGAGATGAAGACGAAAAGGAGATTGTCGATTTGACCTCGAATGTCGAAATTAATGTCGAGGAGCAAGCGGCGCGAACAAAGAAAAGGCCAACCGTTGCCGAGGTGGTGAAGGAGCAGCTTCGAGAGGCGAAGAGGAAGAAGGTCGCTGAGGCCTCTACCGAGTCCGGGATCGGTGTGGACTGGGTTGCCGACGATTACGCTGGTGTGGATGACAAGGACCTGTCTCGTGTACTGCGGAAGTTGAATCGCCTCGTAAGTCGATCCTTCTTTCCCTATTAGCTTTTCTCGAGGTCTATGCCTTGTCCGTTTTTTGATATACTCTTATGTTTTGTAGAATACCCTTGTTGGTCGGGAGGCTGCCCGACGGCTGGCCAGAACAGGAGAGTCGTCGGATGAAATCAAAAAGGAGAATGGCAGACTGCTTCAAGACAATGTCGCAAAAAGTGCTGCCCTCTCCGCTGTGGAGAAACAATACGATTCGTTGAAGCGCGAGTCGGTCGCCGAGCTCCAAAAGTTGCAAGATAAGTTGGTGGCTGCTGAGGCAAAGCTGGCCACTACTGAGAAGGAGCTGGACCGACTGCTGAATGAAAGGCAGAGTCAGGGTAGGGAGCTGCTCAAGCTGGCTCAAGACTATGAGATGTTGCAGAAGGGGCACAAGGCTGCCGATGAAGAAGCTAGGAAGGCTCGACATGATCGAGATGTGCTACAGGCTGAATTGGATCGAGCGCACATACGGGTCGAGGAAGCTAAGACTGAAGCGATCATGGAGTATCGGAAGTCGACCAACCTCAAGGACGATCTAGAAGTGATCATGCGTGCCTCGATGATGGGTGGATACACACTTGCAGTAGATCATGTGAGAGCGGTCATCCCAGATTTCGATACGTCGACTCTCGAGACGCCGATGTTTTACAACCCCGATTCGGAGAAGATTTACGATCGATACATCGAAGAATTCCAGCAAGAAGAGTCTTTGGCCATCAAATATGGCGCCTCTAGTTCTGCCCCTGCTGCTGACCCAACCGCTGTCGATCCGACCTCCGCCAATACTGAGCCGACCCCTGAAGCCGACCCCTGATCGTTATCTTTTTAATTCTTCTTTTGCTATTTGAACTTGAAATTTGTAACTATATTATTTTGAATCGACTTGGGCGGGTCTTTTTGACCTGGCCTTATTCTGTAATGATTTTGTCTTGGATTTGACTCGCTTTTGCAATTTGATTTTTCCTTTTTCTCTTATTGCCTTGCTTGTCTTGATGTTTAATAGCCTTTCGCTTGTCGAGCCTTTGGCTCTGTTTGCTACTCACTACTCGTTTTACTGGTTTGTGTTGATGTTGCCCCCCAAGTGGATTATGAACCTTTGGTTCTTATTGCACTTGAGGTCGACTCGCTTGCCCTAGATTTCTGCCTCTTAGGCTTATTTGACCTCAGGCTGAGCATTTTAATGTGAACTGTCCCTGGTCTTTGGTCTTTTTTGCCTTTTAGGCTCTTTCGACCATCGACTGGAACAGGTGGCCCGAATATGCGAACCGTCCTTTGTCGAGGCCTCTTTCGCCTCTCGGGCTCATTCGGCTTTCGACTGGGACAGGTGGCCCGACTATGCGAACCGTCCTTTGTCTGGGCCTTTTTCGCCTCTCGGGCTCATTCGGCTTTCGACTGGAACATTTGGCCCGACCATGCGAACCGTCTCTATGCCTTTGCATTTGTCGCCCATTAGGCTAACTTTGCTTTTGGCTTTACTGAGATGTCCGACCTGCGGATTTCTCTACTGGTCGACGAGCGTTTTGCCTTAACATTTTATATCACGTTGGACTTGTACTGTTTTGGCTATAAATCCTAACAAACACAGAAACATCTCGAAAAGACACAAGTTTATTAGAATACTCATAAAGTTGTCTCATGGACTTATTACAAGATTCAGAACTGAAAAATAAACAAGTTCATCAAAGTAAAGCTTATCTCAAGCATAATACTTCCTCAGGTTGTTGGCATGCCAATGTCGAGGAACCGTGGTTCCATCTGCTCGCCCAAGTTGATAAGACCCTTTGGGGTGAACCTTCAGAATCTGATATGGGTCTTCCCAATTCGGGGTCAGCTTTCCGACTGCCTCTTGTCGACTCGCTTCATTTTTCCTCAGAACCAGATCGCCGACTTTGAAGTATCTGTACCTTACCCTCGAGTTATAATACTGAGAGATCTTTTGCTTATACCTTGCCATTCTGGCTGAGGCTATCTCCCTTCGTTCCTCGACATTGTCCCTTTCCTGTCGGAGTTCGGGATAGTTTGCCTCAACATTGTAGGCCAGAACTCGAGGAGAGGGAACTCCGATCTCGGCGGGAATCACCACTTCACACCCATACACCAAAGAGAAAGGAGTTTCCCCTGTCGATGAATTAGGAGCCGTCCTATATGACCATAGGATGCTCGGAAGTTGAATTGCCCAATCTCGACCTTCGCCTCTAGCCTCTTCTTTAACCCCGGCTTGATCCGTCGGTTAGTACGTTCGACTTGACCGTTTGCCTGTGGGTGAGCCACTGAGGTGAATCGCTGGTCGATTTGGTACTCGCTACACCATTCTCTAACTTTTCAATCTTCAAACTGAGTACCGTTATCCGAGATCAAAGCCTTTGGAATTCCGTACCTGCATAGAATGTCGACCCACAAGAACTTTTTAATGGTTGCAACTCGGATGTCGGGCAAAGCCTTAGCTTCTACCCATTTTGTGAAGTAGTCCACCGTGACGACCACGAATCTGAGATTTCCCGGAGCTCGGGGCAGGGGTCCGACAATATCGACGTCCCACTGATCAAATGGCCATGCTGACGAGATGACATTCATGTCTTGCGCTTGTTGATGAGAGATATTATCATGAATCTGACAAGCGTTACATTTCTGGACAAGATTATTTGCATCTCGTTGCATCGATGGCCAAAAATACCCAGCTAACTTGCATTTTCGAGTTAACATTCTAGCCCCGCAGTGATTCCCACAGGCTCCTCTATGAATTTCTTCTAAGAGATACTCGCCTTCAGTTTCAGAAACACACCTTAGCCACGGACTCACAAAAGATTTCCGATATAGGATGTCATTGAAGAACGCGTATCGAGCCGATTGGAGTCGAATTTTTCTGGCTTGTATCTTGTCTGATGGTAAAATTCCGTCTTTGAGATAAAGAGCGATCGAGTCCACCCATGTGGCCTGCTGAGTAATCGGCTGGGCCTCCATCTCGATATAACTCCTATCGGTCAATAACTCGACTAGAATCTTCTTATTCGACATGAAGTTCGATGCAAGCTTTGAGAGGGCATCAGCTCTTTTGTTCTGACTTCGGGGGACTTGCTTGAATTGAACTCGTTTTGAATTTAGGTATGAGGTTTTGGACAACTGCTAAGTAATTCTTCATAGTTTCTTCCTTAGCCTCATATTCCCCTTTCACATGGTTCACTACCAACTGCGAGTCGCTATACACCAACAAGTCTTCGACACCCAGTTTTAGAGCAAGCTTCAGCCCAGTTATCATGGCCTCATACTCGGCCTCGTTGTTAGTTGCTTTAAAGTCGAATCGAAGGGCGTATGGGAATTCCTCGCCTTTTGGAATTACCAGAAGGAGCCCTGCTCCTGCCCCTTCCTTACTCGACGCCCCATCGATCTAAAGAGTCCATTTTTCCTCCGGCCCTCGCTTTTCTTGATCGAGTTGGACAGAGATCCCTTCAGCCAAAAAATCTGCCAAGGCCTGTGCTTTTATCGCAGTTCGAGGAACGAACTCGATGTCGTACTGGGCCATTTCTATCACCCATTTCGCCAGTCGACCTGAAGTATCAAGCTTTGCCAAAATCTGCTGCAGTGGTTGGTCTGTGACTACCATAATAGGATGAACTTGAAAATATGGCCTCAACCAGGCATAATGCTAACTTCTCAGCTGGTGAGTACCGGATCTCGGGGCCATGCAGTGCTTTACTAACAAAGTATATAGGCACCTGGCCATGTACCCCTTCTCGTACCAGAACCGCACTCACCGCCTCCTCGCACACCGCCAAATAAACCAACAACTTTTCCCCCTCTCACGGAGAAGTGAGGGTAGGTAATTCTGACAAATAAGCTTTCAACTCTTCAAAGGCTGTCTGACATTCATCATCCCAATGAAAAGGACTGGCCTTTCGGAGTATCTTGAAAAATGGTAGTGCACGCTGTGCGGATCTCGATAGAAATCTGTTGAGAGCTGCCATTCGACCCGTGAGCCTTTGTACTTCCTTGATATTTTGTGGTGCGGGCATGTTCTTCAATGTATCAATTTTATCTGGGTTTGCTCGAATCCCGTCCTTTGAAATCATGTAACCCAAGAACTTACCCGATCTGACCCCAAAAGTACATTTCTTCGGGTTTAGCCTCATCTGCGTTTCCCTCAACACTTCGAAAACCTCTCGAGCATCGACCAAATATTGTCTCATGGATCGACTCTTGATAAGCAGGTCGTCTACATAGACCTCCATACATCTACCGATTTGCCTTGCAAAAATTTTATTGACTGCCCTCTGGTATGTTGCCCCAGCATTCTTTAATCCGAATGGCATGGTCACATAGCAGAAGGTGCCAAATTCAGTGATAAAAGATGTTTTCTTCGCGTCTCGAGGATCCATTTGAATCTGATAGTATCCTTTATATGCATCTAAAAACCCAAAAACTTCAAAATCAATGGTCGAATCTACTAACCTGTCGATTTTGGGCAGCGGGTACGAGTCTTTTGGACATGCTTTGTTTAAGTCTGTGAAGTCCACACACATGCGCCAACTGCCGTCGGGCTTCTTGACTAATACCGGGTTAGCTAGCCATTCAGGGTAGAATACCTCTCTCACTATCTGGGCTGCTAATAGCTTGCCGACTTCCAACTCGATAGCTTCAAGTCGATCTGACGTAAAATTTCTCTTCTTCTGTTTGACTAGCTTTTTAACCTGGTCAATTTCAAGTTTATGAACCGCGATGTCGGTAGATAGTCCCGACATGTCAGTGGCCTTCCAGGCAAAAATGTCCCTAAACTCGATTAACAACCCGATCAGTAGCTGCTTTTCTTTTTCTGGGATCCAAATCCCGACCTGCACACATTGATCGTCCTCTCCTTCCCAGAGTCGGACGTTTTCAACTGCATCACTAGAAACCCAACTCTTCTCCTCTTCTTCCACTGGAATCAGTTCCTCGACTAAGACTTGCTGAACCGCCATCTTCCCGTTCATGACCACAGAGTTACAACTCCGAGCGACTTCAACATCTCCTTTTACTTCGTGGGAACCGTTCCTGGTAGGAAACTTCATGCTATTATGGAACGTCGAAATTATAGCTCGAAGATCGAAGAGCGCTGGTCGTCCCAGGATGACATTATATGCTGAGGGAGCCTTGACCACTACATAACTTAATTCAAGTGTCCTTCCTTTCTTGCCGTCCCCAACTGTCGTGAGTAACTTTATTGAGCCCATGGGGTGGACTGCTTGCCCTGTGAATCCGAATAGGGGGGATGCTATAGGAGCCAAGTCTTTCTCTTTCAATTTCATTGCTTGAAACGCCGAGTGATATAAGATATTCACTGCGCTCCCGTTATCAATACAGACTCTCGACACACAGGCTCGGCTAATAACTGCTTCGATAACTAACCCTTCGCTATGATTCCTAGACTTGGGGATATCATCTCGAGGGCCGTAACCGACCTCCGTCGTGAATCTGAGCTGCTTGCGCTCTCTCGAGCTACTAGCTGGCTCTTCACTGGTCTGGTCTTTATCACTCTCACCAGGACCAAAAATTGTATTGACATAGTTAACTGGTCGATTATCTTCATATCTATCTCGACCAAAATTGTCCCTGTTGTTTCCATCCCGTACTGGAGATCGATTCCTCTGAGGTGACCGATCTCTTCGTCTTTGGGCGTCCCGGCCTCGATTCCTATCTTGATCGGAGTTCTTTCTCTTGTAATCTCCACGCCCCCTGGGCCCATCGTACCGAGACCTGTCAACAACTTCATCCAGCTTCCCATCTTGGATGCAAGAGTCGATATCTCTCTTTAGGTCGATACAATCCTCTGTTGTATGTCCTATATCTTCATGAAAATCGCAATATTTACTTGCATTCCTCTTTTCTCGAGGTTTCTTCAATGGTGGTGGTTTCCTTGCCAGATTCTTTGAAAGCATAATCGACAACACCTCAGATCGAGATCGATTAAGCGGAATAAAGTCCTTATCACGTGTGGGTCCCTTCTTGCCCCCACAGTCTGAGGTGGATGTGTCGATACGATCCCAAACTGAAGGCTTGCTCTCGACATCCTGCCTCTTGGACTGATTCCTGTTCAGGCCTCGGGTGTCTTTCTTGGATTCCATCCAATCGGATTGGGTGTGCCTTCGCACTGCCTCCTCCCCTTGACAGAATCTATGTACCACATTGACGCATTCGTCCATGGTATGGGGGACATCTCTGCTCAACTTCATGTACAATTTAGTATTACGCAGCCTCCCCACGAACGACGAGATCAGGAGTCGATCGTCAGCATCTTTGACCTGCATGGCCTCAAGATTAAACCTCTTCAGATATTCCATAACTGCTTCATCCTTTTGCTACCTCACGTTCATGAGGTGCGTGGCACTCAGATGGAATTTTTTGTTCACTATGAACGCATATCGGAATTTTCGAGCGAGCACGGCAAAACTGGAAATCGACCCTGGTCGTAGCTTCGTAAACCATTCTCTTCTTGCTCGACCTACGAGTAACGTCTCGAACGCCCGACATCGCATTTCATCGGGGGCTCCATCCAACCTCATCTGAGATAGATACCTGTGGAGATGGTCCTCCGGGTCGGTGGTGCCATCATAAGGTTCTATCTTCGGTATCTTAAACCCCTTGGGTTTAGGAAAGCTCTCAATCTCCTTAGTGAAGGGAGACTCGAGCCACAGCGAAACCTGGTTCTTACCCAAAATTGCATTCAACTCCTCCCTGGCGCTATCATCATTCCCTCTCTGGTGTTTTTGGTGGATCTCGCGTCTCTTCCTTTCTACCGAGCTAGATGATTCGCTTACTTCGTCTCCAGGAGTCTGCTTAGGCTTGTCCATTACGTCTTTCCGGCCGCCTTCTGCCGTGGCCTCTTTCTGGGCAGCAGCTGCTTGCCTTTGCGCCGTAACTGCCTCGGCTATAATCCTGGACATTACCTCCAAGCCCGCCCCTGGCAACTGATCCACAAGCGCCCGATATTCTGGAGCAAGCGCTTGCTTTTCTGGTTGGTGAGTTTCCTGGATAGGATCCAAAGTTGGATCTTTCTCTCCTTGTTTCTGCTGAGGATCGTGCTGAACGAGATCCAAGGCTGGATCTTTTTCTCCTTGCATATCAGGATCGATTAGTTCATTAACCTGTGAGCTTTGATCGGCAGCTTTGGATGCAGCTTTTCTGGGAGGCATCATGTTCTTGCGTATTCGATCAATAGAAAGAGCCCTCCTTCTAGCGTCAATGACGATGACAAATTGGTGTCACCTTAATTATCCGGGCCCTAATATGAATCTAGTGATGAACACACAAAACCCTAATGCCCAAACTGAATGAGGTGGTGGATTTTTATGTATGCGGCTGAGTCTAAGACTGTATCTTAGATTGCCTACGTATCCTGTTATATTCCAGGGATCAAGTCTTACGTAGTTCCTGGAATGGGGTATTTATAATGACAACACATACCTAAACCCTAAGGTTAAGTCGGCTTATGTTATTGTCACCTTTACCCTTAAATGGGCCTTGACCCTTGCCCAAGCTATCGCTATTAATGGGCTTAGTAAGCTGATGCGGACTCTATCCTCGTTATCGACCTGTGGTGATCGACTCTGGGACTCACTGTCCTACATTGCTAGCTGGTGCGGACTGAATGTCCTACACTGCTCGGTAGTCGATAGTCGATCGTCGTAGCCTGGCTTTTATATGATGGCCTTAGCCTCGAGCCTGGGCATCGACATGAATGCGCTGGTGTTATTTTATAGTGTGATGACCAACCGATAGACGACACGTGGAGGGAGTGAAACCCGGTATCGTCATTATTAGTAAGTTGTCTTTGTGCGACCGACTCAACTTTAAAATTCATTTCATTCTCATCAACATGTCGTGACTAACTGTTTCGAACTTAACTTATCTTTGTTACAGCCGCATTCAAGGGCACTACGCATGGTGATCACTCAACACGAAGTATCTGGGTGCAACATATTGGTGGATCACACCAATAACCACGGGTTGGGCCCGATAGTGCACGTGTTCGGTGAAGTCTCTCTGCTCCCAGTGCCTCTTCGAGGCCAGTAAAGTTATTCATTCACGAGGTCCCTCCACTCCCGGTGCCTTTTAAGGGCCAGCAGAGTTACTCGCTTTAACCGAATAGTCCACACATCGCAATATGATTGTGCCTTACCAAGAATGACATGTTGATTAGTCTTTTAACTGCACAAGTACGTTTGTTATTAATTATTAACTAGCACCTATGTATTTTCAAGTAAGCTCCCTCACCACTCCTACTCTCTTTTTCTTAGACCACCAAACACGGACAACCCTAGCACATACACATACATTGTTGAATGCTAATTCACCAAAGTACAAGCCTATCATGCTCTTCCGACGGTCCCGAACTTCAACTCTTATGAATAATCCATTTGGTGCTGGAACTAAACGTATCAGAAGCTAAATCAAGGCTTGTTCATATTCATTTAATGTTATTAGATAAAGAAATAACAATTAAAACTAGACTCGGGGCTTAAAACATAAAGATTCCCAAAAACAGGGCTGAAAGCGCACACATGGCTGAATGCGCACACATTCAGCATTCATGATGGTTCTGCCAAGGCAATTCGTGTGCACTGGCCTCTGATGCGCACACATTGTGCATTCAACAACTTTCTGCCAGTGCAATGCGTGCTCATTGCCTCAGGAATGCGTACACATTCCACCTGCAACATATTAAACATGCCTTTCTACACTTAAACGATTCCCAACCCTTTCCCAACATTATTATCATCAATTTAAATAGCAAAAAAACAATAAAACAACATCTTATCATGTCAAAGCATCCAACACTTTAACTACAACATAAAACATGATTTCTAACTACAAATCATACCCAAAACACAATTTTAACATCATAAAACCTTAATTATACATTAGGAAGAACCTCTTACCTTATTAGCACATTCAGAAATCTGCAGCAAACTCTAAGACTTCAATCAAAAACCTATTTGATCAACCAATTGAACAAGAAACAATTGTGATCAAAGCTTCAAAACAAAATGAACTACGAATTCAACCAAACGAAACCACAAAACTTGATCATCTCTTGATGAATCCAAAACTGAGGCAAAACTAACCTTATTCCAAACTTGATGATCTTGATGTCAAAAGGAAGCCCTCTTCACGCTGATTCCAAATCTTCAATCGATTCTGAAAACGGATATCAGACTTGTGAGAATTTTGAAGGAATCCCCTTTGCGTTCTTTTCTGTTTTTCTTTCTTTCTCTGATAAACAGGAGTTCAAAGTTTGCCACTTATTTTCTGACAACCTCTCAAGAGACATGGGGAGTTTATTTTATACAAAATAACTCCCAAGGAGTTATTACAAAGAAAAATCCCTTAATTCCCTTTTAATTACCAAATAATCCCAAAACTCCTTTATTCCTTCTTTTATTATATATATTTATCACTTTAATTCCATAATCAATAAATATAATATTTTGTATTTCGTAAAAAGACGTGTCTCTCATTTTTCGAAAAGTCGGAATATTACACTCTGTGAAAAGAACCAATGATGTTTCAATAGAATTTTTGGGTATTTTCATTAAAGAGCCGGTTGGGCGTTTATTTTAGTTAAAAGACACTTTGGGTATTTATTTTAGTTAATTGACACCAGGCAATAAATTTTGATGTGAAAGAGAATTTTTTTGCTGAAAGTCTTAAATTATCGTGTTCACAGGTATTTAAACCTGACACTTCGGTTAAACCCGAGTGGCATACATTAGAGCCTCTCATTTTTACTCTCTTTCGGTCTCTTTTATCGTGTGTGAGAGGTTAGAAATGAATGGTTGTAATATATACAACGGTAGTATTGAGTTGATCTATGCCTTGTTCGCGACTAGAATATTTATTTTGGTTAATGGACGGTAGTCATTGCATTGGCAGTCGACAATGCATTTACTTTAAGAAAATGTTACTCAATGGACAATTCTCGTTACTTGTTTCTTGTTTTGTAAGAGCAACCCTAATGGGCAGGGGGAAATTGCATATTCTATGTTGACAAATTGATGAGGTGGAAGAAGGTGAGTGGAGGAAAAATGTAGAAGGATTGTGGGGATAATATGTGTGTGATTAGATGTTGTAATGGTGATGAATATTTTGGGATATTGATTAAAATAACAAGACAAATTTTACCATACAACCGTTGTAGAAATATTGTATCAAGTATCATACATTACAACAATTAATTTCTAATATCTCACACACGATAAAAATGTATTATGTAAAATAGAATAAAAATAAAATGTTTTAATATATATAATTTGGTACAACTTTAATACAAATGTTACACCATAAAATATCTCAAATAATATTAAACTTTAATCTAATGATATTTATTTCCTTCCTAGTTGTAACTAAATTTTCTGTATACATGTGACTATTTTTTTTTATTAATATAATCTATTTTTTAAGAATCTGTATTTATTTTTTTACTTTAGTTTGGAACTGTTTTCTAGAGACAATTATCTAATTGATTGTCCAAAAAGAGAGAAGGAGATAGATATGCTCTGGAAAAAAATTCTCCAGCTTTTCTCCGTTATTTTACATTTTATCAATTTTAGAATTCTGTTCTGACAAATAAACCTTAGAATCTCTCCATAATGGTGTCATTACTCTTGCTCTAACAATGAAACATACAGATTATTTTTTTTATATTTTTTTTAAGGAAAGAAACATACAGTCATGGATGGCAATTTCGACCCAACCCGGTGGATATCCACCCGACCCTACCCGTTAGGGTAGGGTATTTTTTAGGGTTGGAGAGGGTATGTGTTTCATTTCCCAAAACCCGCCGTGGGTAGGGTAGGGTATGAATATGTGTTGTCTACCCGTCATAATACCCACCCGACCCACGGTATATATATATATATATGGACACTCTCACACATAATGATAAATTAAATGATGACTACATACATTACATATAAAATAAGAAAATAACAAAACATCTCACTAAAAAAGAAACAAAATAACTAAAGCAAATATATGTAATTTAAATAACACTATTATTTTTCTTATATATCAATTTTAAAGGTAAAAAAAACTGGGTGTTTTCTCTTACAATCGATTCCGTATTGTCAATCAAGGTTGAAAGGTGCGATTATTTTTTTTAAAATCTTTTTCTTGTTTTGTTTTTAATAATGTATTCTTGAATCTAATCCATTCTTCTGTAATATCAATTGTCAAACCCAAAATCCGTATAATCTTGTTACAGTGTATATTGGTATGTTTTTTTATTCACAACTTATGCGGCCAAAATCAAGGTTAACGATTTTTTTATCTTTTGCTTTTTACATATTTCAGACTTTCAGTGTATATGTAATCTAATATGTTTTAAGAAAATTAAATCTTGGGATTTAAGGCACATTTGTTTGTTTCTTCCTTTTGGGAAAATTACCCAAATGAGCCGACTTCCAAGTTTTTTTTGTCCGCATAAGCTTCTCAGATTAAAGGGTCTTTAATAAAAAATAAAAAAAGAGGAAAATTACCTAAAGACATAAATGCCCATCTATTCCTCATTCGTTGATCGAGAAATAGTCGGGAAAATTTTCTCAACGAGCTTCAGGCATTCGGTGGGAAAATTTCTGCCGCTATCACCGAACTTCAGGCATTGCAACAACCGCCACTGAATTTCTCACCGCAAAACTCTGCCTATATCTTATTCTTCCTACTGATGCCGTCTCATCAACCTAAAAACCAATTCACCCCTCTTTATCACCTGTACCAAACCACCCCTCTCTTTATCACCTGTACCCAAAGAGCAGAGCTTTTTTGGCAGATTGATTGATTCTTAGCAACTGTGAAGTGATTCATGGAAAATGATTCTAGGTTTTTTATGTAGTTGAAAACCCACAAAGCAATTGTTTTCACTTGGCCTGATTGACTGGTTCTTGGCTTCTCGGTAATTAAGCTGCTTTTTTTTTCTTGCTCTGTATTCTGGGTGCCGTTTTTGCTGTGTAAGTTTAGTGTACCACTCCCTTTTAATCTTGTTTGCGTCTTTAAAGCAATAATTTTTTATGTTTTGTGAAGTTGTTTGAGCTAATTTTATTCTGGGGGCTTTTATTCTAGATTGAAGTTGTTCTTCGTCAATTGGAAAATAAATTTCTTTTGTGCCAATGTTTCAAGAAGATGGATCATCATCTGTAACTTCATCTCCTCTCAAATTATGTCACTTTCACCAACTAGCTTAGGTTCTTCACTGTATCCATGGCTTATTGAGCTAAAATCTGCATAGAGGGGTTTGTACTTGATTCATCTTTTGTTAACTTGTGCTAATCATGTGACATGGGGTAATCTTGAATATGCAAATACAGCACTTGATCAAATCAAGCGATAACTGAAGCCATGGAAGGTGAAAAAATGGTTCATATAATTGACTAAATGCTGCTGAGCTTCCCCCGTGGCGTGCGCTTCTTCAAGATTTAAGTGCTAGGCCGGAAGGGCTACCACAATCCCACATTTGAGAATCACCGGTGCGCATCGACAGAAAGGAGTTCTTGATCAAATGGCTCACTTACTTATATAGGATGCAGAAAAGCTTGAGATCCCTTTTCAGTTTAATCCAGTAGTTTTCAAAATATAGAATCTTGATATCGTAAAACTGCGCGTTAAAACAGGGGAAGCTTTAGCTATTAGTTCAAGTTTGCAGCTACATTCCCTTCTTGCTTGTGATGATGGGATTTTAAGAAATCCCAAATGTATCAAAGAGCTCAAATGCAGCTTTTTTCGATTTCTTAGAATCCACATTGCCATGAACTTTAATGGATAGGTTCAAGATTGTGAACATGTTGTTTGGTGGAGATCAAGAACATTATAGCTTGTGAAGGAACAGAAAGAAAGGAAAGGCATGAAAAAATGGAAATATAGATTCGAATTAGCCGGTTTTGGTAACGTGTAGTTGAGCTATTACGCGATGCTTCAAGCGCGAAGATTGGTGGAAGATCATAGCTGTGAAGGGATATAAGATTAAGGAAGAAAGTCATCTGCTAAATATCTTCCCCTGTATATCAATGTGTACTCATCAGCATATCAAACATTTTTCCAATTTCTCCACAGTTTTTTTAGTGTTGTCTAAGATGGAACAAGTAGCATTTTTGGTTGATATTGATTACGTACGAATGTAAGTTTTTGTGTTGTCTAAGATGGAACGACGACTAAACTTGTTGGTCGGTGATGATTTCATTTGTTATTGTCTTTGATATAGCGTTATTACATTGACAACATTAAACATAGCAGAATGCATTATGACGTGTATGTGTATTCGAGAATGTGCATGAACATGTGTCATTTCATAAAATGTCAACGTTAACGTGAATCACAAAATGTGATGTTGTATTAACACGAGTTTGTTCAACAAGGAATAATGTAACATAGCAAACATTCATTCAACATTAACATAAAAAAATTAACAATGCATAGTAAAAACACAAAACAGAGAGTTGATTCATTACTCATAACAAATAATCTCTTCATTAACAAACCAAAATACAACCTTCAATGTAAATTACCTAACTAAATTACCAAGAAAAAAAATCCAAGATAAGATCACACATAATATGACGTTCAATCGATGTTTGGACTAGGCGATTAGCGTGTTCGAACTGATCACACATAATACGACGTTCTATCGAGGTTTTCGGTCAAGATGATCATTGTGCTCGAGCTTGATCACACGTAATCCGACGTTGGATCAAGGTTCGGTCAAGACGATCAATGTGCTCGGGCTTGATCACACGTTATTGGACGTTTGATCGAGGTACGGTCCGAGCAATTACTGTGCTCGGAGTTGATCACACATAATGTTTGACCGTGATTCGGTCAAGGTGATTACTGTGCACGGGGTTGATCACACATAATCCGACATTGGACCAAGGTTCAGTCAAGGCGATTACTATGCTCGGGAGTGGTCACACATAATTCGACGTTGGATCGAAGTTCGGTCAAGGCGTTTATTGTGATCCGGGTTCATCACACATAAGTCGACGGTTGTTCGAGGTTAATCAAGGCGATTACAGATTGATCACACATAATCCAACTTTCGATCAAGGTTTGATCAAGGCGATTACTGCACTCGGTATTGATCACACGTACTCCGACGTTCGATCGAGGTTTGGTCCAGGCGATTACTATGCTCGGGCTTGATCACACGTAATCCGACGTTGGATCGAGGTTCGGTCCAAGTGTTTACTTTGATCTGGGTTCATCACACATAAGTCAATGTTAGAACGAGGTCGGCCATGGCGATTACTATGCTCGAGCTTGATCACACATAATCGAACATTTGATCGAGGTTCGATCAAGGAGATTATTGCGCCCATAATCGAACATTTGATCGAGGTTCGATCAAGGAGATTATTGCGCCCAGGGTTGATCACACGTAATCCGACGTCGGATTGAGGTGCGGTCAAGGTGATAACTGTGCTTGGGCTTGATCACACGTAATCTGACGTTAGACCGTGGTTCGGTCAAGACGGTTACTATGCTTGGGATTGATCACACGTAATTCGACGTTAGACCGAGGTTTGGTTAAGACGATACTTGCGTGTATTATGCACATACATACATACATACATAACCTAATTCCTTAGTATCTACGTAAAACAAGCCAAGGTTGAAAAAAATCATTAACCTAAGTCATTTTTTGGTTTTTCTGTTGACTCTATCAGCCCAAAAGTAAAGTTGACTTTCTACCAGTAATATCATTTAACTCACAATCAATACAATTAACAATATTCTACTAAAAAAATACAACTAACAATATAAATAAAAATGAACCTGAGAATAGAAACATGTCTGCCATATAGTACGTGACATTCAAATAAGAATTCCATGCTTAAACTTGTTGGTAATGAAAATCAATACTTATATGAAATGATCATAATTTATTAACGTGAAAAAAAATATTTACAATAAAAACATGTGACAATACAAGGATAGATGTCAAAGTATCAATGATTTGTATGATTATTATCAACCTCTTTCAAGCTCGGACAACTGGACAAGTTGTATGGTTATGAGCCTTATGGCCGGGTCTTTTTCAATTCCTATCATTATAACCGTATTTTCATCCATCGCATCATTCTGACTTCCTATAAAGCCTATGTTCGTCATTCATATTTTTCCCTCCCAAATCAACTTCAGACATATTATAGCAACCCTACTAAGGGGGGTTTTAGCCATATTCTTTCATGCTTTTTGTCATAATAGATTAATGACTTGGCAAATTACAAAATGATAGAAGGAAACTAAACAACTTTTTTATGAGACTATCTATGTTCTTCTCTATTTTGAGAGAAGCATTGAGATAATACTCTATCTCCAAAAAAACGTCATTTTCAATTATTTAGTAAATTGAGTTTTTTTCTTTTTCTTTTTTTCTTTTTTTTTTTTTTTTTTTTTTTTTTTTTTTGCAAGAAACAAGAAAATTTAGTTAAAACTAGGATTAAAAAAATCATGTCATTAATATTTAATATTATTTTAATCAATAGAGTCAACATATTTATCACCATTACAACATCTAATCACAAATAATTAATCTCTACCATCCTTCTATATTATCACCATTACAACATCACATCACACACAAATTATCTCTACAACTCTTCTATATTTATCCTCCAATTATCTTTCTTCATATCATCCAAACATCACCAATCAATAGCCTTATCTCCCGATCACCATTGCTCTTGCTCTTAGTATTAGCCCAAAAATAAGTCGTCTTTTAACACTTTCCGATTCTGCAGCAAAAGGAATCGATGAACAACAAATTACGGCGATCTTGCCCCTTCATGATTCTTTGGCACTATCAAAGAAAGCGTCTGTCCTATAATCAGTAGGAGAAGCAGAGCCTTCGTAAAAAGATTAGAGATATCTCGCAGCAAAAATCTTAAAGAGCGCCATTGTTGAAGACTCTCAAGTCTCAACTGCTATCTGCTATCGGTTTGTTAATTTTTTTTTTTCTTTTCTTTTTTCATTATACAAGAACGGGGCTGTTTGGAGAGAAATGGAGGGAAAATGTAGTTGGCTAATATGGGTCCAATCGGTCTGGGTTATGGGGAAATAGGAGAGACAATTATTTATATAAAAAAATAAAATTAAAAGGAGAAGGGGCTAGGGGTATTACGGGTAGAGATGATGGGAAAAATGAGTGGCAGCTTATTTGTAAAAAATTATTGGAGTAAGTTTATTTTGTAAAAAAAAGTTTGAAAATGGCTTATTTAATAAAACCCCCCATTTCTTTTTCTCCCTTAAAACATTGACAAATTTATTTATGTTTTTGAGTAAAGAAAAACATATTTTGTCACATGTGTAATATTTTGAAGTTTACATGATATTTTTTCATGAATCATGATCATGATTCATCAATTTACTTTAGTTTATAGATTGTAAGATTTATATGTTATTTGTCATGCGTGAAACTTCTTACCTTATAGAACAAATATCACGTTCTAAATATTCAACATTCTGGTACAAAAGGAAAAGAAACAAACACATTCAAATATCACATTACACATATATTAAGTTTCATTTTGTGTATTTACGTCAGCACTAATTACTCAAATTTTTTATTTATGAAATTTCTATGATAAAACCAGATATCCGTGGATATCCATGGACCCATGGATATCCATGTAGGTGGGGCATGGGTAAGAGAACCTCTACCCGCATGGGTAATGGGTAATGGGTAGGGTATGAGTATGAAAAAATTTGATGGGTAGGGTATAGATATAATAAAATCCGTACCCACCCGTACCCATTGTCATCCCTACATACAAATTAATTTAAAGATATTCTGAACGAAAAAAAAAAATTGATGGACCAAAATGTCATTTTCCCTTTAACTGGTCGGACTAAAGCGGAGTCGTATTTTCCCTTTAATTTTAGGGAGCTTCGTTTATTAAGGTCGGTCAAAGTATCTATTCATCTAAAAGGGTTCCTTTCAATTTTAATTGTCCAAATAGGTTCATTTATTTTTTTCCATTTCTGCCCTTCCCCTAAACCCTAAATCTGCCGGAAAACCTAAAACCCGCCGGAAAACTCAACCCCCGCCGGAAAACCCACCCAAAAACTGCCGGAAAACCCTAAACCCGCCATGAACCCCTAAACCCCCATGAACCCCTACCTGCCGGAAAACCCCAAAATACCGCCGGAAAACCCACCCTATAACCAGCCGCCATGAACCCCTAAAACCAGCACCCTAAAACCACCCTAAACCCGCCGGAAAACCCACCCTAAAACCAGCCGCCATGAACCCCTAAAACCAGCCGCCATGAACCCCTAAAACCAGCACCCTAAAACCACCCTAAACCCGCCGGAAAACCCACCCTAAAACCAGCCGCCATGAACCCACCTGCCGGAAAACCCCTAAAACCCCCATGAACCCCCACCTTTCAAACCAGCCGCATTATCCACCCTAAACCCGCCGGAAGATATGTTGAAGAAGAAGGTAGTGGAGAAGAAAATGAGTGGAGGAAGAAGAAGAAAATGAGTGGAGGAAGAAGATGGATAAATCTGAATTTGAAGGAAAATGTGAAGGAGAGAGTGTTTTAAATCTGAATTTGAAAGGCGGGAAAATGAAAAGAGTTTGAAAGAAGGGACATTTTAGGCTTTTGAACTGTTTTTAATATTTCTCCCCTTTTTCATTTATTTTTTATTTAGCAGTTTTAGTCAAAGTTCTTTTACACAAAACTCCTCCCTCCGTGGACCCTTTTAAACTAAAACCCCTTAATTTTATGGGGGAATGAGGGAGAAGGACAGAAATATTTCATCAATTGAGTAGAAGGACAGTTTTTTGAAACTTTTGCATAAAGCGACAAAACTATTTATTTATGTCGAAATTCACTTGTGTTCGAAATTCACCGTTTAAATTCACCGACGAATTCACTGTCGAAATTCACTAATTTTCAAAATTCATCGTCGAAATTCACTAATTTTCGGGATTCACCGTCGAAATTCACCGTCGAAATTCATCGATTTCGGGATTCACCTTGGGGAGATTACCGATTTTCGGGATTCACCTGTTTGTCCTTCTCGCTATAAAAATTATGCAGTTGTTCTTCTCCTAATAAAAAATATGTAGCTGTCCTGTTACTTAAAAATATTTCAGATTGTGTCCTTATCCCTAATTTTCCATAATTTTATCTTTGGACAAGGGCGACTAATTGGTTTTTCTACTGAAAGAGGGCGATTAAACTGAACACAGAAAAGCTTGAAAATAGAAAATGGTGTGGGCTCTCTTTCCCGTCGACCCTCTTCCAGGTTCATACTTCTTCGCCATCTCCTTCTCTTGATAGATTTTTTTTTTTTTTTTTTTTTGAATTTTTGCTGTCGACTTAATGGAATACCAGAGAGTCTGTTAATTTACTTCAAGAAATGTATTCCAGTATTCGACTTCTTTAGCGTCAAAATAAAATAAATTAAAGGACCCTTAAGAACTGTTTTGCTTGCTTATTCTTAGACTGTATTTTCAGTATTTTTTTTATGCAATTCCCTATATCAGTTAAACTTTGAGTTTTCTCATATATTAAAAAAAGTTAACAATTAAGAGCTGTATTTGAAGTCCTCATCTTTTTAGGCTACTAATTTTAGGATATTGGAATGTTGGATATGGTGGCTGTATTTTTAAATTTAGGGTTGCTTTTGAAGGTTAAATTAACTGCAAATGTTTATGGATAGTCATATGGTTCATACCATGAACAAAATGAATGTATGTTGTTCAATTGTCATGTGGACTTTGTGGTTTGATTGATGAATAAAGTTTGTGTTCAGTATCACATAATGCAAGAACACTTTGTTATGGTATTTAGTTATTTCATCTCGGAACCCCGTCAATTTAATTGTTTTTTTCTTTTCTTTTCTTACAATGACATAGGATTTGACGCGTATTACTCTGTTCTAATGCTTTTATCATCTTTGTTGGTTGATTCCAATCGCAATTTATATAGAATATCATGATGAGTTCATTCAGTCAATAATGATGCAATGTATCTGTGCAATATACCGTTTACAATCTCTTCGTTATTTCTGTTACCTCATGCCCCTGATCTCAATTTTTTATGCTGTATGATTTTCTTGGAATTATGGTGATATCTTTTCATCTGCATCATTTTTCAGGTGAAGAAAAGTATTATTTCTTCAGCAAAGGAACTTACAAAGTTGGCAGAAAAGGTAATTCAGCATATGTTAGAGATCTAAATGTCGAATGCTTACATCTCTGTTGTCTTTTTTATTCTTGTTATACAGCTTGTATGTGGCTTAGCGGAATTTATTTGTTGATATAATGGATTTACAGGATGTGATGTAATTATAAGTAAAGATAAAGGGGTCTCGAGGGTACATGCAGAAATTTATATAGATGAAATGGTATCCTTAGAAGCACAAAGCCAATCTTCAAATTCGTCCTCCTCCAAAGTCCGGATTAAAGATTTCTCAAAGTATGGAACTTTCATCAACAAGAACATGGGGTCAAAAGAAAAGGTGCATGAATTTCCAAACAAAGAAGCGTTCTTGAAAGACGGGGACATGGTTTCCTTTGGAACGGGCAATGCAACCTACAGGTATTTAAGTGATTTATGGTCGTTAATTTTTTTCTGTCTTGCTATAATCCGTACCATAACTTAGACGTAGATGGTGATGATATCATGTCTTGACAACTTGCCAACATGTGGCAGGTTTTCTTTCGTTCCCATCGTACTTATGAATTGGTCTTCAGATAAACCAAAACAGCAAAAACAACTTCAAGACAAAATATTTTCAATAGGTTGGTTCTTTTAGCTGCTTTGTAAACGATGTACTGATATATATATGTAACTTTATCTCTATATTCATGAGATAGCACGTGTTTAAAATAAATGCTTTGCCTGTAGGTGCTGATGTTATTCAAAGTTGGAGTCCAAAATGCACACACGTCTTAGTTGATGACGTGATTCATTTGAAGGAAGAGTTTGTTGATGCTGTTGTGGCTAAAAAACCTTTCATCACTCATCAATGGTCTGAGGTATGCAATCGATTTCTCAAATTTTTTACTTTTTTTTTTTTAAGTTCTGCTTAACTTATAGCTCTTACTAAATTACGGGCTTTGTTTAGCTGATTGCAGGGAGTAAGATTTGCACCGAGATTCCAAGCTGTTCTTCGTAAGCAATGCATTGTTCTCATTTCTTTCTAGGAGAATGAATAAATAACATGTTCAATCTCATGAACAGTGACCGTAGTTTAAATTTCGTTTTATTTGTTTCTCAGTTATGCTCCAAGTTTGCTCCATGAAGGACGATCGGTTACAGTGTCTGATCCTAAATCTAGAGAGAATTGTTTGAAGGGATACACCTTTCTGTTGGAATCAAGAAACCAGGTCATATTCATCATTCGTTTTAAACTTTTCTTGCTCAAACCCGTGACCTGTCAAAGCTTCCTTCGAATCTTCAATAAACTCGATTCTATAGATTTTTTTAATTCAAGCTCTATTGGCATTTTGGTACTATTCTGTTAGAGGAGTATTGCCTCTGTTAGACTATGTATGTTCTACAGAAGTAGCATGATTCCATTTGAAAAGCTCCGAGGCTAAGTCGTCTGTTTTCTTCTTTTCTGTTTGTAGTATAAATTGAAGGACAGATTACCGTCCCTTTTGGAAGCCGGTGGTGGAACAATTGTTTCTGTTGATGAATACTGTGCTGATACTCAGGTATGTTGTTCAATCCTTGATACTCAGGAATGCAGCTTAATGAATATAGAAAAACAGCATACATGTGATGATGATAATGATATATATATATTGCTTTATATGTGATAAAACAATGATGTTGCATAGGGATTGGAGGACGGGGCAAGACGCGTGGCACGTGTAATCCCTGAGGGAACATCCGACACTTCACGCCTCTCTCGTCATATCAGTTTGCTTCCTAGTGTGAAAGAGCTGGATTTAGTTTCTGCTATCTTCTCTGGGCATCTTGATCCTTCTATCATCGTATCACCTCCGGGTTAGTATTTGGTTTACAAGGGTCAAAAACGTCATTTCCATTTGGATATCAGATGCCAAAATTCTTGAATTTTGTTGCGTAAACATTTTGGAAGATTCTCACGCCTTGAAAACAAACAAACAAAGGGAAAAAGACACTTTTGGTCCCTTCTATTTAACGATCTTTGCATTTTCATCCCCAATGTCTCATCTTAACACTTTTACCCTCATCTATGCAATTTTTTTTACATTTTAGGTCCATTTTGTCATGTGTCAAGTTTTTATTGGTTGGAACATTTCGTACCTTCGTTGCTGGTTGTTTGACACATGGCACTTTGGATTGATAATGTAAAAATAAATGCATAGACGAGCAGTAGAACTGTCGGGATGAAACATTGGGGATGGAAGTGCGAAAATCGTTAAACAAAAGGGACTAAAAGTGTATATATAACCAGGGGCGGCTCCATGTGTTAGAAAATGGGTCACCCGACTCGTGGAATTTTTTTTTATATACACATTTTATATGTGTACCGACCCCCTTATTTTATATATTGATCCCTATTGACCCGTATTGTACTATAGTATGTAATATTACGCTTAGTAATTGTAAAATATGATAAATTTCCGACCCGTATCATTAAATTCCTGGAGCCGCCCCTGTATATAACCCTTTCTTCTATGACACTTGCTGACGTATGCCACGACTAGTGAAAAAGTTTCATTTGGTAATTCTCTTGCAGTGCTCGTGACATCATCATGCTCAACAGACGAGACAGTTGTGGCGGATTCAGAACCTGAAATGGAAACCGCCTCATCTGTTCCGAAATCTTCAGCAGTCTTTACAATCGAATCATCTGAAAACGACATCGATGAGATGAAGAAAATCCTGTTAGGAAATACTGTTACTCAGCCCGAAAGACGTGAAGAAATCTCTATCCAAGTAACCGATAGTGAAGAATGCAAGGATGATCACGATATTACCGCTCTAACTTCTATTGACCATGACATCAAAGAGGCGGTACCATGTACTGTGACAGATGTAAAATCATCAGAAAGTGGTTCGTTTACTGGCTTGAGGGACAGAGGTGGTCATAAATTGTCAAAAGCTGAGAAACATGAAGGTCCAGAATCCGGACACGCGGATGTTTTATACAGTCAGAATCTTATTGTTAGGGATACCAATTTGGAATCTTTAAGCTGTGTTTCAAGAAACGATACATCTGTAAATTTCAAGCGTTTTCGTAAGGTACATTTACCAATGTGTTTACTCTTTCTATAGATCCGAGCTCACGAGTCCATATATGGATACGACCATTTTGTATAAAAATTCGGCATTACGGCCTAAGCCCGGATCTTCTCGGGAATGATTTTGCGCATCGGTTTGTCCTTTCTAATATTTTCTTTAAATATTGTAGATGAACAAACCATCAGGAAACAGCTTCAGCAGTCTCATTCCATTTGCTAAGTATCCCTACAGGTAAAGTCTTTTATTGCATAATTTTTGTTTTTTTTGAGTTTATTTAAATTGAGTTCTGTTTTGGCAGAGAATCTGAAAATGGAAACGAGGAAGTATCTGAATCAATAAGAGAAGAAAAAGAGAGGAAAAAAATGGAAGCCATCGCCGAGGACTTGTTTAACACCGAGAAGGTACTTTAGTCTTGTGTGCATTTTTAGATTAATTGTACTGAAAAAAATTACTTAGAAACGACGGGTTTTCCTGAAAATGCTCGTATTAATAACTTAGGGACGTAAACGTGGCGGAGCTGGTTCTCTTCTTGGAATGTTATCTCGCAAGTAAATAAAAGTAAGTTTCACTCGTCATTCATGCTCATAGACATACTTAATTCATTTACGAAAATAACACCGTCCTAATATCACGTTACTACTCACTCGTGAAACCATGGATCAATGAATAAGTTTCGTATCAATCAATGAGTAAGTTTGCGCGTCTTTTTTGAGCAACTTTTAAATTTTTTGATTGTTTCGGCTCCAAAATCCCATCTCAGGACAGGACAGGACAGGACTGTAGGACACATCTCAAAGAAGGCATAGCGCACTTGTTTGTGTTGAATAGGCTGATAGATGCGTCGATTTCTTAAACTTATAATGTGAATGCTTTAGTCTTCTAGAAATAGAAAGCCGAAATCGCTACAGCAAAATGGCGATGATTTTGTAGTATGTGAAAGCTAGTCTGTTTTTGTGATTTCTGTTTGAAATTGAGAGAAAAGTTATGTAGCTGCTGTTAGAACTCGAAAAATGACATTGTCTTCTAAATTCGTACGCATACGTAAAAAAAAGTCGTACGCATACGGAATTATTCTGTTTTTCAGTATGATTTCTATCGTCATCTATATTCCCCTTATGAATTCTCTAATCCTACATAGGTCTATGAATTTCTCTATTAATTCCATTACGTTATCCTTACCCATGAGGTTCCAACATCAAAAAAAAAAAAAAAAAAAAAAAAAAAATATGGTTTGGTGTAATAAATTGTTGTAACGTATCTTGTAAGTTGCTTCATACGTAATATTTGTGTAATATTTTTGCATGTGTCGCTTCGATGGCTTTATGCAAATTATTATATATTTCGTGTTTGTAAATATAAATAAATAAAAACGACAAAAAAACGTGGTCTACATTAAAAAGGAAACAATCAAAACTAATTTCGACCACCAGTGACGTGACATAATTAAAACCATCACTGATGACGACATACATGATGAAAATAATAGTAGTAGTTTCTTTTCTTTTTTTAATATTTATTTTTAAAGGAAGGTGAAATTATTATTAGGTAATTAATACAACAACTAAAACTAAAGACAGGATCAAACCTTAAAATATAACACTTAAAACTAACGGTTAAGTCTAAGTAGTTAAACATAACATCGAAATCAACAGTAAAAGCAACAACCGGGATGAACAATGAAAAAATTGTTAGAAAAAAAACTTAAAATCAATTGTGAAAACGATATTTAAAACCAACTGTCAGCACCTAGAGGTTGAATAATCGAAATATTCAATATACGCCAATTTTAATCTTCAACTGCAAATCTTCGATATATATATATATATATATTCAGAAATAACTTTTATTTAGTAAACTAATAAACCACTTCAAATTCCAACAATCAACCCAGAATCTATGAGATTAATAAAAAATAAAAAAAATAAAGGCAAAAAAAGGATCGTTTGCTGTTCGTGGAAGAAACGGAGACGGCGATTTTTTTTTTGGTTATATTCAATGGAAGATGTAGCACGTTTTTTTTCCCTACTAAAAATGCTTTATAAATTTAGTAAAATCTTTTAAGTTCTCAAAAAAAAAAAAAAAAAAAAAAAAAAAAAAAAATCCTTTTAAGAGGATCATACACATAACCAGTGTGTAATAGTGCAAGTAACACGTTTTTATATCTAATTTATTATCTATGAATTGATTGAACAATACTAGTTACATAATAAAATATAGTCATATATATAATCTATAATTTAACTCACTTTTGTATTACTAATTACAATAAGATTCGATATCAATGATGTAAGAATGTGATGTAACTTAATTATAATATTTTATTATTAAACTAACACAACTCGAATTGATGTGTGTCTGATAAGATATTGACCCTACTAGTTTACATTAGGTCATAACCTGACATAAATCAGATTATTTGATTTATTTCAATACCATATTGTAGGGTTTGTTTTAGGTGGGTTTTATCGGCACACCCTAAATTACTATTGACACATCATTTTTTATTTTTTATTTTTGGATTAAAAAAACGTCGGTGACACTGGTGTTTTTTGTTGAACACCAACGTCAGTGGTGTGCAATAATAAACGCTAGTGGAAAATCGTGAACTGTCGTTTCTAAGTTTTAACATTTTTTATAAAAGGAACGTCGGTGTCACTGTGTTCCTTGTTAAACACCAACGTCAGTGATATCGGCGTCGATGTTCAACAAGAACACCAGTGAACACCGACATTCCCTAACTTTATATAAAATCACCGGATGCTAAAATAATTTTTTATGGAATAAAAAATAATATGGTGTCAGTAATAAAAAGATGATGTGCCAATAAAACCCTTTATTTTATTGCCGGTCTTTATTTTTTTTTCGTCATTGTGCTCGTCTATAAATTATTACAGTACACATGGGAAAAGGAAAACGTCCAATTAAAGTCTTCAGCTTTTGCATGACAAAGTCAATTCAATTAAAGGAACCTTCTCCTCATATATGCATACTTTTCTCCTTTCAAAACATGTACACTTTTTCTCGTACGACAACTTCACCAAACAAACAAACAAACAAACAATATATACTCTATAAAAATCAAACACTTTGTCCTAACCCCAATAACAATAAAACAACCCCCTCCCCTAAAAGAATCAAAATCCTTGTCCCCAATTTATCAGATATGGCTGATCCTCAAAGAATCTACCCAGTCCCTGATCCAGAGGCTCCGTTGGTTCACAGGTCGTCTTCTCGTTCCGAGAAAGGCGATCCCGACCTCCACCGCCGCCAGCCACCACCTCAATCTGCATACCCAAAACCACCAAAAAGAAGAAGCTGTTGCTGTAGGTGTTTGTGTTGGATCCTTTGTATCATTATACTTGAAATCATCATTATAGGCATATTGGCAGCTGTCTTTTTCTTAGCTTTCAAACCAAAACTGCCCAAATACTCAGTTGACAGCTTGAAGATCACTCAATTCAGTCTCAGCAATAATATGAGTTTGTATGCTACTTTTGATGTAAACATAACAGCAAGAAATCCCAATAAAAAGATTGGTATTTACTATGAAAGTGGGAGCCATTTGAATGTTTTTTATAAAGGGACAGAGCTCTGTGAAGGTTCATTGCCAGTATTCTATCAGGGACATAGGAATATTACTGTGATGAATGTGGGTTTGACTGGTCAAACACAGAATGGTACAGAGCTATTACAGTCTTTGCAACAACAGCAACAAACTGGGACTATTCCTTTGAATCTTAGAGCTAAAGTTCCTGTTAAGATTAAGCTTGGGAAGTTGAAGTTGATGAAATGGAAGTTCTTGGTTAGGTGCACAGTGAATGTGGATAGTCTGAGTGCTGATAATGTTATTAGGATTAGAGATGATCATTGTAAGTATAGGTTTAGGTTTTGATTCTGTGGGATCGGGGTGGAGGTTCCCTGTGAACGATGGACATCGCCTTTTGCACAAAGGTTTCGATCATCCATCATGCATTTAATTTGTACGATCTGCCCGCGAGGAGCCAGGAAATTTTTGTGTGTTGCCTCCGCATGTCTAGTGACATCACGTGTCTGTCTCTGCACCACACATTTAGAATGCAGAATGAAAATGTGTGGTGCGAATGTATGTGTTTACGTATCATATCTCTGCATGTGAAGACACAACACAAAAACGAGCTCCCCTGCCCGTGGCGGATTTGGGATTTTCTTGGACTTCATATTTGTTTCTTCACATTTGTTGTTTTTAATTTGAGCTCTTTAGTTGGGAGCTTCCACATTTTATAGCAGTAATAAAACAGATGGAGGATTTTATACAATAATTAAGGGACCTTTTCTTAAAGGGTAGATGAAATGAAAGGGATTGTTTTTCTCTTTCTTGATGCAACAGTTCTAGCTTTTGTGAGACATTCCTTCTATCTTATATATTCTTGTTGATGATCATATATATTATATGTACATTCATTTGTTTTTAATATATTAATTTGATATCTATGGAAAATATTATGTATTATCCTTATAAGTCTAAGAACCACAATGAGGTTAATACTATGGTGCAACTGATCTTGTGGTTAAATTGTATCAATTGAATTTTTTTTCTTTTTTTATGAAAAAAATCAATTGAAATATTAAAATGACAATTAATCAACTCATATATACATATGTATACATTTATATATGGTTAACTTTGAATGATTTAAATTCATTCAATCCTTTTTTTTCCCTTCCCATTCAATTCTTTGCTTTACTTTAAATTGATGAATCAATATAGGTGAGTGGATATTTTTCCCCTAAAAAAAAAAAAAAAAAATTGTTGACTTTTTGTGTTATACGCTCCATCCTCCATCCGTTCTAAAATAACTGATCCAGTTAATTCTTAAAAACACATATATTAAGAATATGAATGAATACTTTAATTTGAATATCAAAATAACATAAAAAAAAAACTATTAGCCTACAATTAATACAATGTTGTATTTATTCTCACTTCTTAATAAATAAGGGTAGATGTAGAAAAAATAAAATAAATACTGTATTGAAAGTGTAACCGTCTTAGTTATTTTGGATCAAATATTTTTTTTTGACAATTTTTTCAGTTATTTCGGAGCGGACGGAGTATATGTAAGACGAAAGATTACAGATTTTAAGTCAATTATATCTTATACTTTACGTCAAGTTAGGGGTACATGATAATTTAACTACTACTCTTGGCTAGCTGCCTAAATAAATTGACTAGTAGCATTTTTTTTTTTTTTTTTTTTTTTTTTGTCGTCTCTTGCGACTCACCTGAATATAGTTTTCTCCATTGGAAGCGACCGAAAGCAATATTGAAAGGGAAAGTATTTGTGTCGTGTCTCCACACGCGTGGAAACGTATGAATCGTACGGTTTTATTCTGTATTTAAACGATGTGTTTTTTATTGTTTCATCCGTTATTTCACTTCAGCATCCTCTCTCTGCAGAAGTATTTCCCATATATTTAAAGGTAGGTTGCCTTCGTCTCAAAATATAAATTTGTTTAATTTTTTGAATCGGTATTAATATACAAATCTACTTAGAATAGCAATAAAGTATTTATTACCTGACAAATTTCATTTTTTAGATTAATGAGAATCAAAAGATATTTTAAAATTTTACCATTAAAATTAATGATGTTTAATCATTTTTCTAATCCGTGTGAAAAAAAAAGGTTAAAACGAGTTTATATTTTAGCAGGGAGATAGTCGTGTGAAGGAGCCGATCGCTTCAAATATACGGGACGGGCAAAGTTGTGACCTTTTCCTATTGTGGGTGTCATCTATTTTGCTTTGATTGTAGACAAAACAACCACTTTGTTATTTCTTTGACAACAATCAGAAAAGCCGAATCCCGAAAATTGCGTAATCTTAATTGCTTTTTCTTTGAATGGTGTATCTGGCCCAACTATTATTTGTGTATCCAATAAGATAAAGACATTAGTGTACAAATAAAATATTCTACGACTCTATGTACCTCTTGTCATCGGCGCTAATGCGGTGACCGAAAGCTCGAGTAATTTCCGTAATCGGATCGTTCGGTCATGTCTCGAAAGTTTTTTCCTTTGTAACAAAACAAGTAAACTCGAAACTCTTTCATTTAGAAATTATCTACGAGACGAGCTCTCTTTCCCTTTGATATTATCCACGGGATCTCTCTTTCCCCCAGATAATTATTTAGAGGGTGAGTCTCTTTCATTCAGATAATAAGTGTTTTGAATATCTACATGGGTGAGTGTTACCCGATCATATTATCAACGAGAAATATATTTTTCACGTAAATAACATCGACAAGTGATCTGAAAAAAAAAAAAAAAAAGCACCAATGTTGAGAATAAAAAGTGATAAGAATGACAAGTGTCAGATGCATGTGGTGCCAAGTAGTAATATGGATTAGAGAGAATATTTGTTTGTTAAGTTTCTGTTTTATGTACTAGTATTTATGGTGTAATATCCTGGATCAAAACATTATTATGAAATGAATTAACAAAATCTTCATCTTTACTTTACTCACAAAACTCAACTTGGTATCAGAGCCCGGCCATGGAGCAGACCTCTGCTCCGCCGTCAGTGGCGGCAACACCACCCATCATTTCACTACCAGAGTCCAGCATTGCCGTCTCCGGCGTCGCCTCTACTCAGATTCAACAACCTCTGCCTCCTCTCACTACTCCGACCAGACAGGTTGCTCGACCAGCTCCAGTCTCCGCCACCCTCCGACCACCTGTCTTCAGCTATTCCAGCATGCAACCCTTTTCGATTGGTTCTGTTCCACCACCATCTCCACCACAGCTGCTACCCACTTCATCTCCTACACAAACACCCTTTTCTGGTCACCTTACTCCTGTTACTAATGTCAAACTTGATCGCAATAACTATCTTCTATGGCGCTACACCATTCTTCCAGTTGTTCGTGGTCATAATCTTGAAGGCCACCTACTGGGTAAATCGGATAAACCGTCTGAATTTTTGATGTATTCTGGACCAGGAGGCACCACCCTCACCAGCACCATTCCAAATCCGGCTTTCACTGAATGGAATCGAGTAGATCAGCTTCTTATGGGGTGGTTACTAGGATCGATGACCGAACAAGCCCTCTTAGAAGTCATGGGATGTGATACTCCGGCAGACGTGTGGAAGGTCCTTGAAGAATTGTTCAACAATCGATCAGAAGCAAGGATGCTAGAATTCAAGGATGCACTTACCAAAACCACAAAGGGAGGTAGAACCATGGCAGACTACCTTGCCCTTATGAAATCTCATGCTGATAATCTTGCAGCTGCAGGATATCCAGTTTCGAAATCAGAATTGATCCTGTCTACTTTGGGAGGATTAGATAAGGACTATGAAGCTGCAATAGTCAACATCACTTCTAGGGTAGGATCTCTCTCTTGGCAGGAGGTGCACACAACTCATTACCCATGAACGATTAGTTGCAAGGTTCAACCCTGTTCAGGCCCTTGATACTTCTCCCTCAGCTCATTTTGCTACTAAATCTAATCCTAGGTCGGACAATCGAAACTCCTATCAGGGCAACTCTAACTCTTCAAGAGGAAGAGGTCAGTCTAGAGGTGGTCGGACAAGAGGCAGAGGGGGTAGAAGTTCAAGTGGTGGTAGAGGTCAGAATCCTGGGGTGCAATGTCAAGTCTGTGGCAAAGTTGGGCACACTGCCAATATCTGTTGGCATAGGTTTGAAGAGGACTTCAACATCAACAACATTCAGGGTTCATCTCCAGGACAACAGTCTCAGCATCAAAGTCAGAATCACAACCCTAAGCAAGTTTCTGCTTACTTGGCTACACCTCAATCTGTGGGAGATCAAGCCTGGTACATGGATAGTGGTGCCTCCAACCATGTTACCTCGACCTTAACAATCCGCATCCGAGTTCCAACTATCGGTAATGATACTTTGACTGTTGGTAGTGGTGAAAAACTGGAAATAGCACACATTGGTAGTAGTACTCTGCACACACCTTACACTGATCTTATGTTAAATTCCCTGTTACATGTCCCTCACATCACTAAAAACCTCATAAGTATTTCCAAACTTGCTAATGATAATCCTGTATGCATTGAATTTGACTCTTCTCACTGTTTTGTCAAGGATCTGAATACAGGGAAGATTCTTCTAGTAGGAGTGCTGTCTGATGGTCTGTACAAGCTTCCTGCTGCTACTGCTAAGAGCTCCACTCACTCCAAATCCTACCCTGCTATCTTGTCTCCTAGTCCCTTATCCCTAGTTAGTATGAGTAGGTTGAAAGTTGATGCTAATGTTTGGCACAACATACTAGGTCATCCATCTAAGAAGGTCTTGGACCATGTCTCTTCAAATTGTAATGTGTCTGTTTTTAATGAAATGAAATTTTGTGAAGCCTGCCAATTTGGCAAAGGCCATGCCCTTCCCTATCATCCCTCCAATTCTAATGCTTCTCATGTACTTGATTTAATTCATTCAGATATATGGGGTCCTGCCCCCATTAAATCAACTGTTGGTTACACTTACTACATCCATTTCATTGATGATCACTCCAGGTTCACCTGGATATACCCCCTTAAACACAAATATGATGCTTTCTCCACCTTCAAAGAATTTAAAAACTTAGTTGAAAATCAGTTTACCACCAAGATTAAGTGTCTCCAAACTGACTGGGGAGGGGAATACAGATCTCTAGTCCCACTTTTAAAAGAGTCTGGCATCACCTTTAGACACCCCTGTCCTCATCTTCATGAACAGAATGGTAGGAGTGAAAGAAAGCATAGGCATATTGTTGAACTTGGTCTCTGATGACAGTTAAAATATACCTATTTATGTCATCAATTCTAACCTTAAATCAGAGTTAATTATATATATTTCATATTAAATCACGTGTTTATATTTATTATTTAATGATAAGTGATTATTAATGTGATAATTGGTATTTAGCTGTTTTTATTATAAAAGAGCAATTAATTGTGTGATAAATGCTGATTTCGCAGATCATAACGAATCGGGAGGATAATTGTCATGCAATCGGGAAATCTCAAGATAAATAAGGAAGAAAATCGGAGCATTAATGAAGAGACAAATCAGATCAGCATAGAAGAGTGAAGTGGGGAACAAGTCAGACGAAGCGAAATTGAAAACGCGTAAAGACGGAGGCTCGGTCGACCGAGTGATGGGAGTCAACTTTACGTGATTCCGGTGCATTTTCTACCCCCGTTTACCACACTTTTAGCATGTTTCTTGGTAATTTAGACCGTTTTAGGGGTAATATCGTGAGTTTATAGCACGGGGAGTAAATCCGTCACTTTGATGGTTTACTACCTCCTTTTATTGATATTGACCCTATTCCGAGCACTTTTACCCTCCGGAATGTTTTGGTTGTTTTTTGTTGTTGTGATGATGTAGGGTATTGGTGTCTCGAGAACCCGGAAGGCGAAGATTTATGATGATAAGTGTGATCAAGGTGCAAGAATGAGCCAAGAAAGAAGAAAGAATAGGAAAAGGAAGAGAAAGAGTTGGTGCCCGAGTGACTGTTCTGATTCAGAAGCATTTTGACCCATGATGGAGGCATTTTCTGGTCACGACTTCTTCATGAAAGTTGTAGAGAATTGAAAGAGCTTTCCAACGCATCTTGAATCACCCCAATCGGAGCTCGGACGAAGAAGTTATGAAGGTTTTACTGCAGCAGAAAAAACAGCATTTCAAACGCACGTTTGGACCTTTCAAACGTGCGTTTGGGACTGTTTTTTTCGAATACCGAGAGCAAGGGACTGAAACGCACGTTTGGGAACCTTCCAAACGTGCGTTTGAGCAGTTTTTAGCCATAAAAACCCAATTTGGATCGAATTTTTGGGGGGAGAACAGAGGAGACGCGAATGGAAGTAGTTTAAGATCAATTTGGGCGATTTCCTTCGTTTTTAGGAGTTAGAATTAGTGTAATATACCGTTGGAAAGCTCTTTCAATCCTCTCTTTGATTCTCTAACTCTTAGCTTCGATTTATAACATTTCATTGGGCAAAATTTGATCTTTTGTATTCAACTTCTCCAAACTCGAATTTCTACACTTTAATGGTACTTACAAGCACATCTTCTCTGTGGGATCGACCTCGGACTCCTGTAGCTTTACTAGCAATCGACCCGGTCCACTGCCGGTTAGAGAGCTTGTTTAGTCACCGTTGTCTTGAGTATTATAAATTTGTTTGGTGAAAAATAACGCTCATCAAAATGGCGCCGTTGCCGGGGAATTGTGTGCTATTTGTGATATCTCGTAAGTGAACCGAAGGCTCGGGCCTAGGTTTTATTTTACTGTTTTCGTGTTGTTTGCCTTTTTGTAGTGCATGACCCGGAGATCTCAAACACCACTCGAACCTTACATAGACGGAATTGAAGCTTACGCAAGGCGTAGAAATAGTCAACGAAGAAGAGGTCGTCAAGTAGAGGAGTTGATTCCGGTCCTTGAAGAGAATAGTTTAGGTGAGTTGGGAGAAGGATCCGACATGGCTCAAAACGGTGAACAAGGCTTGGAAGGAAATTTGAGGAACATTAATGGAGTCCCAAATCAAAACCCGCCTCTTGTCAACAACAATGCACAAGGAGGTGGGAATGGACAAGGAAATAACTTTGAGAATGTGAATGGGCACATGCCACACAATGGTCAACATGGGGCCCAAGGGAATCAAATGGATCCCCTTGTTATGCAACAGTTCAATGCATGGATGTTGAACCAATTTCTACAAAACCAAAATCAAGCTCACAATCAAGGTGCAAATGCGATGCCTAATTGGTTTAATGGTCAACAAGAGCATAATCAAGGCGGTTTGACTTGTAGAGACTTTGTGATGGCTCCCACGGCAATCATGGGGCATAGTCCAATTCGAATGCCACCGGTGGCCGCCAATAATTTGGAATTGAATAGAAATATCATACATTTGTTGGGAGACAATGCTATATTCAAGGGAACCGCCATGGAAAATCCTCATATTTTCATTGATCATTTCCTACAAATTGTGCACATTACCAAGATAAATGGAGTCGGTGAAGAAGCGCTTAAACTTATGCTATTTCCCTTCGCCTTGAAGGAACAAGCCAAGACATGGTATGACTCATTGGCTCATGATTCTTTGCACACTTGGGAGGACGTGGTTATGACATTTCTATTCAAGTATTACCCGCCATCAAAGACATTGGACATGAAAGAGGCTATTATCTTGTTTAATGCCTATGAAGGAGAAGAATTGTATGAGTCCTGGGATAGATTTAAAGCGTTATTGAGAGAGTGCCCGGGGCACGGCTTGCGACCTTTTGAGGTAGTTCATGCATTTTTCCGAGGGTTGGAGCCGGTGCACCAAGGGACCTTGCATGCTTCGTGTAATGGGGATATTATGAGGATGGTACCGGAGGTGGCTATGAATCAAATCGAGAAAATTGCCGAGACCTCAAAGCAATATGTGTCTTCAAGTAGAAAAGGGCCAAGGAGTAAAAAGCCGGGATTGGTTGAAGTGAAGGAAGTAGAAACAAATGAGCAATGTCAAGCTAAGATGCAAACGATGGAGAAAAGGTTGGAGAACCTTGAAAGAGAAAATGAAAAGGCAAGGCTTTGCCAAATATGTGGAGGCCAACATTCGGCTAAGGATTGTGGGATGACACACAAATCTCAAAATATGTCATATCCACGATCCTCAATGCAAGGACAAGCTAGTTTTCCATCACAAGATGGTCCAACCGATCTAGCCAAGAAAATGATGAACATGTATGCCATGGGGCAACTGAGTGCGGGGCACTTGGGCTACAATCCGGTTACGAATCAATTTCAAAGCGCCGAACAAGGCCAACAAAACGAGCAACCGGTTGTGGATAATTTTCAATGTTATGAGGTGAATTATGTGGGGCAAAGTCAAGATGGTAATTATGATCAACAAAGTGATGGTTCTTGGAAAAATAATAATCAAGGTTGGGATCAAAACCATCAAGGGCAGAATTGGAACCGGTATTTTGACCAAGGCCAGATTCAAGCTTATAGGCAAAATCAAAGTTCATTTTATCAAGCGCCTAACCAACAAGCCCAATACTATCCTCAACAATCTCAACATCAACAACAAGGGGGTACTTACCAAGCAACTCCTCCACCACTTGCTCCCATTCCTCAAAAGAGTGCAACCGATGTCATATTGGAGCAAATGAACAAAAACTTTGCGGAGATAAAGAAGGACATGGTTGAGATGAACTACAAACATGGGTCCGCCATAAAAAATCTTGAGACTCAATTTGGTCAAGTGGTGGAACATGTACAGTTGAAGGGCGGCTTACCGAGTAACACCGAGAAGAATCCGAGAAATGTAAGCGCCATCTTAACTCGAAGTGGTAAAGTGTTAAGGACTAGTGGTGAGAAGAAAGTCCTATGGGAAGACAAAGCTAGAAAAGCTCCTATCGAGACCGAAGCGGGGGCCATGGATGGCGATATTGATGGGATTGAAGATGATGAAGATCATGGAGAGTATGTCAAGAAAAAGGAAGTTGAGAGGAAAGAAGCTCAAGCTAGGAGAGATTTTGTGGTTATCGATGTGAAAGAGGAGGAACCAACTAGAAGAGAAGGGAAAGAGCCAATGAAAGAGCCGTCTTCCCCACGCACCAAAGGTAAGAAAGGTATGATCCCTCCTCCTCCTAAAGATTTTGATTTGAGTACTCTCCCTTATCCACCTAAAGGTCATAGACAAAGTCGTTTGAACCAAGCTCATAACCGTTTCATTGAAATTTTGCGTAAAATTGACTTGACCATTCCCTTTCTTGAAGCACTTGCAAACATGCCTGCTTATTGTAAAGTCTTAAAAGGCTTGTTAAATGATAAGAGTAAAATGGAAGGTTTGGTATGTTTGAATGAAGAGTGTTCGGCGATTTTTGATAGTAAGATACCCCCGAAAATGAGAGATCGAGGTGGGTTCACCATCCCTATTACTATTGGTGATACTGTGATTGAAAATGTGTTGTGTGACCTAGAGCTTCGTGAGCTTAATGCCTAGGGCTTTGTATGAAAAGTTAGGGTTGGGTGAGCTAGAACCCACGGGGATGACCTTACAAATGGCGGATAGGTCGGTTAGGACACCTATGGGGGTAGCGGAGGATGTTCTTGTGCAAATAGATAAATTTACCTTTCCCGTAGATTTTGTCGTCTTAGACATGGCGATGGATTCTAAAACTTCGGTTTTGCTTGGTCGTCCTTTCTTGACTACGAGTGATGCTAGCATAGATGTGAAGAGTGGTGATATTACCTTTCATGTGGGTAAGGAGAGCGTGACATTGAATGTTTATAAGTCTAAATCTCTTGCTTGTCATTTCGTCGAATCTACTTTTGCTTGTGTTGTTGCTACCACTAACCCACGGGTTGAAAAGGAGCTAACTTGTAGAAGACACGGTGGATGCACAAAAGGTCGTTGATGGAGTGAAGATCAAGACCAAGGATAAACCGGGATCGCCCGTCGCACCATCATTGTCTCATCCGGACCATAAGCCACTCATCATAGAACCGGGAATTAAACTCAAAGGAAATGTGAAGAAAAGAAGCACCCCAAGCAAAGGACACCTTAAAGAGAAACCGGAGCGGGAACCATAAAAGAAAATATTGAGTGTTTGGCAAGAGGTAACTTCACGAGCTAGAAGAGGTACCCCATGTGTTAACTCCACCCCTTTAAAACCCCCTCGCGGTGTCTCTCATGAATATACTTATGATTGATATGCTATGTGTTAAGGTGCTTTGTGATGCTTTGTGGTTCGGGTCGTTGCTTTGAGTCTTTTGTGGTATGAGTCCGTTTAGTGCCATTAAGTCGATGCTAACGACGTTAAACAAAGCACTTCTACCCTTTTCTCGCCTGTGCCAATAGTGTAACTTTGAAAAAATTGGCACCGTATAAGTCATCCCGTCGAGCCAACGACACAAAACAAAGGCGCTTGGGGGAGGCAACCCACCCTTTTTGGTAGTAATAATGTGTTTGGAGTGGTCTTTGGGTGCAAGAGAGGAGAGTTTGTCTTAAAAGAGAGGTTGGGGTGAGAGCTTCCTTTTGGTTCTTGCTTTTGTACTTAGACGGTGATGTTTTTATGTGAGCCTCTGTGGCCTTATTTTATGCGTGGATGCTCTGTGTTTCTTTTGATTATCTTTACATCCGAAGGCACTTCCCGTCTAGTATGGTTGATATGCTTTGATACCTTGATTGTGGCATGGCTTCTATTTTTATATATCTCGTATCTATCACCATCTTTTGGCACGTGGATTTTTTCCCGTGCATGTGTTTGCCTTGTTTTCTGTCTACATGGTGTTCGGGTATTCGAGATGGAGCTTACTAGAAGATGTCACGTGGGCTAAAGTGCGCCTTTCGCCGGGTTTTGGTCAAACGGCTAAGTCTTTTTACTCTTTTTATCTCTCACACACCGAGGACAAGTGTTTCGTTTAAGTGTGGGGTGGGAGACTTAGTCGTTTTCTTGTTTTCGTTGTTAAATGTGCTATAAATGTGGTATGCTTAGCCTATGATCGGGCTCGAGTCGATTTTTGGGTAATTTTTAAAAATTTTCAAGGGTCTTAACACCGTGTTGTATGTGTTATTTTCACATTTGAGTGGTGATCACCTTAGTCGGGATCCCGAACATGTACATTGTGGTTTGATATTATCTTGAGAATGGAGTCTTATTAATTTCACGAAAGCTACACTTTGTGCACAATTTGATTGCTACCACCTCTCATATCACTAGCCTTGAGACGAAATGTCATAGGTTTACCTAAGTAGGACATGGGATGACGGTTTTGGCGTTCTCTTGACCCTACCATAGCCAAATAAGCCTTAACCGGAACAGTTACCCTTCGTAGCCCCTCTCAGCCTTGATAGAATGGTCTGACCACCATTCGCTTATAGCCGTTTTGTTACTTAGTCAGAAACCTACCCTTGAGCCTTATTATGGTCACATTTCCTTCATTTTATACCCTACGAGTGGACTTAGTCTTCTGTTAGACCACACTTGCTAGGGCAAGTGTGGGGTGGGAGAGATGATGTTTTTGATTGGGTTGTTGTTTCTCGTTTTGAGCTATAAAGTGTTGAGGAGCTCGTTTGGGCTTGGTGTTCGGCTCTTGGGCCAAAAGAAAAGAAAATCTCTTCTTCTATCTCTTCCTTAAAAAAAATTAAAAAAAAAAAAAAAAAAAGAAAAAAAAAAAAAAAAGAAAAAGAAAAAAAAAGAGAGGATGTACATAGAAATAAAGGCGTGGAGTCAAAGTAAGGAGCTCAATGATAAATTTTTATGATGTTAGAGTTGGGATAGTGAGATAGGTGCTAGTGTGCTTGAACTCACCTCACGACACTTGAAACATAGTCGAGTTTGGCAATGAGTTCGGGTGCACTGGTAACCTATGGTTCCCAAAATGTCAAAGTTGATCAAAAAGGAGTTTTGGGTGGTTTGCATGATAAAGATGAGTTGGTACTTGTTTGATTAGGTTCACTCGTACTTCTTTTTCTCCAGTTCCCAAAATACCCCTTTCGACTAACCGGAATCACCCTAGCCTAACGTTATAACCGCTCAAGTCCTGCCCGATCGTGTCCAAACTTAGTAAACTAGATTAGTGGAGAGGCTCGTGATTATGAAACGGTTGGTAGATTTTTGGTTGGGATTCAAGCCCCGACAATCATTTTGAGCATTTGGTTTTAGCTTGGCACCACACACACTCCATTTTCTTGATAATGTTGTACCAATGTGTTTATGTTCGTGTTTCTTACTTTGGGGCCACCTCGAGAGTGTGAGTAGTAGCACCTACATCATAAATTTGAATCCCTTGGTTTGTTTTAAAACGCCTATTTTACTCGAGGACGAGCAAAGGCTAAGTGTGGGGTGGTGATGGGAGTCAACTTTACGTGATTCCGGTGCATTTTCTACCCCCGTTTACCACACTTTTAGCATGTTTCTTGGTAATTTAGACCGTTTTAGGGGTAATATCGTGAGTTTATAGCACGGGGAGTAAATCCGTCACTTTGATGGTTTACTACCTCCTTTTATTGATATTGACCCTATTCCGAGCACTTTTACCCTCCGGAATGTTTTGGTTGTTTTTTGTTGTTGTGATGATGTAGGGTATTGGTGTCTCGAGAACCCGGAAGGCGAAGATTTATGATGATAAGTGTGATCAAGGTGCAAGAATGAGCCAAGAAAGAAGAAAGAATAGGAAAAGGAAGAGAAAGAGTTGGTGCCCGAGTGACTGTTCTGATTCAGAAGCATTTTGACCCATGATGGAGGCATTTTCTGGTCACGACTTCTTCATGAAAGTTGTAGAGAATTGAAAGAGCTTTCCAACGCATCTTGAATCACCCCAATCGGAGCTCGGACGAAGAAGTTATGAAGGTTTTACTGCAGCAGAAAACAGCAGCATTTCAAACGCACGTTTGGACCTTTCAAACGTGCGTTTGGGACTGTTTTTTCGAATACTGAGAGCAAGGGACTGAAACGCACGTTTGGGAACCTTCCAAACGTGCGTTTGAGCAGTTTTTAGCCATAAAAACCCAATTTGGATCGAATTTTTGGGGGGAGAACAGAGGAGACGCGAATGGAAGTAGTTTAAGATCAATTTGGGCGATTTCCTTCGTTTTTAGGAGTTAGAATTAGTGTAATATACCGTTGGAAAGCTCTTTCAATCCTCTCTTTGATTCTCTAACTCTTAGCTTCGATTTATAACATTTCATTGGGCAAAATTCGATCTTTTGTATTCAACTTTTGTGCTCTTCTTCTCCAAACTCGAATTTCTACACTTTAATGGTACTTACAAGCACATCTTCTCTGTGGGATCGACCTCGGACTCCTGTAGCTTTACTAGCAATCGACCCGGTCCACTGCCGGTTAGAGAGCTTGTTTAGTCACCGTTGTCTTGAGTATTATAAATTTGTTTGGTGAAAAATAACGCTCATCACCGAGCCATGCCATTCGGTCGACCGAGCGTAACTGTTCGGTCACCCGAGCCTAATCAGATTAATGCGTGCATATCTTCTGGATTCTCCCTATGTCGGCTACAACTCCTATATAAACAGCAGCCACGATGCTGAGAAAACAACCAACCTACAAAACACAATACTACAATACTTTTAGTTTATTATAGTTCTTTTTATTTTATATTATGTTGCTTCATCACGGAGGCGATGGATTCATCGATTAGAGATTGCATTGAAGGATCGGAGGACCCTCCGTCTACGAGGGTAATGTCTATCCAAATATGTCGTTTTTATTCGTAGATCTATTTTATTTCGTTATGGAGTAGTCGTTTGTGTATTGATTTCGTGATGTAGTTAATTATCAAACCCATATTCATGTAGATCTAAGCCGTACGAAGGCGTTTTACGAGCAAATTCTAGAGTCACCGGTCTAGATCTACCACGGTCTATATGGTTAGATCTAGCCATCAAGATTCTAGTAATTTTCTGTGAACGACTTCGGCTACGTCGTGCTTTCTGTTTTTCATATACACATGTAATAGATCTGGCCAATTTGTTACATCGTTCTCGTAAATTAATATGATATATTGTGAAAATTGCCATGTTAAATAGGACATAAGTTAGCCGATCGTTTAGGAGGTGTGCCAACTCGTCCATGGTGGTTGCCTAGACGAGGTGACGATTTTAGATCGGCATCCCTAGTTTGGTATAGCATGCTTGTTATATGATGTTCTATCCTGTCCAAGGAAGGATTCGTAATTAAGCATAGGGATCTTCTATCCGTTCACGAAGTAGATCCAGTTTAGGGGATGGCTCCCGTAGCCAAAATATAATCAACCTTAATGTCTTTTCTGTCTCGGCTTAGATATACATATATGGGGGAGTAATTACTACTAGCGTAATCAATACCGTTTGTTAGAGTCTTATAAAACCATAAAAGTAAGTGTTTTAGTGTCTACTGTCGTATTGTTAGTCTTTGTGTTTTCTATCGTGTCAATCTTTATTTCTACGTTATTGTTGGTCGGAGACCGCCCTTTAATCTATTTTTAGTTTAATAACGTTGTACTTGTTTAAGCCGAGTCTCTGTGGGATCGACCTCGACTCTATCTAGCTATACTACGATTGAACCTAGTTCTCTTGCTAGTTGGTTATTTAGGTATCGAGTTATTTTTATAACTTGACCGTCATCAAGTTTTTGGCGCCGTTGCCGGGGACTCGTGTCATTAAATTGAGTATAGCTTATTTTATTAAAAGTAGATTCGTAAATATTGTGAATAAGAGTCAGTATATTAAACAGTGTCGTTAAAAATAAAAAATAATAAATAAATAAATAAAAAGAGTTCGGTCGACCGAACCACAGTTCTCGGTCGACCGAGAATTTATTGTCTTTTTTTTTCTTCTTCTTTTTTTTTTTTTTTTGTTTCTGTTCGTTTTGTTTTACACAGTTTCTGCCTTGTGTTTTTGTATTTTTCGAGTCTGTTTTAGTTTAGTTTTTATTTATTGAGTCTAGGATTAGCCTTTAAAGTTTCTAATTGTTTATTGTTTTTGTTTTTGTCTATTTTAGAGTCTCGCCAAAGGCAGTAGCCTTGGCGTATTTTAATTGTTTATTGTTGTTTTTGTCCTGCAAATAAAAATAAAAAAAAATAAAAAAACAAACAAACAAACAAGCAACCGGAATTTCTAAGGATCCAAACGAAGAGCAAGGCGAGGAAAAATCTGAAGGAGCACATCAATCTGACTCAGACATGGAAGGATTACTGAATGAAGCCAACCAGGTAAATGAAAATAATTTTAATAATGCAAATTTTGTTAACCAAGCTGTGGCTGCATGGGAAAGGCGTACCTTGCAAAGCTATGCAACGCCCACCATTGAACAATTCATCCCTGCTATCGTAGTGCCTAAAAATGCTGCTGAGATTTATCACCCGAAACCTAATGTCATTCAAATGGTGACAAACTATTCCACTTTTCATGGTATCCGAATGAAGATCCCGGCATTCACGTGATGAATTTCTTGGAGATCGTTAGTACCGTGAAGCCAAAACTAGTTCCCGAGGATAACATTAAGCCGAAACTTTTCCCTTTCACTTTGAAAGATAAAGCTAAGCAATGGCTTTTCTCTTTAGAGGCTAGATCAATCACGACTGGGAGGAACTGCTACAAAAGTTCATGAATAAGTACTTCCCTATAGGAAAGACCTTTAAGTTACGCCAAGATATCTTGGGGTTCAAAAAGAACCTGGGGAGAGTTTTGATCAAACTTGGGAACGTTTTAAAGAGTCCATGAGGAAGTGCTCTCATCATGATATCCCTCATGGATTTTAATGCAAACCTTTTACCATGGATTGAGAGATACGGAGAAGATAAGAGTAGATGCCTCAAAGCAATGGAGCGTTTGTTCTTTTATCTCCGAGGAGGCACGAGGAAAGATGGAGCAAATAGCAATGAATAGCCAATGGGGAGGTGGTGAAATAGCAACTGTGAAGATAGCCGATAATCTTGAGGAGGATGTATCGCATAAGATCCTAAATACTCTATTGCTCATAAATGATAAGATGGATGGTATGCATGAGAGGATTCAACGAGTGGAGACTGGAAAAGGGACGGAAACGATTAATCAACTAGAGAATGCGGGTACTAAAGAAGCCAATTACATTGAAAGACATGGGAATCAATATGGCAGTTACAAACCAAATCATGACCACCCTGAATTCCGATGGAATGATCCAAATGAAGGGGTAAAACCACACAACACTTATGTACCTCAGCAAGCTCAAACTTACGGTTGGGAAGTTGCACTTGAAAAGATGAGTAACACAATGTCTGACACTGTGAATCAGTTAGCAAATTCCATTACTGACTTGGCTACAAAATTTCACCAATACTGTCAAAATAATGATGCCAAAGTCACCAACCAAGAAGCCTTAGTCCATAATCTCTCTCATCAAATAGGACAATTAGCTGAACAACTGTCAACCAGACCTCCTGGGGGATTTCCAAGCAACACTGATAGGAACCCTAGGGATGTGAACGCAATAATGATTAGAAGTGAAAAGGAGCTTACTCCAACAATCCCAAAGAACGATGAAAATATAGAAGATGTTAGGGATGATGAGAAAGAGCCTGAGGAGGCATTCACACCCTGCTTAGAAAAACCCCCCGACGAGCAATTATCCTCCATCTCTACCATTTTAGGGAATAGTGATTGCGCAGAAATATCTTTGCAAGGTGAGATTGTTAAGGCTGAGAAGCAACAACCATGGTTTAAAGATTATGTGAATTATTTATCCGGGAGATATTTGCCACCAAACTTGAACCAGCAGCAAAAGAAGAAGTTCTTTGCGGACCTTAAACACTACTATTGGGATGAACCATATCTTTTCAAGCGATGCTCAGACAACATCTTTAGGAGATGTGTTCCTGAGAGTGAATTCCCCGATATACTTAAACATTGCCATACTTATGAAACGGGAGGACACTATGGAGGGGACAAGACTGCTGCTAAAGTTCTCCAATGTGGTTTCTACTGGCCAAATCTTTACAAAACTGCGCATGAATATGCTAGATCCTGTCATTCATGCCAAATGACGGGCAATATCTCGAGGAGACATGAAATGCCACTAAGGAGTATCCTAGAACCGAACTCTTTGATGTATGGGGAATTGATTTTGTGGGACCTTTCACTTCATCGTTTCAAACCGCTATATTTTGGTGGCGATCGACTATGTGTCTAAATGGGTTGAGGCAATTGCTTCACCTACCAATGATGCAAAGGTTGTACTGCGGTTTTTAAAGAAAAATATCTTCACGCGGTTTGGAATCCCTCGTGCCATCATTAGTGATAATGGGAGCCATTTCTGTAATAAGCCATTTGAGAAGTTAATGGCCAAGTACGGGGTGAGACATAAGTTAGCTACCGCTTATCATCCTCAAACAAGTGGTCAAGTTGAGGTCACGAACCGAGAGATTAAGCGCATTCTAGAGAAGACTGTGAACCCAACAAGGAAAGATTGGTCGTTGAAGTTAGATGATGCTTTATGGGCTTATCGGATGCGTATAAGACTTCCATAGGTATGTCCCCGTACCGCATTGTTTTTGGGAAAGCGTGTCATCTACCGGTTGAACTTGAGCACCGTGCCTTATGGGCTACTCGTATGTTGAATTTAGATGAAAGTTTAGCCGGAGAAAAGAGATTGTTGGAATTAACTCGCCTAGAAGAGTTTCGTATTGAAGCTTACGAGAATGCTCGGATCTATAAAGAGCGCACTAAGAGATTTCATGATAAAAAGATCCTTGACCGCACCTTTAAGGTGGGTGATATGGTTCTTGTTTACAATTCACGCTTGAAACTTTCCCGGGAAAGCTAAAATCAAGATGGTTTGGTCCATATAAAGTGAGTAAAGTATATCCTTCCGGAGCTGTAGAGGTAAGTCACCTGGATGATCGAAAGACTTTTGTGGTGAATGGCCACCGAGTTAAGCATTACCTTGGGACTCAATTTGATAGGGAGGAAGAAGTACTTACTCTAGGAAATCCTAGTTACAACTAGACCATCATGTGAGTACAGTCGAGCTAACGACTATAACCATAGAACTATTTCTTAAAACTTTCTTTTAGATTTGTTTTTGTTTTTGCTTTGAATAAAGTAGCATGCGCCTATCACGGTTTTTTTCATCTCGCCATGTTCCGAGTCTAAGTTCGGAATAAACGAGGTTTTTTCCTTGATAGCCGTCATGTGAGTTTTTATTTAGGTTTAAATCCATTTTGGTATTGTCCATGGCAGTATAAAGTAAAGTGGCTTAAAACTGTTTTTAGATATTTATATCTAATTACCGCCACATTATTTTATAACTTCCATAGACATGGTATTTGACAATTTCGTGGAGCTTGTTTGTTTATACGGGATATGTCCGTCTCTCCACGACGTCTTTGAGGTTTACTCCGATATTGTTCCTTCACTTGGGAGCCGTTTCCAGAGCTAAGTCTTTTTTCTTACTCTCATTTATTTTTGTCATTGAGGACAATGCCATGTTTAAGTGGGGGGCAAGGGACTTAGCTATATGTTGAAAAAGTAAAGAGGAACGGAATATTAAGGCAATATTGAGCAAAATTTAAAAAAATTTCATGGATAAATGCCAAGTTGTTGAACTTGTACCCTTAAACTTGTGAAGTTCTTATACTTAGAATTGATAGGAAATGAACCAAGTTGCGTGAGTATGTGATCATATTATACTTTTGCGATAAATTGTTAGTAAACTTAAGGATATTCATGCCAACAATTGCAAATAGTTAGGTATTGTTCAACTACTCAACATGTGAATCGTTTAGTACCGCATGAGTTATAATACTTGAAAAAAATATGTGTACATTGCGTAGATAATTGGTTATGAGGACCTAGTGTCGATATTTGTCGACTGATGTATTCTGATCTTCGAGCCATCAAAGCGGAGTAATAAGCTTGGGACGTACCTGTGTTTTGACAGTGCATTAAAACACTGGGCTTGTAGTAACATTACCAAAGTAGCCCGCGCTTGTGGTAATATTCGATGCTATGCTTAATCTAAGATAGGGGGATACTCTACGAAAAGTTTTCTTCCTTGAGATTAGTAGTATTCGAAAAATATGCAAAATTGAAAAAATTTAAATTGTTAGAGGCTTTGAGTAGTACTCGGTCTCCAAGTCCAAAAACCCTATAGATACGCTCTTGCTTATTGTTCTAGTGCTTTCACCATTGCGAGGCATAAGAAGTATGAATGCTGATGTTGGTGAATTTTGATACGAAGTCCGCATAAGCTCTAATCTTGCTACATTTATATAAAACCAATGCACATGCACACAATCACTTCGATTCATAGCGAGTAATGAATAATGCTTATCTGATGAGCATGACTGGTATGAGTTGACTCGAGTTTCTTGTGTAAGTATGAGTTGACCACGGAAAATGTTGTCTTGGGGAATGACTTATTGATGCTTTGTTCGGGACGAAGCAAAGTTTAAGTGGGGGGCATTTTGATGACAGTTAAAATATACCTATTTATGTCATCAATTCTAACCTTAAATCAGAGTTAATTATATATATTTCATATTAAATCACGTGTTTATATTTATTATTTAATGATAAGTGATTATTAATGTGATAATTGGTATTTAGCTGTTTTTATTATAAAAGAGCAATTAATTGTGTGATAAATGCTGATTTCGCAGATCATAACGAATCGGGAGGATAATTGTCATGCAATCGGGAAATCTCAAGATAAATAAGGAAGAAAATCGGAGCATTAATGAAGAGACAAATCAGATCAGCATAGAAGAGTGAAGTGGGGAACAAGTCAGACGGAGCGAAATTGAAAACGCGTAAAGACGGAGGCTCGGTCGACCGAGCCATGCCATTCGGTCGACCGAGCGTAACTGTTCGGTCACCCGAGCCTAATCAGATTAATGCGTGCATATCTTCTGGATTCTCCCTATGTCGGCTACAACTCCTATATAAACAGCAGCCACGATGTTGAGAAAACAACCAACCTACAAAACACAATACTACAATACTTTTAGTTTATTATAGTTCTTTTTATTTTATATTATGTTGCTTCATCACGGAGGCGATGGATTCATCGATTAGAGATTGCATTGAAGGATCGGAGGACCCTCCGTCTACGAGGGTAATGTCTATCCAAATATGTCGTTTTTATTCGTAGATCTATTTTATTTCGTTATGGAGTAGTCGTTTGTGTATTGATTTCGTGATGTAGTTAATTATCAAACCCATATTCATGTAGATCTAAGCCGTACGAAGGCGTTTTACGAGCAAATTCTAGAGTCACCGGTCTAGATCTACCACGGTCTATATGGTTAGATCTAGCCATCAAGATTCTAGTAATTTTACGTCGTGAACGACTTCGGCTACGTCGTGCTTTCTCGTTTTTCATATACACATGTAATAGATCCGGCCAATTTGTTACATCGTTCTCGTAAATTAATATGATATATTGTGAAAATTGCCATGTTAAATAGGACATAAGTTAGCCGATCGTTTAGGAGGTGTGCCAACTCGTCCACGGTGGTTGCCTAGACGAGGTGACGATTTTAGATCGGCATCCCTAGTTTGGTATAGCATGCTTGTTATATGATGTTCTATCTGTCCAAGGAAGGATTCGTAATTAAGCATAGGGATCTTCTATCCGTTCACGAAGTAGATCCAGTTTAGGGGATGGCTCCCGTAGCCAAAATATAATCAACCTTAATGTCTTTTTCGTCTCGGCTTAGATATACATATATGGGGGAGTAATTACTACTAGCGTAATCAATACCGTTTGTTAGAGTCTTATAAAACCATAAAAGTAAGTGTTTTAGTGTCTACTGTCGTATTGTTAGTCTTTGTGTTTTCTATCGTGTCAATCTTTATTTCTACGTTATTGTTGGTCGGAGACCGCCCTTTAATCTATTTTTAGTTTAATAACGTTGTACTTGTTTAAGCCGAGTCTCTGTGGGATCAACCTTGACTCTATCTAGCTATACTACGATTGAACCTAGTTCTCTTGCTAGTTGGTTATTTAGGTATCGAGTTATTTTTATAACTTGACCGTCATCAGTCTCACCCTCCTTGCTCAAGCCTCTATGCCTCTCAGTTTTTGGTGGGAAGCCTTTAAACATTCTGTCACTCTTATTAATATTCTTCCCTCATCTGTACTTAAGTTCAAGTCCCCTTTTGAGGCCCTTTATCACTCAATTCCTCCTTACACCCTTCATAGAGTCTTTGGATGTGCTTGTTATCCTCACCTTAGGCCCTATCTCTCCAACAAATTTAATTTTCACTCCTCTCTCTCTGTGTCTACCTTGGCACCTCTCTAGATCACAAAGGTCACATATGTCTCTCTGAATCAGGAAGGATCTACATTACTAGGAATGTCACCTTCAATGAAACACATTTTCCCTTTGCTCATGGTTTCTCCCAGGGTCCTCATAGATCTGTTCACACTGATCCCCTGTCCAGTCATTTCCTAGCCACTCCACCCACCTCCAGTAGCAGCAGTACAGCACCATCAGGTCCTGCGTCTCCATCATCACTTGTTTGCCATGATCACACTGTGACCTCCTCTTCCTCTTCAGGGGGGCAAAACACTGACCTAAACAACACTCCACCTACTCCAATAAACACTTCACCTACTGCCTCACTCTCCCCCAGTCACTCATACACCATAACTCCCTGCACTAGTGCACCATCCTCACCATCTATTGCATCATCATTACACACTTCACCTATTACTCACTCTGATAGCACAAGACATGAAGAGGAAGAGCATGTCACTACTGCATCCACTTCTAATAACACAAAACACAACAAAGCACCCAAGGAACCTACACATACTATGCAAACAAGATCCAAAAGTGGAATATTTAAGCCCAAAACCTACACTGCCACTGTTGTACCACTTCCAGCAATACACCCTATTGAACCTGTCAAAGTTTCAGATGCCTTAGCTATCCTTCAGTGGAAGAAGGCCATGGAAGATGAGTATAATGCATTAATGAAAAATGAAACCTGGGAACTTGTTCCTTCCAGCACTAGTCACAAACTGGTTGATAACAAGTGGATCTTTAAGGTAAAGTTGAATCCCGATGGATCCGTGCTCAAGCACAAGGCAAGACCGGTTGCCAAAGGGTTCTACAAGCATATGGAGTAAATTTTACCGAAACTTTCGGTCCGGTGGCCAAGTCCTCTACCATCGAGTGTTTATTGCTATAGCGATCACCTTGAATTGGGAAATCAGACAAGTAGACATCAACAATGCTTTTCTAAATGGGCCTTTACATGAAACTGTTTATATGCCACAACCAGAAGGCTTCACTGATCCAGATAAACCTACTTATGTCTGCAGACTCAAGAAAGCCTTGTATGGGTTGAAGCAAGCCCCCAGAGCTTGGTTTGATGCCCTTAAGACTCAAATGGCCAACTGGAGTTTTTATCAGTCCAAATCTGACAGCTCTCTATTTGTTTTCAGACAGGGCCAAGTGCTTCTCTATGTCCTTGTATATGTGGATGACATCCTTGTCACTGGCAACTCCCAGCATCATATCCAGAAGTTCATTCAAACTCTGAACTCCACATTTGCTCTAAAGGACCTGGCAATCTGTCACACTTTCTGGGCATGGAGGCACACAGGGATAGCTCTGGTCTTTATCTCACTCAGAAACACTATGCCTCTCAGCTGCTCCACAGACTGGATTTGGACAATGTCAAAAGCTGTCCTACTCCTATGATTGCAGGAAGGCACTATGAACCAAACCAAGGTACTCCCATGACTAATCCCAGTTTATACAGAAGTGCTATAGGTGGGCTCCAATATCTGACATTGACTAGACCTGATATCACATATGCTGTGAATTGTCTTAGTCATTTTATGCAGTCACCCACTGATGTTCATTGGTATGCCTTAAAAAGATTACTGAGATTTGTCAAAGGTACCATAGGAGAGGGACTGCATTTCAAACCTAGCTTCACCCTACAAGTTAGTAGTTATTCTGATGCTGATTGGGCCTGTGATGATTCAGACAGGATGTCAACTGGTGGGTACTGTGTTTACATAGGTGATTCTCTTGTGTCATGGAGTTCCAAGAAGCAGAATGTAGTTTCCAGATCCAAAGGTCTTTGAGTCCGAGTATAGATCATTAGCTAACTTGGCCTCGAATTACGGTGGCTTCAACATCTTATGAAAGAAATGCATCCGAAAATTCCAAAGACACCCGTAGCCTGGTGTGATAACATAAGTGCAACATTCCTGGCATACAACCCGGTGTTCCATGCTAGGACAAAACACATTGAGGTTGATGTCCATTATGTAAGAGACTTGGTCCAAAAAGGGATAGTTTCTGTCAAGTACATACCCTCTTCTGATCAAATTGCTGATTGTCTAACCAAGGCTCTGTCATCCTCTCAGTTTCAAATGTTCAAGAGCAAACTGAATGTGGTCAGCCCACCATCCAGCTTGAGAGGGGGTGTTGAGAATAAAAAGTGATAAGAATGACAAGTGTCAGATGCATGTGGTGCCAAGTAGTAGTATGGATTAGAGAGAATATTTGTTTGTTAAGTTTCTGTTTTATGTACTAGTATTTATGGTGTAATATCCTGGATCAAAACATTATTATGAAATGAATTAACAAAATCTTCATCTTTACTTTACTCACAAAACTCAACTACCAACAACCGTAAGTAATATTGACAAGTGATCTGAAAAGGAAAAAAAAAGAATAGCACCAACAAACCATGGCCACCTCCATCTCACACGTTCACCCCACCCTATTCTGCATATCGAAAACCATCACCCAAAAAGAAGAAGAAGAAATTTTAGATGTACGTAGGCAGAGACGAAACCAAGAATTTGTGGTCGGGTGAGTTAATTGACTATATTTATGTGGTCAGGTGGGCTGGATTAAAACAACTAACTGTGTTGGACTGATTTATATAAGATAGGTTTTTGACGTACCGAAAAATAAAAACGGATGGGCTACGTACGCCCACCCTAACCAAGCTCTAGTTCCGTCCCTGGATGTAGGTGTTTGCATTGGAACTTGGATCTTTTGCATATTGAGTCATTGACAACCGTCGTTTTCTTAGCTTTTTAAACCAAAATACTCGGAAGATAGCATGAAAATCACTCAATTCAGTCTCAACAATGATATGAGCTTATATGCCAGATTACCGGCAGGATGTCTGTCGTTGCAAGTGAACTTAAAACGAGATCTTAAAAAATTGATGAAAAAAGTTGAATTCTGGTGAATAAATTTAGAGGTATAGATCTAAAGATATGAATGTCTGAACGATTTATATTTTTTTCACTTTGATATTATCCACGGGATCTCTCTTTCCCTCAGATAATTATTCAGAGGGTGAGTCTCTTTCATTCAGATAATAAGTGTTTTGAATATCTACATGGGTGAGTGTTACCCGATCTGTAACGCCCCATTCCCGGACACCGAACCCTTATCCGGAAAGAGCGCTCGGCACATATATTATCAAATAAATTCAATAATATATGTAAGCCTTACGTCATACATCAGAACCAAGCGACGCGGAAGATAAAACAACTCAACAACTCGGGGAAACCAAAAGATCGAACACACGGTAATCAATGCTGTGAAAAACTAAATCCAATAAAGAGAACTAATCATCCAACATCCAAATCCTTCGAACGTGAAACAACTGTTTTAAGAAAGAAACAACTAAAAGAACTAAGTCTTCAAAAGCTTCATCTCAAACTTCGTCATCAAAGAACTCGTCAACCGTAGCAACCTGTTCATCTTCTTTGGGGAAAGGGGAAGACAAACACAAGGTAACGGGGTAAGTACGAAAGTACTCGTAACGCGTAGAAGATCGTATAACTATGATCTCATAAAGAAATAAAAGCAACGCCGTCTTTTATTAATTCATTTCCGTTGTTAACCCTAGCTAACTATCATATTATGTTCATAGCATAACATGAGGTTCCAAAAGGTATCTAACTTAGCTCAAGTTTGTTACATCATGAATAACAAGGGCGCTACGCCTAGTAATAGGATGTACTAGGACAACTGGGTGGAACCTACTTAGAGACACGCTCTAGTAGCCCTGGGAATAACTGAGTCCCGATAGTGTGATAACCGGTAGAATGCACCAGACGCTTTATCTAGCCAATCGATTGACCGGCGTGGGTACAATCTACTTTGTCTGGTCAGAGAACACATCGCGATATTGTACTATGCCTTACCAAGCATTGCATGATGTTTAAGATTATTAATCTAGCACATATGTTTGATTAGATGTTTAACTAGCCACCTAAGTGTTTTCAAGTAAGCTCCCTCACATCTCCTACTCTCTTTCCTAGACCACTAGACACGGACAAGGCCTAGCAAATACACAGACATCGATAAACTCTAGCTTATCGAAGCACAAGGCAAATCCAAAGCTTTCGACGGTCACACTTCATCTTTTCAGGGAAATCCATGTGGTGCCGGAACTAAACGTATCAAAAGCTAATTCAGAGCTTTGTCACGTAAGGTTATGCAGTAAATACGCTATTATGGAGCTTGAAACACATAACAAAGAAAAACAGCACTGAAACAGTTCCTTTCCGGACGGATAAACTTTCTGTGCGTACGGACAGCTCTCCTTTATGCCCTCAGTCCGATACTGAGAAATAGCCGTACGGATAAGAAACTCATCCGTACGGATAGACCCACACTCGGTCGACCGAATGGATAGGCTCGGTCGACCGAGCCTCTCTCTTGCACCTGTTACACGTTTTTCTTGCACCAAATAGGACAGTTTTCTGCACTCTGCGTTTTCTACTCAAATTCAACCCAAACTCGACTTAAACAAATTAAAACCATGAAAAACAATCATACAAATTTCTCTACCACTTTTCGAAACCTTAATCATACGATAATAAAACCACGTTACCTTAATTTGCGTGGTACAACGATCCAAACTACCAAAGCTTTGAAAAAAGGTTAAACCTTTAACCTCCAACGTCAACGGATCTAGGGATTGTTGGTATCAAAACGATCCTCGTCTCGCGGTGATCCTTTCTCTCTTGAGACGTCTGTTGAAAAGAGCAACGGATTAGCCTCGAAAATCGAAAGCCTCTTCTCCCTTTTTTTTAAAAACTTGCGCCCCCTCCTATTCTACTTCCCTCTTCTTCTTTTTTTGTCAAAAACAACTAGGTTAAAATTAGGATTAGTTTTCCTTTTATAATCCCAATTATCTAATTATTTTCTTTAAAAAGAAAAATCCTTGTTTATCCATTTTTCTTTTTCTTAAATCTTTTAATTAAATAACATAATATTCTGATTTTTGCTAAAAGACCGAATTGCCCTTTTCAAAAAATCAGGATATTACATTCCTCCCCCCTTAAGAGGAGTTTCGTCCTCGAAACTAGATCATACCTGATAGATGAGGGAACTCTGGGAACTCATCGAACATGTCCGCTTCCACTTCCCAAGTGGCTTCCGTCGGTGCATGATTGCTCCATTGCACTAATACTAACGGGATCACTCGTCTCTTTATCATCTTCTCTTTCATATCCAGAATCCTTATCGGCTTCTCCACGTAGGAGAGATTATCTTGCAACACTTCCGGGTCAATCTCTGATTGCACGTCCACTTTAGATAGACACTTCCTAAGCATCATACATGGAAAACATTGTGGACTCTAGACATCGACTCTGGTAACCGAAGTCTATAAGCCAACATCAAAAGGTCCTACATACCTTGGGCTTAGCTTTCCTTTCTGTCCGAACCTCTTGATACCCTTCATTGGAGACGCTCGAAGGTAAACTCTATCCCCTACCTCAAACTCTAGCGGTCTTCTTCTAACATCGGCCCAACTCTTCTGACGATCTTGAGCAGCTTTCAGATTTTTCCTTATCAACCCGATTTTCTCCTTGGCTTGCTGAACCATCTCCGGCCCTGTGATATGTTTCTCTCCCACTTCATCCCAGTAAAGTGGAGTTCTACACTTCCTACCGTACAAGGCCTCAAAAGGTGGCATTCCCAAACTTGCATGGTAACTATTGTTGTAAGCAAACTCAGCCAAATTGAGGTAATCTATCCATGATCCTCCGGCATCCAAAACACAAGATCTAAGCATGTCCTCGAGAGTCTGAATTGTTCTCTCTGACTGCCCATCCGTCTGCGGATGAAACGCTGTACTCAAATCAGTCAAATCCCAAAAGCTTTCTGCAAACCCATCCAGAAGCGACTGATAAATCTACTATCCCTGTCAGATACAATGGATAGAGGCACACCATGAAGCTTCACTATATTGTCGATATACATAGTAGCGAACTTCTTTATAGGCATGTCCACTTTACACGGCAAGAAATGGGCTGATTTTGTGAGTCTATCCACAATCACCCAAATCATGTCATGACCGCCCTCAGTCTAAGGCAAACCGGTGATGAAATCCATCGTGATATTCTCCCATTTCTATTCCGGTACCTCTAAGGGTTTCAACAAACCTCCTGGTCTTCTGTGTTCTACTTTCACTCTCTGGCATGTATCACATCTTGCCACAAACTCTGCGATCCCCAACTTCAAACCAGGCCACCAATACCTTTCCTTGAGATCTTTATACATCTTAGTGGCTCCTGGATGTACCGCAAAAGCAATCTTATGAGCTTCATCCATAACCTTCTCTCTTAGGCCATCCACATCGGGCACACACAAACGGTCTACGTACCAAAGATAACCACTCTTGTCCAACTGATAACCCACTGTAGGCTTCTCTCGAGCCACTCGCTTCAAATTAATCAACACCGGGTCTCTATCCTGCTTAGCCCGAATCTCATCTAGCAAACCTGACCTTGCCATCAATGGCGCCAAAGTCGGATCTTCACCCTTCCTTTCAATCACTTGAATCTGCATCCTATCTAACTGATCCACAACTTCTTGCAAGGTAGTGATAGCATTAACCACTCTCCGGCTAAGTGCATCAGCTACAACATTAGCTTTACCCGGGTGGTATTGAATGTCCAAGTCGTAATCTTTCACGAACTCCAACCATCTTCTTTGTCTCATGTTCAGATTCTCCTGAGTAAAGAAGAACTTAAGACTCTTATGATCCGTGAAGATCCTTGCCTTGACACCATACAAATAGTGTCTCCAAAGCTTCGAGCAAATACCACTGCTGCCAACTCCAAGTCGTGTGTAGGGTAATTCTTCTCATGCACCTTCAACTGCCTAGATGCATAAGCAATTACCTTTCCTGATTGCATCAAAACACAACCCAAACCTTGACCCGATGCGTCTGTATATACATCATAGTTATCAAAAACTTCCGGTAATGCTAACACGGGTGCTGTGGTCAAATTTTCTTTCAAAGTCTGAAAGGCTTCCTCACATTCACTGGTCCACTCATACTTAACGTTCTTTTGAGTAAGCCTCGTGAGAGGTGTAGCTATCTTAGAGAAATCCTTTACAAACTTCCGGTAGTACCCAGCTAAACCCAAGAAACTTCTTATCTCCGTTACCGATGTCGGTCTAGGCCACTTAGAAACGGCTTCTATCTTCATTTGGATCCACCTTAATGCCTTCTCCGAAATTATATGCCCAACAAAACTCACTTGGTCCAACCAAAACTCACACTTAGAAAACTTGGCATACAGTTTGTTCTCCTTTAAGGTCTGTAGAACTATCCTTAGGTGTTCTTCATGCTCTTCCTCATCCTTAGAGTACACCAAGATATCGTCTATGAAAACTATCACAAACTTATCGAGATAAGGCTTGAAAACTCTTTGAATCAAGTCCATGAATTTCGATGGAGCATTAGTGAGTCCAAACGGCATGACCAAAAACTCATAATGTCCATATCTCGTACTGAAGGCTGTCTTAGGTATATCTGACACCTTGATCTTCAACTGATGATAACCGGACCTAAGATCAATCTTAGAGAACACCTTCTTACCTTGCAACTGACTGAACAGATCATCAATCCTTGGTAAATGATACTTATTCTTGATTGTCAGTTTATTCAGCTCTCTGTAGTCGATGCACAATCGCATACTCCCATCTTTCTTCTTCACAAACAAGACCGGTGCTCCCCACGGTGATGTACTTGGATGGATGATGTTTTTCTTCAGCATCTCCTTCAGCTGAGTTTTCAACTCTTTCAACTCCGCTGGTGCCATCCTATAAGGTGCTTTAGCCACTGGTGATGCTCCGGCAATCAATTCGATCTCGAACTCTATGGCCCTATCAGGCATATGTCCTGGCAAATCTTCCGGGAAAACTTCAGGAAAGTCCTTAACTACACGAGTCTCTCCTAACTCGGGCCTATGCTTTTCCTTATCTAATGCATAAACAACGAAACCCTGGCAACTCCTCTTCAAAGCTTTTAAGGCTTTAACTGCTGAGATAATCGGATAACGACCCTTGCTAGGCTTGCATACGTTACCCGTAAATGTCTTAGCGATTTTCCGGGGCCTTAAAGATCACCCTCTTACCTCTACAATCCAAGTAGACGTAATTCTTGGACAACCAGTCCATACCCAGGATAACATCGAAATCCGAGAAATCCAACATCGTCAAAGCATGCTGGCACTTGTAAGTCCCAACTCTAATATCAACTTGGGGTGTGACTTGAGCACATCTAGTGACTCTGCCCAAAGGTGTGGTTATACTCAAAGGTCTCTCCAATTCCTTAAGAGGTAGATTCAACTTCTTAGCTATCTTAGAGGAAACAAAAGTCCCTGAAGCTCCAGTATCAAACAGAGCTGAAACTGCTAGATTATCTATGATTACGGTACCTAACAAGTGAATCAATTTAAGTATAAATATGTAATATCATATGCGCGCTATATCATATTAAATATCTATAATAAACACAAACACTGAAAAGTACCTGTCACCACAAGGTCATCTAACTCTTCCGGTTCGCATCCGCCGCGAAGACACGAAGCGGTCGCTACCCGTGGTACGATTACCCTGCTGGTTACCTCGTCCTCCTACCCGATTACCTTGAGAGAGCTTCTTAGGACACGCTCTCGAGTAATGTCCCACTTCCCCACAGTGGAAACAACTCACGCTACCTGCCATGCACTCTCTTGCGTGTGTCTTGTTACACTTAGCACAAACCGCCGGCGTTCCACTTTGCCGAACTCTTCGTAGCCGGATTTCCCCGTCCTCTTAACATTCTCGTCGCGGTGATCCTCTATTACTTCCTTGAAAATTTGAGAAAGACCTCTTATCTCCAACTACAACCGTCTGTCTACTGGCAAATCTCTCCGCAATCAAAGCTCTATCCATGACGCTTGCCATGCTCGTAGGTCTATCTCCTAGCATGCCCTTCGCCACCTCGTGTGACAATCCTTCCATGAATTTATCAATCTTTTTCTCTTCACTTTTCATGATCTCAGGGTAGAATCTGCCCAACTCATGGAACTTCTGGGAGTACTGAGTTACTGTAGTATATCTCCCTTGTTTCAAACTCAGGAACTCATTAGCTTTCGCATTCCGTGCTGTCCTAGGAAAGTATTCCTTGTAGAACAGATCCTTGAACACCGCCCAATCCGTGATCCTTTGGTTAACTTGCTCATATGCTTCCATCCAACTTTCTGCATTTCCTGCCAACAAGGATACTGCTAACTGAGCCCATTCAGATTCTGGAGCTTTCATATTTCTGCACGCCTTCTCGAACCCACGTATCCATAAGTCTGCCGCTGTTGGTTCGACATTGCCAAAGAACTCTGGCACCCTATGTTTCTTCATCTTCTCATACCAATCCATTAGTCTGTCATAACCCCCAAACTGATGATGCTGTACTGGCTGCTGCACTGGTGGGGCATTCTGACACTGATAGTTCTGTTGGGGATGGGTGTAGCCAGGTGCTACGAACGAATCCGACCTAGGCGGTGGTGGAGGTAGAACCGTCGGTTGCGGTGTAAAACTCAGCGGTTGATCGGGGTCAATCAGGTTATAAAATACTCGACCACCATAAACCAATACTAGCAAGAGGACTAGGCCCATCATAGTATAGCTATAGTGAATCAAGGTCGATCCCACAGGGAACCAATTGTGGATCATCTTATATACAAACAATTAATTAAACATGTCAAGGACATAAAGGCGGTCTACGACCAACATAAGACAAGAAAAGTAAAGACACGACTCGACACAACGTAATTAACCTCCCCAATTATAGTCTTTATCGTTTGGACCTAGATAATTTATATAATAAACTCGAACTTATTAACTCGTCAATCCGTTTGTATCTATCTTAGATTGGCTACGGGAGTCATCCTCTTTAACTTGACTTAGCACCGGTAGGTCACTAGATCACCGTGATATTGTTACGTGACTTCGCCTTTTGGTGCCTCCATCTCATATAACTCACACGCTTACGACTCTAAGGATGCCGATATTAACCGTACACCTCGTCCGGGCAACATTCCTATGGTTAGGCGTACTTCCTAAACGATTACTCAAGCTCTCGTCCAACTAGCAATTACCAAGTTATAGTCTCATGCTAATCTACGACGTATGTATAATCAGGTGCTAGCAATCCCCAAATATAAACCTACCTAGATAACGCTGAACGTCCAAAGATCAATTCATAAGCCTACCTAAGAGTTTTATATTGGTATTTCCTTTTTACACATTTTAATTAAACTAAGCGAGTAACGTAGCCATAGCCATACCTACTGAGATAATAAATTCTATTAAGTTAACCTAACCATAAAGACGTGGCTATTTAACGGATAAAATAGGGCTCGGTCGACCGAATAGGTGGGCTCGGTCGACCGAGTGAACTCATTCGGTCACCCGAATCAATTTCGTCCCCGCATTACATCCCCGAACATATCTCTCGGCGTTTCATCATACAGAACAGATTAAACAGTAATTCGTAAAGCATTCATATAAACTAACATAGATACGCATTAATTAAATCAAGTAGATTCATGAATAGAAACTAAATATGTGACGTAGGTTATGGGATCCTCATAGACAAGGTATCGCCACCTCCCTAACGTCATAACCTAGATTTACATCATCTAGCTATGAATTAACTAACTCAAACAATAAAGCATAATTAGGGGGAATTAATTACTTAAAAGAAAAGAAACAGAAAATAAAGGCTTACATAATGCAGCCCTTAAATTGCTGGAAACACCCTCAATAAACTACATTGAATCAAGATATGAATAGAGTGATTTTATTGAATGATATTCTAAGGTATATTTTACAATTCTCGTAGCTGCTTGCTTATATAGAGGTTTTGCCGACTTAGGGTGGTTCTAGAAGGTAAACACGACTAAAGCCCTAAACCGCCCCGAAGCTGATACTCGGTCAACCGAAAGATGACACTCGGTCGACCGAGCCTAATGGTTCGGTCGACCGAACCTATATTTTCCATGTTCTACACGTTTTCTTCGTTTGCCTTGCTCCCCACTGCACGTTTGCATGTCGATCCGATTACTCTCTCATTTAATGCTCCGATTTCCTTCCTTCCGTATCTTGAGATAATTGATTGAATGACACTAATCTTCTCGATTTGTAATGATCTGTAAAATCAACATTAATCGCACAGTAAATCGGCTTTTAGTAATGAAAACGGCTAAATACCAAATATCATATTAATAATCACTTAACATTAAATAATAAATATAAACCTGTGATTTAATATGAAATATATATTATTAATCTCGATTTAAGGTCAACGTTGATGACTTTTACGGGTATAATTTGACCGTCATCAACTACCCCCCACTTAGACTTTGATCGTCCCGAACAAAGCATCAATAAGTCATTCCCCAAGACAACATTTTCTATGGTCAAATCATACTTACACAAGAAACTCAAGTCAACTCATACTAGTCATGCTCATAAGATATCCATTATTCACTACCGACTATGAATCGAAGTGATGTGTGCATGTGCATTTAGTTTTATATATTCGTGGCAAGATCGAGTTTATGCTAACTTCGCAATCTCAACCTACCAACCTCAGCATTCATACTTCTTATGCCTCGCAATGGTTAGAGCACTAGAGCAATAAGCAAGAGCGTATATATAGGGATTTTGGACTTGGAGACCGAGTACTACTCAAAGCCTCTTAAAGAGTTGAATATTTTTTCATATCTTCATATTTTTCACATACTATCAATCTCAAGGAAGAAAACTTTTTAGAGTATCCCCCTATCTTAGATCATGCATAGCATTGAATATTACCACAAGCGCGGGGCTACTTTGGTAATGTTACTACAAGCCCAGTGTCTAACATTTTGCTAAAACACAGTACGTCTCAAGCTTATTAATCCGCTTTTGTTGGCAAGCGAGATAAGAATACATCGCCAATAAGTATCGACACTAAGTCTACATAACCAATCATCTATGCAATGTACACATAATCTCTTCGTTATTATGATTTGCGCGGTATACTCGATTCACGATTGAGTAATTGAATAATAAATAACTACTTGCAAAAACGGGCATGAATATCCTTAAATTTACTTAACATAAGTATAAAATGATCACGTACTCATGAAACTTGGTTCCTTTCCTATCAATTCTTAGCTAGGAACCGACAATTCTAAGGGTACGAGATACATAATATGGTATTTATTCAATTTTTTCAATCATGTGCCGTTTCATTCAATTTTCAATTATAACATAACATGGCTAAGTCTCCTACCCCCCACTTAAACATGGCATTGTCCTCAATGACAAAAATAAATGAGAAGTTAAGAAAAAGACTTAGCTCTGGAAACGGCTCTCAAGTAAAGGAAAAAGATCGGAGTAAATTTCAAAGCACGTTGTGGAGAAGCAAGTGAAAACCCGTATAAGCGAGACAAACTCCACGAAACCGTAAACTACCATGTCTATGGAGGTTATAGAATAATGTGGCGTAATTAGGTATAAATACCGAAAAAAACAGTTTAAGCCACTTTATTTTATACAACCAATGACAAGGGAGACCAAAAAGAAAAATACTAAATAGAAAGAAAAATAAACAAGCAACTAAAGATGGTGGTCTTCATCTAAAAACCGGGTGGATAAGACAAAGATAAAAAAGCATAACCCCATGTGGGAAAACACGAGGTGGACTGGCTCACTATGTATCCAGTCCAATATAAAAGAGAAACTTGGTAAGTTATAACAGATGCAATGCGACCTAGGGGATAACGATAAAATCAAATACTTAGCGCAGAAACTTCTCGCTTGCATTGGATATCAACAACTTAGGGAGATGTAGCTACTCCTCGAAATTACTAATAACCCAGTGTATCACGTAAAAGTCATAACCGTCATCAACAAGGTCGGATTGGTGTGATAGTTCGAACAAAACTTATCATCTAGAAATGCCGGAATAGACGGAAAAATGTGAAATTTAAAAGCGCCGGTAGAAAGATAAGTTGTACTTTGATCGAACCAAAAACCTTTAAAATCTAGCTAGGGTCAGAGCTACACTTACCCCAACTAGGATCATGAAAATCAAAATGATAAAAAATAATCATTAAAGCTTAGCAATATTTCAAATTCCGCAACACAAAGGTATTGTGTAAACAAAATGGAGGTTGAGACTATGATGGGTTTAGAAAAAGATACACATAAGGATGGGAAGAAAAGATAAAGGGTGGGTAAGAAATTGTGTTTATGGGTGGGTTGAAAATGGTTAAGGCATCGAGATTGGGTGGGAGAGTGAAACGGATGGAAAGAAAGAGAGGCGATGAAAGAATGGTTAGAAATGTGAACTTTCGGGGCAGATTGGTGAGAGGATCGAAAAGTTTGAAAGTGAAAAAGTGTAAAGGGAAAGATAAGGATAATTGCAGAATGAATTGCACATCACTTTGGATTTTCACTTGGATCACCTTTCTAAAAGGTTTTAGAAGTTGACCAAAATTGTTCTTGTTCACACCAATCATTCTCTGTTACATTTTCAATATTTCTCAAGCTCTCTTAATGCTTCCATCTTAAGGTTGTTTGCTAAATTTCCTTTTATTTAGCAATTTCTCGACTCTCCTACGGAACTCTATTTCACGTGGCCTATATTGAGTAAAAAAATTTTGCACATCCTTAGCCCAATGGCCATCGGAACACGGCAAAATAAAAAACCTCAACATATGTCACGTTACTCTTATTGGACTCAAAGAAAGAAAAACCTAAAATCCTAAAAAGAAATCCTAAGGGTTTTTAAAGAAGTAGTTCTGAGTTTAAAGTCCTCAGCTCGACTTTCCAAAGATTATCCTTGTCAGTTATCATTCTTGGATCGCCAGACTTTGTCCCTCTGAGCACTATAAGAGGTGGGATTGTTGCTTTTGCGGATTAATACCCTTCCCTTGGTTGTGAGACCTAGGAAACGACATTTATCCATACCATTTATCCAAAGCTCTTACCTCGGCTCTCGTGTTAGGAATTAGTGAATTCTAAGAAACTCGGTTAAAATTACGGTTTTGGCCTTGACAATAAGAAACAATGAATCAAAGTACTCCGAATAAGGTCGGTTATGTAGGCAAGCCTACGCCGTCTTATTCGTTGGAACATACGTGACGAGTTCGGGCCAATCCGTCAAGATTAAGCCCCGTTTAGCCCGAAGGCTTATCGGCTATGCTAAGTCTTGTTGAACCGCCGTAACGTACATCACACGTGGAGGGGAGTTGATTGAGCCGAAGCTCGTTTGAACTCGCCTGACCATGGTTAAACCATTTCCGAACCTATGTACAAAGATTCTTCGATTTCTAAATTGTCACCCAAAGCGTAATCTCGTTTTTGTTTAAGGTGGGTTCACCGAGAAGCCATCACCATAAACATCAACGAAAGCCGAAGATTGCGTTCTTTCAAAACTCAATATCTTCTTTAGATTGTGAATGCTTAAACTACACAATTTGTTGCTCCCATGGCCAGTAGAAGCAATTTCATGCATAGGACCATGAGATTTTAACAGAACTACGAGGAACTCTTTATTCACTGCTTCCTTTCAACGACTACATGTTTCCTTACACCCTCTAGATGAGACAGATTTGGAGCAGAACCTTCCACACTAATAGAATTAATCTTACAGACCACTCCGGGCCAAGATTCATACTAAGGTTCATGTATAGGCTAACTTATGCTCAAAAAACCAAAAGGTAGTAAAACATAAGCAAAAAAAAAAGGTAGTACCTTGCCTTCAACATTGTACCACGAAGAATTTAAGCCTTTAACATTGCCATCTTGGTGCTTTAAAGGTATTGCTTCCATCGCTTTTCCCATCTTAGATTCGTAGTTCCACATGTTTCTTTGGGTTATTTTCTCGGCGCCCTTGAAAAATTACCGACTCGATTATTGCTTCCCGGTTTCGCAAAAGAAGAAAAACAAAACAGACCGTAGGCGATTTTAACATGGTTTCCCATGTCGCTATCGGACCTACGGATTAAACATACGGGGATAAACAGACACGTGAAATTCCAGACTCGAAAAACACAAATCAGAAGCCGTGTAAACAAAACAGAACAAGAACAAAACAAAACAAAAAAAAATTATAAACTCTCGGTCGACCGAATGAGGTCTCTCGGTCGACCGAATATATATATATATATATATATATATATATATATATATATATATATATATATATTATTTATTTATTTATTTATTTTTTTAGAATGCGGAATTTTCGGACGGAAGCAGACAACCAGAGGGACTCAAAACGTAAAAACTGATTCTAAAACAAAAAACTCGACATGAATAAAAAAATTATTTATATATAAAATTGACCGTTGGTTCCCCGGCAACGGCGCCAAAAACTTGATCGGGGTCAATCATGTTATAAAATACTCGACCACCATAAACCAATACTAGCAAGAGGACTAGGCCCATCATAGTATAGCTATAGTGAATCAAAGTCGATCCCACAGGGAACCAATTGTGGATCATCTTATATACAAACAATTAATTAAACATGTCAAGGACATAAAGGCGGTCTACGACCAACATAAGACAAGAAAAGTAAAGACATGACTCGACACAACGTAATTAACCTCCCCAATTATAGTCTTTATCGTTTGGACCTAGATAATTTATATAATAAACCGAACTTATTAATCGTCAATCCGTTTGTATCTATCTTAGATTGGCTACGGGAGTCATCCTCTTTAACTTGACTTAGCACCGGTAGGTCACTAGATCACTGTGATATTGTTACGTGACTTCGCCTTTTGGTGCCTCCATCTCATATAACTCACACGCTTACGACTCTAAGGATGCCGATATTAACCGTACACCTCGTCCAGGCAACATTCCTATGGTTAGGCGTACTTCCTAAACGATTACTCAAGCTCTCGTCCAACTAGCAATTACCAAGTTATAGTCTCATGCTAATCTACGACGTATGTATAATCGAGTGCTAGCAATCCCCAAATATAAACCTACCTAGATAACGCTGAACGTCCGAAGATCAATTCATAAGCCTACCTAAGAGTTTTATATTGGTATTTCCTTTTTACACATTTTAATTAAACTAAGCGAGTAACGTAGCCATAGCCATACCTACTGAGATAATAAATTCTATTAAGTTAACCTAACCATAAAGACGTGGCTATTTAACGGATAAAACAGGGCTCGGTCGACCGAATAGGTGGGCTCGGTCGACCGAGTGAACTCATTCGGTCACCCGAATCAATTTCGTCCCCAGATTACATCCCTGAACATATCTCTCAGCGTTTCATCATACAAAACAGATTAAACAGTAATTCGTAAAGCATTCATATAAACTAACATAGATACACATTAATTAAATCAAGTAGATTCATGCATAGAAACTAAATATGTGACGTAGGTTATGGGATCCTCATAGACAAGGTATCGCCACCTCCCTAACGTCATAACCTAGATTTACATCATAAAGCATAATTAACTAACTCAAACAATAAAGCATAATTGGGGGGAATTAATTACTTAAAAGAAAAGAAACAGAAAATAAAGGCTTACATAATGCAGCCCTTAAATTGCTGGAAACACCCTCAATAAACTACATTGAATCAAGATATGAATAGAGTGATTTTATTGAATGATATTCTAAGGTATATTTTACAATTCTCGTAGCTGCTTGCTTATATAGAGGTTTTTGCCGACTTAGGGTGGTTCTAGAAGGTAAACATGACTAAAGCCCTAAACCGCCCCGAAGCTGATACTCGGTCAACCGAAAGATGACACTCGGTCGACCGAGCCTAATGGTTCGGTCGACCGAACCTATATTTTCCATGTTCTACACGTTTTCTTCGTTTGCCTTGCTCCCCACTGCACGTTTGCATATCGATCCGATTACTCTCTCATTTAATGCTCCGATTTCCTTCCTTCCTTATCTTGAGATAATTGATTGAATGACACTAATCTTCTCGATTTGTAATGATCTGTAAAATCAACATTAATCGCACAGTAAATCGGCTTTTAATAATGAAAACGGCTAAATACCAAATATCATATTAATAATCACTTAACATTAAATAATAAATATAAACATGTGAGTTAATATGAAATATATATTATTAATCTCGATTTAAGGTCAACGTTGATGACTTTTACGGGTATAATTTGACCGTCATCAGCGGTGCAGAAGGAAACGTCGATACCTGTGGATAACTGAAAAACTGACTAGCCGGTGGATGAGAAAGTCCCAACCCGGTCCAACTCGTGGTCCTTGGAGCTGAAGTAGTAACCGGTACGCGGGTGTTAAACCGTGAAGGACCCCCTTGTTCCACTCTACCTCTGGTGACAATGTCTGGTCCCTGATTCACCCCACGCAGGATGTTGCTCACAGACGGGGTGTTAACTTGGGAAACTGTAGGGCCCTGGGTAGCTAGTCCACTTCTTCTCCTTCTCGGAATCACAACCCCGGTAAATCCTGCCTCAGCGTTACCCGTCTGAGTGTTAGCTGCCTCGGTGTTACTCGTATTAGATCCTCCTCTAGTAAGAACCATTCTTAACCAAGAAAAGAGAGGGGTTACTAAAGCTCTAAAACTTATCTTAAAGAAGAAATCAAGTCCTACACAGCAAGGAAAACCTTTCTCTCTGATACCAACTGTAACGCCCCATTCCCGGACACCGAGCCCTTATCCGGAAAAAACGCTAGGCACATATATTATCAAATAAATTCATTAATATATGTAAGTCTTACGTCATACATCAGAACCAAGCGATGCGGAAGATAAAACAACTCAACAACTCGGGGAAACCAAAAGATCGAACACACGGTAATCAATGCTGTGAAAAACTAAATCCAATAAAGAGAACTAATCATCCAACATCCAAATCCCCAAAAGATCTCAAAAGAAGCTAAACCAAAAATAAGGACAACATTGTTCAAACGTGAAACAACTGTTTTAAGAAAGAAACAACTAAAAGAACTAAGTCTTCAAAAGCTTCATCTCAAACTTCGTCATCAAAGAACTCGTCAACCGTAGCAACCTGTTCATCTTCTTTGGGGAAAGGGGAAGACAAACACAACGTAACGGGGTAAGTACGAAAGTACTCAGTAACGCGTAGAAGATCGTATAACTATGATCTCATAAAGAAATAAAAGCAACGCCGTCTTTTATTAATTCACTTCCGTTGTTAACCCTAGCTAACTATCATATTATGTTCATAGCATAACATGAGGTTCCAAAAGGTATCTAACTTAGCTCAAGTTTGTTACATCATGAATAACAAGGGCACTACGCTTAGTAATAGGATGTACTAGGACAACTGGGTGCAACCTACTTAGAGACACGCTCTAGTAGCCCCGGGAATAATTGAGTCCCGATAGTGTGATAACCGGTAGAATGCACCAGACGCTTTATCTAGCCAATCGATTGACCAGCGTGGGTACAGTCTACTTTGTCTGGTCAGAGAACACATCGCGATATTGTACTATGCCATACCAAGCATTGCATGATGTTTAAAATAATTAATCTAGCACATATGTTTGATTAGATGTTTAACTAGCCACCTAAGTGTTTTCAAGTAAGCTCCCTCACATCTCCTACTCTCTTTCCTAGACCACTAGACACGAACAAGGCCTAGCAAATACACAGACATCGATAAACTCTAGCTTATCGAAGCACAAGGCAAATCCAAAGCTTTCGACGGTCCCACACTTCATCTTTTCAGGGAAATCCATGTGGTGCCGGAACTAAACGTATCAAAAGCTAATTCAGAGCTTTGTCATGTAAGGTTATGCTGTAAATACGCTATTATGGAGCTTGAAACACATAACAAAGAAAAACAGCACTGAAACAGTCCCTGTCCGGACGGATAAACTTTCTGTCCATACGGACAGCTCTCCTTTCTGCCCTCGGTCCGATGCGAGAAATAGCCGTACGGATAAGCAACTCATCCGTACGGATGGACCCACACTCGGTCGACCGAATGGATAGGCTCGGTCGACCGAGCCTCTCTCTTTTGTTACACGTTTTTCTTGCACCAAAGAGGACAGTTTTCTGCACTCTGCGTTTTCTACTCAAATTCAACCCAAACTCGACTTAAACAAATTAAAACCATGAAAAACAATCATACAAATTGCTCTACCACTTTACGAAACCTTAATCATACGATAAGAAAACCACGTTACCTTAATTTGCGTGGTACAACGATCCAAACTACCAAAGCTTTGAAGAAAGGTTAAACCTTTAACCTCCAACGTCAACGGATCTAGGGATTGTTGGTATCAAAACGATCCTCGTCTCGCGGTGATCCTTTCTCTCTTGAGACGTCTGTTGAAAAGAGCAACGGATTAGCCTCGAAAATCGAAAGCCTCTTCTCCCTTTTTTTTAAAACTTGCGCCCCCTCCTATTCTGCGTCCCTCTTCTTATTTTTTTTGTCAAAAACAACTAGGTTAAAATTAGGATTAGTTTTCCTTTTATAATCTCAATTATCTAATTATTTTCTTTAAAAAGAAAAATCCTTGTTTATCCCTTTTTCTTTTTCTTAAATTTTTTAATTAAATAACATAATATTCTGATTTTTGCTAAAAGACCGAATTGCCATTTTTCAAAAATCGGGATATTACACAATCATATTATCAACGAGAAATATATTTTTCACGCAAATAACATCGACAAGTGATCTGAAAAAGAAAAAAAGAAATAGCACCAACAACCATAAGTAATATTGACAAGTGATCTGAAAAGGAAAAAAAAAAAAGAAATAGCACCAACAAACCATGGCCACCTCCATCTCACACGTTCACCTCACCCTATTCTGCATATCGAAAACCACCACCCAAAAAGAAGAAGAAGTTGTTTTAGATGTACGTAGGCAGAGACGAAACCAAGAATTTGTGGTCGGGTGAGCTAATTGACTATATTTATATGGTCGAATGGGCTGGATTAAAACAACTAACTGTGTTGGACTGATTTATATAAGGTAGGTTTTTGACGTACCGAAAAATAAAAACGGATGGGCTACGTACGCCCACCCTAACCAAGCTCTAGTTCCGTCCCTGGACGTAGGTGTTTGCATTGGAACTTGGATCTTTTGCATATTGAGTCATTGACAACCGTCGTTTTCTTAGCTTTTTAAACCAAAATACTCGGAAGATAGCATGAAAATCACTCAATTCAGTATCAACAATGATATGAGCTTATATGCCAGATTACCGGCAGGATGTCTGTCGTTGCAAGTGAACTTAAATTGAGATCTTAAAAAAATGATGAAAAAAGTTGAATTCAAGTGAATAAATTTAGAGGTATAGATCTAAAGATATGAATGTCTGAACGATTCATATTTTTTTCACTTATTCGTAAAATAAGGTTCTCCATACTTGTTTTTGCCAAAATGTCATGATTTTATTAAAAACATGCGCATGTATGCATAAGTTTTTTGTGAGTGTAAATAGTTACTAGTACACACTCTACTTCATGATCAATGATATAAAATATGTAATATATTTTTATTGTGGACACACATCATGATTATAAAAGCCACTCGTTGTACCGCTGAGCTAAGACGGCATCCTTCATTATTGTTAGAGTGTATATTGTGTGCTAAGAAAAGCGTCTCAATTAAAGATTGTAAAATAGTGTAATATCAAATATGTATATTATTATTATTGGGGTTTATATATCGTATAAGAAAAACTTTTTAACACTCTTTACATAAAGATGTCATTCTCCATATGATTTCTAGTTCAAACAATATCGTATCACCGTCTATGGGGATTGAACCCACGACCACATGGTTAAAAGCCACACAAAACTTTTTACATAAAGATGTCATTTTCCATGATTTCTAGTTCAAACAACATTGTATTAAAAAGCCACACAAAACTTTTTACATAAAGATGTCATTTTCCATGATTTCTAGTCCAAACAATATTGTATCAAAGTGAACACACGATCGCCGTCTGTGGGGATCGAACCCACGACCACGTGGTTAAAAGTCACGTGCTCTACCACTGAGCTAAGATGACATCCGTCTATGATTGTTGGTGTGTATATAGTGTGTTGAGAAAACCTTCTCAATTAAAGACTGTAAAATAGCGTACCGTGCTTATCATTAATGGGTTTATATATTGTATAAGAAAAACTTCTTAATATATTTTACACAAAACTTTTTACATAAAGATGTCATTTTCCTGTCATTATCATTACTGGGTTTATATATTGTATAAGAAAAACTTCTTAACATATTTTACGCAAATTTTCTTACATAAAGATGTCATTTTCCTTATGATTTGTAGTTCAAACAATGTCATGTCGCCGTCTATGGAATCAAACCCATGACCACGTGGTTAAAAGCCATGCGCTCTACCACTAAGCTAAGACAACATCCGTCTATGATTGTTGGTGTGTATATAGTGTGTTAATAAAACCTTCTCAATTAAAGACCGTACAATGGTGTGCCGTGCTTATCATTATTCGGGTTTATATATTGTATAAGGAAAACTTCTTAACATATTTTACACAAAACATTTTACGTAAAGATGTCATTTTCCTGTGATTATCATTATCGGGGTTTATATATTGTATAAGAAAATCTTCTTAATATATTTACCCAAAACTTTTTACATAAAGTTGTCATTTTCCTTATGATTTGTAGTTCAAACAATGTCGTGTGATTTCCTGTCATTATCATTATTGGGGTTTATAAAGATGTCATTTTTCTTATGATTTGTAGTTCAAACAATGTCGTGTCGTCGTCAGTGGGATCGAACCCACGACCACGTGGTTAAAATGCACGCGCTCTACCACTGAGCTAAGACGGCATCCGTCTATGATTGTTTGTGTGTATATAGTGTGTTAAGAAAACATTCTCAATTCAAGACCGTAAAATAGTGTTCAGTGCTTATCCTTATTGGGGTTTATATATTGTATAAAAAAAACTTCTTACATATTCTCCCAACACTCATCTTCAACACGCCTCTTCAAGTGTGGGCAATCTCTCCCAACACTTATACAATTCAAGTGTGGCAATCTCTCCCAACACTTATACAATATAAATGGAAAAAAATAACATTCACACCAGGATTCGATCTCATTACCTCTGGCTCCGATACTTTGTCAATCTACCATCATTCAAAGACGGCATCCCCCATTTTTGTTAGAGTGTATATTGTGTGCTTAGAAAAACGTCTCAATTAAAGATTGTAAAATTGTGTAATATGTATATTATTATTGGGGTTTATATAATGTATAAGAACTTTTTAACACTCATTACATAAATATGTCATTTTCCATATGATTTCTAGTTCAAACAATATCGTATCACCGTTTGTGGGGATCGAACCCACGACCACGTGGTTAAAAGCCACACAGAACTTTTTACATAAAAGATGTCATTTTCCATGATTTCTAGTTCAAACAATATTGTATCAAAATGAACACATGGTCGCTGTTTGTGGGGATCGAACCCACGACCACGTGGTTAAAACCCACGCGCTCTACCACTGAGCTAAGATGGCATCCGTCTATGATTGTTGGTGTGTATATAGTGTGTTAAGAAAACCTTTTCAATTATAGACTATAAAATAGCGTACCGTACTTATCATTTATGGGGTTTATATATTGTATAAGAAAAACTTCTTAGTATATTTTACACAAATTTTTTTACTTAAAGATGTCATTTTCCTGTCATTATCATTATTGGGGTTTATATATTGTATAAGAAAAACTTCTTAACATATTTTACGCAATTTTCTTTACATAATGATGTCATTTTCCTTATGATTTGTAGTTCAAACAATGTCATGTCACTGTCTGTGGGATCGAACCCATGACCACGTGGTTAAAAGCCATGCGCTCTACCACTGAGCTAAGACGGCATCCGTCTATGATTGTTGGTGTGTATATAGTGTGTTAAGAAAACCTTATTGGGGTTTATATATTGTATAAGAAAAACTTCTTAACATATTTTACGCAATTTTCTTTACATAATGATGTCATTTTCCTTATGATTTGTAGTTCAAACAATGTCATGTCACTGTCTGTGGGATCGAACCCATGACCACGTGGTTAAAAGCCATGCGCTCTACCACTGAGCTAAGACGGCATCCGTCTATGATTGTTGGTGTGTATATAGTGTGTTAAGAAAACCTTCTCAATTAAAGACTGTAAAATAGTGTAATGTGCTTATCATTATTGAGGTTTATATATTATATAAGAAAACTTCTTAACATATTTTACATAAAATTTTAACTTTTTAAGATAGATGTCAATTCCTTAAACAATATTGAGTCGCCGTCTGTGGGGATCGAACCCACGACCACGTGGTTAAAAGCCACGCGCTCTACCACTGAGCTAAGACGGCATCCATTTATGATTTTTGGTGTGTATATAGTATGTTAAGAAAACCTTCTCAATTAAAGACCGTAAAATAGTGTAATTTGCTTATTATTGGGGTTTACATATTGTATAAGAAAACTATTTGAATTTTTTTTCACTAAAACTTCTTAAATAAATTTGTCATTTTCTGTATGATTGTTCAATCATCTTTTTTGTGGGGATCAAACCCACAAAAACATGGTAAAAAACCACGCTCTCTACCGCTGAGCTAAGGTGGCATCCCCTATTTATATTCTATTTTGAAAGTGTTGATGAAGAGTCATTAGGAGTCAATGTTGTTGCGTAGAGTCACTAGGAAGAGTCACTGCAATTAGTGGTGCACATGGTTCGGTTTTTTGGTTTTTTTTTTTTATCACTTTTAAAACCAAACAATTTTTTACAGTTTTAAAATTTACAAACCAAAACCGAACCATAACTAAATAAAACCATTTTATTTGGTCCGGTTTGGATTGATTTGGCTCATGTTTTTTATCTTCTCTATGTGTGTATACGGTATATATACATACACACAACATGATATTGTCATACATTACAATTAGGCTAATCAAATAAGACACATAAACTTATTTCATCTTGTCATTGGTCCTATTAGGCTAGGGACAAAACCTACGTGTGTTTGGTGGTTGGTTGAAGTATTTATAGATAATTGATTGAAATAATAATGGTGATATGTTGCATACTTTTACTATGACTATTTTATTGTGAACACGCCATTACTACAAAAGCCATGCACTCTACTAAACAAATTGGAAATGTATAATAAAAGATTTTAACTTCTTTTTTTATCAAAACATAATGTCAATTTCCAAATGATATTTAGTTAAAAACAAAATTATTAATATTGTCAATTTCCAAATGATATTTAACTATTAATATTAATTATATCGCCGTCTGTGGGGATCGGACCCACGACCACGTGGTTAAAAGCCACGCGCTCTACCACTGAGCTAAGACGGCACGCCCTTATCACTGTTGAGTTAGATGTGCTATGTTAAGAAATGGTTCTCAGTTAATGACTGTAAAATACTATAATGTGCTTATTATATCATTATTGGGGTTTATATAGTGTATAACAAATACTTCTCAACTTTTTTTTTCACTAAAAACTTCTTAGACAAAGATGTCATTTTTCCATATGATTTGTAGTTCAAAGAAATTCATTCATTTTTCCATACGCTCTGTAGTTCAAAGAACTTCATTTTCTTTATTAATTATTGGGGTTTATATATAGTGTAAAGAGAACTTCTTAACTTTTTTAACTAAAAACTTCCTAAAGAAAGATGTCATTGTGACGCCCCGTATTCCGGACACCGAGTCCTTATCCGGAAACAAACGCCGGACCCGTATATAACAACTCAGAAATATTTACATGTCTAGGGGTAGAATAGGAAAACCAAATGTTGAAACCAAAACAACATTTATAGTCCGAGAATTCAACGATATCCACAAGTCCAAACTATTACAAGGTACAACCTTACAAAAGATCTACAACCAAGGCAAAAAGTGTTAGGAAATCACTAGTTTAACGCAGCGGAATTTAAAATTTGATTTCCTTTTCTAGATCGTTCTTCGTTTAATGCAATAAACACGTTAAGTAGTTTGACGGTTATACCTTAGATGATCTACTAGATCGTCGCTTTGACTGCCAACGGAGAGTAGTTCAATGCGCAAGCCGTCCACGCGTCCGGCCTCTATCGCTAATCCACACGAACCCCTCGCCGGAATCCTCCTTGGATTGCTATCGGAAAAACTCCGGCTGCTAGACCGGACCTTTTCTTCCCTCACAAACTCACTATGGAAGGCTCTCTATTTTACACAAGAATTATGAACTCTTGCAATTGTAATATACAAAAGAGCTTGACACCCACCTCCTATATATCGTAGAAGGTGGCGCCCCAATGGTGTGTAGGAGAAGAAACCCTTTTCCAATAAAATAAGGAAAATTAACTAGATTGATTTATCTCTTTAATTATAATTTATTTTGCCAATATCATATATTGATTATAATTATCTTATTACCATAAATCTATTTTTCAAAATCAATTAATATCTTATATTAATATTATGGCAATCTTATTAATTAAAGTGCATAATCCAAGTGTATCTTATACACTCAAAAGTGGCGCCCCATATACCAATAAATTGGCTTCCGGAATATTCTTTAATTAATATAATTTAATATCTTGTATTTTATTTATTCATAATAAATAAATACCACCATATTAATTTACCACTATAACCTTTATAGTCTAGAGATAAACTTTCCTTATTTGGTCATCAACTATAACCGCATTTTAATCCGACTCGATGTTCATATGTGTGTGACCCGATAGGCTTCCGGATATGTTGGCCGTAGACACAAAGTGCAATTTACTAAAATGCCCTTCATACCTAACGATCACGGGATAGCGTCAGCAACACACCGTGACCCCCAATCATCGGAAGAGTCAAAAGCAATGACTACTACCTTTCATGTGAAGCAGTTACCGTGTAACTTACAATCCTATCGCTGTAACAATATCCATACGATCGTATCTCGAGTGTCAATACATTAACGATCGTATCTTATAATCTGGATATCATGCTCTCTCGGAATAACACATTTACTCCCACTTTGCAAAGATTCTCGAGAGCTAGACATTCCTTATAAGAAGACCATTTCGGATATTCGATCCCAATCATAGGATACGCGATTCCCGGACGACCAATCATGTATACTCCGCATGCTTCAGTATCATATCCAATCACTACCACATGATCGCCCCGTGGTTAGGAGAAATCTCAATAGTGTCAAAGCATGACAATCCACACCGTGATGCCATGAAGACTCCGGTCAAAAGGATAATTACCCAACCGCCACATAGTGTGACACTTAATGTAAGTGGGTCAGTCTAACGTACGCATTCTCTAATACACGTCCACGTACAGTCCAAGTGTCTCTACATTTCGATAGACGAGATCTATCCCTACCTTCTAAAAGATAGAAGAAATCCAATACGTGCTAGTCTGATTATACTATCAATGTCCCATTTGATAATACATAAGACTAGAGACATTTAAGTACCAACCTTGTTATAGTGATTAGTGTCACGGATTTTATCAACACAAAATAAACAAGTAATAATCCGGTTAACCTCAAGTATAAGGATCGTAGTAATAGTGGTTAATGCCGGGTCGATCTTACGGGGAACTGGCGATTGCTAACCCTAGTTTTTGTTTAACTAACTAACCTATGTCACGAAACTAATCTAAACAGTGAATAAAAACCAAACAAAACAGAAAATAAAACTAGACAGAGGATATAATCCAAAGCTAGGAAAGATACGGCTGCGAATCAATTTAAACTAACTAGACTAGTCTAAGATGCAAATAAAAGTAAACTAACTAAACAAATTCAAGTTTTAAGGATTTAAATCAAGTTTATAACGAACAAACGAGGATTGATCCACCTATCCAACAAGCATTGATCTCCTATCTCGATTATATTGTGGTTTTTATCTAGGTTGTGACTCACCTTATCTAAACATGAACCCTAATTCCTTAGAAAGTTCATCTATTAATCTATTATCTTCCAATGCAAGATTAACGCGTTTTCTAACCAAAGGTATAAACTTTATGTTTATAATCTAGCAATTAAACCTTTTAACTTCCGTTATGATAGTTTCGAATTACTATTCTTATTCATGATGATCTAGGGTTTATTAAGATTTCCATCAACAATAAACAATCACACATGCATATCTTCCGATGTAAAAGCAATTAAACGTAATACACATGAATAAGAAACAACCTTTAAATAAAAACTCACAAGTACAACCGAAGAAAACGAAATCAACAATCGTTGGATGGCTTCACAATACTCGTTTGATGAAGCTTTTAGCCTCTGAACATCCTCAGCAACTCAAATTTGCAGAAATAGTACATAAAAAGTAACTAGTTTAATCTAGATCTAAAGTGCATAAAAACTGGAATAAAAGGAGAAAAACGCAGCCTAAAGCCGCCCCTAGGTTTAGGGTTTTGAATAATGAGTGTATGGTCTCTTTTGTGTGGAGAAACAGCCGACTATATATAGATTTTAAAGTCGGTTTCACTAAGTCGGCTACCGGACGCCCGTCTGGATAGGTGAACGCCCGTCCACTCTTCATATGAACTTCAAATCGGGCCGAGTCATGACCAGACGCTCGTCCATTCAGCGTCCATACCAGCGTCCAAACTTCCTGAATCAACTTTCCATCCCTGGACGCTCGTTCAAATCACCAGACGCCCATCCACTGGACGGAGATTCTGGACGCCAGTCCAAATGTTCGAATCTTGATTTCTTTGATCTCTATCTCTTTTCATCTTGTCAATTCCTTCATTATCTCTTTTGATCACCACATATTTCGGCTCTTATCTCTTTTGATCATCATTTGAGCCTTGAAAAATGTATCTACATCATATAAAAACACCACAAAATGTAATATCGCCCAAATAATCATAAAAACATAATTAAAGCACATAAATCAACCTATTTTGCGATTAACTCTTCTAAAATATCATTTACTCAATATTTCTATTAAACACACGTTTCTTATGCAATTTAGTACAAATACGGGGAAAAATATCATAGAATATAGCGTTATAAATCGTATAAATTCACCCTTAAAAACTCCCCCACACTTAAGCTTTTGCTCGTCCCGAGCGAAACAAAACGAAACCAAGGCTCGGAAAAAGATAGACATCTCAGGACATATAACGCATATTCAATAACTTAGAGGTTCACCCCGGTGTGTGTGCAAAGCCATAACAAACTTCCACTAAGTCCAAACTTGAAAATTTCAAGCAAACTAGTTAATACCCCCTTCAAACTAGAGATAAGTGATACTTATAAGATGTACCCTACAAACGTGACATACCCCGAAAATGGTGATAGAATATATCTAGGGCCTTTCTGAAATACTCAGAGGATAATCCCTACAGCATATCTATCAGTTTCTACTGGGGATAAGATAGACGATAACTTAGTCTTATATTCATTTCATAACAATTCATTAGTTGATTTAACTTGTTCACTTTCAAACGCACATCATAATGAGCTATTGCCCTGTCATAGCAGAATAGGATATTCGAGATATACCCTACCTTACTCAAATCATAAGGCAGCTTTTCCTGACTGTCGTGAGCTTTTAGTCATCATAGTGGTATAGGACATACGTGGTATACCCTATCGCACTCAAATCATCGACTAGCTTTCGACACACCCAATTAATTCACTTTAATTCAACTTTTTCATTTTGACAATAAGTTACGTGTTACTTATCACATTCAAACCTAAGATATTCACAGTACGTCATACTTCGGATCTAAATACAAACTATCATAAATCTCAAGATACATACGTAGCACTAAGCACATGACTTATAAGAAAATCAGAAATCACTAATCAAAAAGGGGTATAACTTTATAAATTAGCTCATCATTCACTATGGCTCGTGAAAAATAGATCTCAGGTGAAACAACTAACTTATCAAACATATGATATATAGCTTGGATGGCTATAAAAATAACGAACTAAGATTATGCATTGCTTACTCGGGACAAAACAAAAACAAAAATGTCGAGAAATTTTGAAAAATCTAGCTCATTTTAGCTCATTTTGCATAGAAACGTTACGAATTAAGCAAATGTATAGATACATAACGAATCATTCCCCTCCCCCACACTTAAAAATCAACATGTCCTCATGTTGCGCAGAACGAAAGAAAAAAGAAAAGACTTAGCTGATTTAAATCGAAACTCGAATCGTCGGTCAGGCCGGAGCCTACATAATGACACTTAGAACGCGTAACCAGACAATGTAGCTCGACGGAACCGCTAAAAATATACCTGCACGTCTTGACAAACATGGAACCATCTCGGGGGAAACGGGGAAATATACCAGAACGAAAAGAGATATCAAAAATGAAGATAAAGCAAAAGTTAAAGCATTCAATACATCCAAAAAGTATAAACACAGTAGAAGTGAAAGTACGGGTGCCTTATGGCTTACATGATCCATTGGGAAAAGTAACAGTAGCAATATCAAAATTACAACGAATCATATAAGAAAAAGTATCAATAACATACATACATCGAATCAAAGAAAAAAGAAAAACTAGAAGGATAAAAATAAAATCAAGGCTGGCTCGGTGTCGCAGAATCATCGGCCGGAGGATCAGAAGAGGGTCCAGAAGGTGGTGCCGTAGCCCTAGCTGCCGAGTCAGGCTGCTCCTCATCTGAAGATGACTCAGAGTCGTGTAGAACATCCGCAATGACCTGCTCGATCTCATCAGGAAAGAGATAATCAACGGAGCTCGGATTGAAGGTTCTTTCGTCCCTCGGCTGCCGGCCCCCACAGATACATTGAAGAATCGATAAAATGTTGTTCTGCGTATCACGGATATCACCTAGCCATTCCCGGAAACTATTGGCCATGCTCAACCGCATCCTAACTGCGGGAGATAAAGTAGGACGGGAGGATGCACGAGGCGGTGCCGAAGAACCAGGCTCCTACGGTGCCCCCGACTAAGATGGACCCGAAGGCGTACTCTTCTCTCTCTGTATTGGCCTTGGATTCTTCGGCTTGTGATCGGCTCCATACTCAGGTACACCGGCATCGATACACAAACTGTGGATAAGATGAGGGACGATCAAGCTCCGCGTGTAAACCTTCTGATTAATCGATATCTCGTCATACAAGGCTTGTCCCACATCCACATTCAAGCCAAATGTCAATGGATATAACATGCCTAGGTCACCAATATGAAAGTGCGTCAGGTTGTTCTTAGGCAACAACCGATTCTGAATAAAACGACACTGGACCTTCCAATCCTCCGTCCAGGTCGTGGTAACCAACTCCTTCCGGTCGCCTCCCGGCCGTAACGTCCACGCCACATCCGGGCAAACTGGCAACCTCAACTCCTCCAAGGGATCCTGCCCCAAACTCTGCCTATGTAAAATCTCCTCCTTGTAATCCCGACCCTCAAAAGCCGCCAACCCATACTTTGCATTGATCACCTCCGGCGTAAACGGAACGTGGACTCCTCGAACTACAACTACCTTTGTTTCCAAGTCGGTTTCTGAACAATTGGCATAAAATTCCCGAACCAAGGAACTATTGACCGGGGTAGTTGGAATCGTCATCAAAACGTCCCATTTCCGATCCCTTAACAGCTTGACAAACCCGGGATCAACCTTCGCCTCCAAAGTGGCCCTTTCTATCAACATCGTCCTCGAGAAATAGTGCTGTTTATACGCATCGTGAGCTCTAGGGTTCACGAATCTACGAGGCAAAGGCATAGGGGGTACGGTTTTGGCTCTCTTCCTAGGTGGAGCAGCCCTAGGTTCAACCGGCTCATCTTCCCTGGTAGCTTCTACAACCTCCTCAATCCTAGACGAGGCTCCGCCTTTCTGAGCTCTAGGCATCCGTACTAAAGGAATATCGTCGTCCGTCTCAGAATCCGAGGTTGGTTCATCTCTTAAGGTTGCCCTAGTTTGGGTGGCTCTAGGGGGTTGCTCACGAATACTCACACCCCGGTTAGGATCAACTAAGGTGGGATCAAACTCCTTGCGTTTCTTTCCCGCCTCCCGAGCCACTTCCTTCCCGTGTCTCTTCACGACTCCCTTCTTATGAACCATTTTCAAGCCTAGTCTACACCAAACAATCCCAATACCCACAAAAGATACCCGTTTAACATCCAAAGCGGGATTTCAAATCAACCAAACCACAACCACAACCATAACCATCACCAAACAACCCCATTCATCACCCATCACAACACCATATCACCAAAACAAAGCAAAAAGAAACACAAAACCAGAAAAAAAAAAAAAAAAAAAAAAACCGAATTAAGGTAGTATTCAAGTGAACGAGCCGACTCAAGGATCGAACTCGCAAAAAACGTGAATGAAATCTAGAAAAGTTGTGACTAACTTACCAAGTAGGGTGAGTAGATGTTGATCGAGTTGAAAACGAGTCCAAACAACACCAATGTGGGCTCCAAAATCGAATTTTTTTTCTAAAAAGTCGGACTTCAAAGGGGTCTGATTCTCCAAAAATATGGTTTGTTGAGGAATTTGATTATGATAATCAAAGAGAGGGTATCAAATGCGGCCTATAGCACTTGGAACCGCTCAAAATGGTTTAGAGTGGAGGAATTTAGGGCAAAAGGAGGAAGAGAAACCGTTTTGGCGTTTGAAAGGTCTGAAAATTGAGTGTTCATCGAAGGGGGGAGTATATATAGACAGAGGTTGGACGTTCGTCCAACTCAGTGGACGGGCGTCCACTGGGAAATCAGATAAACTGGACGGGCGTCCAGTTTAGTAGACGCTCGTCCAAAAGTTTAAATCACATACAGGATTGGAGGGAATAAATCAGACGGGCGTCCAGGCTTAGTGGACGCTCGTCCAAAATTGGTCATGGCGGACGGGCGTCCAGAGTTCTGGACGGGCGTCCAAGCAGGAAAATGCACAAAAATCAAAAAATCATAAAATTCCCATATAACTCAAATTCAAAATTTCATCTCTTATTAAACTTAAATAAAACTTCAAAACTACAAATAAAAATCAAACGAAGTACATAAAATTTCTAGAAAATAAATAAAAACAAATAGAGAACAGTGGGTTGCCTCCCACCAAGCGCTTTTGTTTTACGTCGTTTGCTCGAAATAACGACAACAAATGTACAACTGGAACAACACGAGTTCATTCTTCGAAATACTCGAACACTTCCTCAAAACCTGCATCACCTTCTCAGGGTGGGAACAATACTAATAGAGGTAAGTACGAACATATTTAGTAGAAAGTAGAAGCATTAAATTTAACAAACAACAATGAGATATCAATAACGAGATAATAACAAACAACCATGTATGTTCAATGTCTCGCAACTCTCTACTAGCCCGGATAGTAAAACTCAACAATATAAGGGAATGTGTTGTATAATAGTCCAATGACACTTCGCATGGTTTTAGTGTACCATACACCTTCAACCCCTTAAAAGGCATGAGCCTGGCTCAAGTGGAGTCCAACTCCCGGTTGCGAGATGAAAATGTGCCTCACAATGGGATAGTATGCTTCATCTTTTAGACTCTCATGTACGTATTTAATTATTTAAACTAACCATCTATGTTCACTGCACGTAGAACTTCTAGGGACTGCTAGACACTTAGACAATCTGATGTAGTACATCAAAGTAGTTAATAGACATTTTATTAATGTTTTAATTAAGTGGATAGTCATACGGGCTTTATAAGTATTGTGTTAACCTAAATGGGCTTTATAGCCATTAAATAGGCTATGTTCTCAGAGTTAATAGGATAGCTTGTAATCTTGAATCATTTTTTTTCTCTTTGGAGGATGATATTATTTTTGAGCTTGAATTAGTTCGTGTTTTATCCGCTTATTGTAAATCTTCTACATCATCTGGAATCAGAGATCGGAGCTTAAGGTTTCTCCATTTGGTGATCCATGACCGGCGCTGATGAAGGTTGCCGGATCCGCGACGGTGTTCGGGATTCGAAGATCCAATTGTATATTCCATTGAAGCCTGATTTGAAGTTGGATTCTTCCGTACTAGAACTGAATCGATATTCAGATGGGTTAAGACACAATCATTACTGTGATATCCAAAAATTTGATGGGGTTTTTCCCCACGTCGCTATGGCTGAGGTTGGTGGGTGTTGTTATCACCGGAAAAGCACAGTACGAGAAATGAATAGCAGTTGGTTCATGTCGATTTGACCGACCTTTGATGGTTCTTCCCTTACATTAGATTTCTTGGATTGGTTTTGACATGTTTGAGGATTACTTCGAAGCCGTGAATCCGCCCGATGCTGTGAAATGTAAATTGGTTTTTTACAAGCTAAAAGGTGAAGCATGTATATGGTGGAAAGAGTTGCAGAACAATAGATTTTCTGAAGGTAAGAAGTTAATCACTTCATGGTCAAGAATAAGGGATCTTTTTCTCAAAAGATTCTTGCACACCTCACGTTTGACGTATTTTTACAACCAACTGAGCGAGCAAAAAAAGGGGAGCGACGTGAAGCACGCCAACTGTTCGACAAAAGATATTGTGATTAAAGCAACTACAGAATCAGAAAATATTGTGAAGAACATTGGAGATATTCCCAAGAATGGTGGTTCAGATGGAATTTATGTTAATGAGCAAGCAATATAAAGTGATGGAATGAAGCCCATCAAGTGTTTGATAAAATTCCCTTTTGAATCTGTCAACATCAAACAAGTCCAGAGTGAAGCTGATAGATATGATCTTGAAGGCAAGTAAGATACGAAGATTAAAGCATTTGGAGTTGTGGAAAAGCTTAGGGAAGAAAGAGAAGACAAAAAACCTACGCTGCTTTTAGATGCAGTTAATAAAGATCGAGTTTCCCTTCATAAGCCTATTTCAAACCCTCCACAATCAGAGTCGGTACTGATTGCTGCTCCTGATCCTCATGTTTAGGAGATGACAGATGAGATGCTAAAGAAAGTTGTTGGTCTCGGCGAAGAAGGAATGATATCAGCGAAGGGTGATTCGGTTGTGTGTAACCATTTTGATGATCTCTACAACACCACAGCCATCACTGCAATGGAAGTAGCATTGGCAGCTAAACATGATGCAGAGCAAATTGAAGAAGCAGAAAATCAACTTTATGTTACGATTTCGAAGAAATATGTTTGGAGTGTTGCTGAACCAACGGATTCTAAGGCTACACTACTTATCACATAACACAAAAGTACCTGATTCTAATCCAATATCCACGAGGCTAAGGTATAAGGTTTCCGATGATCGTGATTTTCTCCAGCAGAGGGTCTCCACAAGGTGCTGAGCCAAACCCACTAAAAACCGAACCCCAAACCTCGTCACATAACAAGAATGTGATAGAAGATAATTTCAAACATGAAATTCAAAGAAGATATAGGTTTTATGATAAAGTTTTAATTTAAATAGTTTGTTATTTGAAGTTATTTTAAAATTAGAATTATCTATAGTGAGTGTTTTTATCTTTATTTTGTAGTCTAGGGATTTACTATAAATACCACTTGTACTCCTATAGTTTCATTCATTCAATAAAACACAAGAGGCTTTTTTTCCGATCATTGCGTATTTCGTTTTTCTTTATGGTATCGGAGACGGGGCGGGGGTTCGAGTGCGCTTAACGTTGGTGAACCCTCGCCCGTTCCTCTTCCGCTATTAAACAATTTCCGTAATCATTGCTGATCAGTCCAGTTTCTTTCTTCCCGGCCATATATTAAAACCATTGATCACCAGACAAATCCATTCCCTTTTTTTTTCCCCACCAAATCACGGCAGTTTCTTTAACTTTCACCCAAATAAACATGTGTTTTTCATCCTTACCACCCAAAATATGAAGGAAAACAAAAAAAAAAAAAAAAAAAAAAAAAAAAAAAAAAAAAAACAATTCCCGTCTAGATTGGCCTTATATATACCAGTAGCATTGTATACCCCTATTCCTCGTATTTTATATTGTTTTATGGAGTCCAATTTTCTTTATTAGTCATTATGGATCACAAAAGAAAAAAAAAAGGAAATTTCTTATCGTAGTATCTTTATTTTTTTTAGCATTCATCTATGTCTTCTTTCAGGTAAGATTGAGAAAAATACAGATTCATCGGAGTAATCGCATTTGGAGGCTGATATAATCTACTACAACAACAACAAAAAAAAAAACAAAAAAAACAGAAACAAAAAAAAAATTCAAGCTTTGTTGGACTCCGGAAGACGCGCCGGAGTGGAGATGCCCTCCAAAACAACACTATGGACCTCGGAAGACCATTTGGGGTGGAGATGCCCTCCAAAAATCACAACTATGGACTCCGAAAGAACCGTCGGAGTGGAGATGCCCTCCAAAATCACAACTATGGACTCCGACAGAACCGTCGGAATGGAGATGCCCTCCAAAATACCACAACTATGGACTCCGGAAAAAGCACCGGAGTGGAGATGCCCTCCAAATCATGCCAAGACAAACTTGGCCTCCAAACCCGGCCTCGTTTGAGGGAGGGTGATAGAAGACAAAAATATGGAAGAATGTAAAAAAAAAAGCAGATAAAATTGTTATAGATAAAGTCTAGTTTAAATAAAAGATTTATAATTTGTTTTAAATTCATATTAGGTTTTGATAGGAGTTTATCTTTATTTTATTATTGTTTGAATAATCACTTTCTCTCCTATATAAAGGAGTATCAGTGTAACATTTTGATCAATCAATAAAAACACCACTTCAGTCCTCCAAACCCTCGGCCTCCAAACCCGGCCTCGTTTGAGGGAGGGTGATAGAAGATAATTTCAAACATGAAATTCAAAGAAGATATAGGTTTTATGATAAAGTTTTAATTTAAATAGTTTGTTATTTGAAGTTATTTTAAAATTAGAATTATCTATAGTGAGTGTTTTTATCTTTATTTTGTAGTCTAGAGATTTACTATAAATACCACT